>VWZD01004302.1:0-82713 GCA_013396695.1 Sakesphorus luctuosus | reverse complement strand
GCTCGCCGCCCGTGTCCCCGCCCGCGTCCCCGCCCGTGTCCCCGCTCCGCCGGCCCGCCCGTGACCGCCCCGGCTCCGCCGAGGGGGCTGGCGCAGCCCGGGCCGTTCCATGCGGACACTTCACTCGCAGCCATGCCTGCCCCGGGAGCGCTCTGGCTGTTGTAATTCTCCGCCTTTGATCTCGCTGGATCCTCTCCGGAGCTCCGCTTGCACCTACCTGCCTGCTGCGTGTGTGCCAGAGTTCTTCCTCTGGGGCTTTTTTTATAGTTTTTTGCTATAAATACCTATTTTTTTTTAAATTCATCACCGGACCCAAGCAGCGTCAGAGCCACACGAGTTGTTTAAGCTACTGGAAATAACTTTTGCCTGGGATTTACAGCAGCATTCCCTCCCGGACTCCAGCAGGTTTGCAAAGCTTTTCTCCCTGTAAATCCCTATTTCTCTCCATAGCCGAGCGATCGCCGCAGCTTCGGGTCTAATCGGAAACACCTCCTGCCTGAATTCCCCCAGTTCTGAAGACCCCTCGATGCGTTTCATGTGACCTTTGGGCAGAGCATGGAACTTTCTCTTTTATTTTGTGGGGCCTTGAGTCGGGACCTCGCCAAGGTGTGCTTGGAAGTGGCCAGACCGGAACTGGGGCGCGCACAGAAACAGTGCCAGAGAAACCAGATACGCCGGCACTTTCTGCCTCGTACCTGCTTGGCTTGGGGTCTACACTTTTAAGAGTCTTTGGGGGGCTTTTTTATTTTCTGGGAACTTGGAAACTATGAGGAGAAGCTCGGGGCTTTATTAATTATCCTGGGGAACTGCAGCCGGAGTCTGACTCCGAGCATGGATTTCTAGGAGAAAGGCAGAGCTGATCTTGAATGAGGCGCTTCTGGCATGAGGGAGATGGAAGGGGTCGACTCCGTTTGGAAGGGAATGGGCCCGAAGCAAACCTTCTTTTCACCATAAATTCAAGGAATACCACCTGCCTGATTTCTGGGAAGGATTCCGACCGATAACACTCAAGGTTGTGCTCATGCCGTGGGAAATGCTGGCGAGGAGCTGAGGTGCCTCTCGACGGTGTGTGGGATGGATGTTTTGACCCTGTGGATCTTCCTAACTCTTGGGCAGGACACACGAGGACTCCACATCGGCCTCATCCCAGTGGGACCGAAGAGTTCCTGACGCTCCGTGGCGTTCCCGTCGCTCCGAACTCATTTTGTACTTTCCAGCGTGTTCCGCCGATCTTTCCGGATTTATCTGCTGGAGGAGGGACTCGCAATTTGGGATCATTTTTTATTTTTTATTTTTAGTTTGTTTGTTCAAAATATGCCTCTGAGCTCCCGGCGGCCTCTGAGCACGTGGCAGCGAGCGAGAGGGCCGGGGATGGCGAGAGCCGCCGTCGCGCGTTGAGCCGCGCTGGCCGTGCCCGCACCCCTCTCTGCCAGGGTGACCAGGGGTCCCGCTCGGCCCCCCAAGGAGTTTTGCCAACATCCAGACCCCGCTGTGGGCTGAGGAGCGGTATGTGTGGCCCGAGCCCGCTGCTGCAGCTGGTAGCATGAGTGCTGGCCCCCAGCTGCAGCTGGCTGTCCTCTGGCCTTGGCTGCTCATGGCGACCCTGCAGGCAGGACTGGGCCACACTGGGCTGGCACTGGCGGCCGCCGTGGAGTCGGAGCGGGCGGCGGCGCAGAAGGCCATCATCAGGGTCATCCCGCTCAAGGTGGAGCCCATCATCCTGGAAGGGGAGTTCGCCAACGTCGCCGAGGTCACTCCGGCCGAGGGGAAGCTGCTCCAGGTAAGGGTGGCCGTGCTTTCTGCGCTCCCTGTGCCCCCCTGGCTGCCCCGCTGGGGTCTCTCCCGGTGCTGTCCCCGCTGTGTGTGGTGTCCCCGTTCCCAGGATCGTGCAAAGGGCCGATCCTTCCTCCAGGGCCTTGTTCATGCTGAATGGTGGATGTGGTCGGCTGATTCCATGGAGATTGTTTCATATCTTAATTGATGTTATAAAGCTGAGTGTGTCGAGTCACATGTTGAGACGTTAAACATCTGACAGAAAACAGGATTAGTATTTTTTCCTGTGAAATCCGTGAGGTTTTCCACACCCTTTGCTGTTCGAGCTCCAGTGCCCATCCAGGCTGTGCCCACCAGGAGCCCTGACCCTGCTCCTTGTTGCCAGTCCCTGAAAGTTGAGTGTTATCCACAGGGTCACTCCAGTGGTGTCCCCAGCAGGTATTTTTATAAGTGAATTAATGCTGCTCTCTGACCTTTGCTGAGGGAAGAGCATCTGAACCCCTGGCTGGAGGTGCAGGTGCTGCACAGCCATTCACTGACCAGCCCCATCTCCTGCACGCGCCGAGTTTGGAGCTCATTCCCTGGCACCTCGTGTGCTCTCCCAGTTCTGTGGGTAATTTGCCTGGAAGTCGTGTACTTTATTCTTGAGAACAAAAAAAAATTACAAAATAGCCTTCATTAATATTAAATCTTAATTTTCGCATGGCTTTTGCCACTCTGGACTTTCCAAATGGGGGATGTTGAAATCTTAATTAAATTTGTAGCTTGGAAACTGAAATTAAAGTAATAATTTTTGTGTAGTTTTATAAGAAAAGAAGTGCAGTTGAGGCAGCTTTAGAACGTGGTCACCTGTCTGAAAATGCACATGGGCAATTTGTGACATGTCCAGAGCCTGGTTTTCCACACCTTTTGAACTCCTCAGCATTAAAGCTCTGCTATAAAATTATATTACCAGGATAAAAAAAAAATCTTAGACAAATGTACTCCAGGTCCTGTCCTGTCGTGAGGCAATGTCCAGGAAAGTCAATATTTATTCCTTACAAAAACTACAGTGGTGTTGCAACTGAGCACAAAGTATAGAGGGGGACCTTTTGGAAATGGGAGGGTGACAAATAACCTCTCCTGGGGGATGTGTGGAGGTTTGTGACCAAATGCAGGGATACCCAGCGGGAATTCTGCGCCCTCACAGCAGCCCCAACGTTTGGAATACAAAGCTGTGAGGAGAGTCCAGCTGCATCTGTAATACTCATCCTCGGGTGGAGGTGGCTGGGGAAGCCCTGAGGGTTGGGGTGCACAGACACTGCCCTGCCCTGGGGGTGGTTTTGGCCACTCTGTGTGCAGGGAGGGCTCCCAGTCCGTGTGCCACAGACTCCAGTGCGGGCAGTGCCGCGGGGCTGTCTCGAGTGGCAGCGGCAGGATGGGGGTCAGGCTGTGCCTCCGGCAGCAGGATGTTTGCCCGGTGCCAGGCACTGTGCTCTGGGAAAGCTCAGTCAAGTGTACCTGTGACCTCTCCTGGAGATCTCAGGGGGGGAGCTTCTAATTCTGCTGCTAAATATTGCAACCTGGAATAGAAAATGACTTCTAAAGTTCTTTGGCTCCCCATCCTCCCGTGGGTTCCTGCCTCTGGAAAGACAAACTGGGAAATGGGGGTGTAACTGTTAAGGAACAAAGTAAGTAAGAAATCAATGGGAGGAATTATTTTGCTTTTATGTAGCTGGATATTAAATACACCAGAATTAGGCTTTGTTGGAACATCTCATTTTGCACGTGGTTGTCAACATCCCAATCTTGCAAAAACTTTGGGTCATGTGCTTCACTTTGATGTCATTGCAACTCCTGCTTAAATAAACTTCAGGCTGTGCACACGTACCTGCACAATTGGTTCTTTAAATGTAATTTAGGGACATAGCATTATCATCTTTGCAGTTAAGGAGTTAAGAAGTTTGGGGTTTACAGCATTTTTGGAGAGGTGTTGGTTGTGTCAGACCCTGCAAGGTGCAGTTGGCCACCACTTCCAGGAGAACACCAAGTGCAGAGCTTAACTTGGAAAAGGTGCTTCAGCAGAATCACAGGATATTTGGGGTTGGAAGGGACCCACAAGGTTTATCAAGTCCAGCTCTTCAGTGAAGAAAAAGGGTGTGGATGGCCCAGTCCAGTTTCCAAAGCAGTGCTCCCTTCAGCCAGTGGTGTGATGGGATTGCTCAAGGATCAGCAGTGCAGAGGTGGCCCTATGGTCAAGTCAAGTTTTCAAGTTTTCTTTCACTTATAATTATCCTCACAATGCTCTAGTCAATGTATTTTTAGAAATACTTTCCTCATTTAATGTAGACAGTCCTGCACAGAAGTGATGGAACCTCTCCAAAGGCACTTCTACCAGAACATTTCCCTGGTTTCGTTTCTCCATGCCCTTATTTTCCAGGATCACCTCCAGAAATGGACTTTGTAGCAGGTTCCTTCAACAATATCCTCTTTCCTGTAATAAAATAACCCCAGTGCTGAATTGTCCCTCCCACCCCTCGCTCCTGTGACCCATTTTGCTGGAAAGCCCTGGATTTCCATCCTTGCCCGGTGGTGGGTGAGCAGGAAGGTGCCAGGGAGCCGCCCCTGCCCGCTGAAGCCCGGCCGTGTTCCCACCTCGGGCACTCCAGTGCAGTGTGTGATGCAAAGGGAGAGGAATTTCTCAAGCAGGCAGAGCCACTTAAGCCTTTATAGGTCAAAACTCCAACAGCTCAGACTTCTTGCAGAAATTGTCTTCAGGCTTGTTGGGAGAGCACCTGCTCTGAGCTTTAACTCTTGCTGGATGTGGGAAGCACCGCAGGGAGCTCGGTGGGGGTTTCCAGAGGGGAAGTTTAGCTTAGGAAGTTTAGAGTAGGAAAAAATTCTTCTCTGTGAGGGTGGGCAGGCCCTGGCACAGGTTGGGCAGAGAAGCTGTGGCTGCCCCATCCCTGGAAGTGTCCAAGGCCAAGTTGGATGGGGCTTGGAGCAACCTGGGATAGGGGAAGGTGTCCCTGTCCATGGCAGGGGTGGATTGGAATCAGATCAGCTTTAAGGTCCCTTCCAACCCAAACCATTCCTGTGAGTTCTGTTGGCCCCTGCAGGAGCCTGGACTGCTGGAAAAAGTCCCATGGGAGTCAAAAACTGCCCCTGTATAAAAGACAGAGGAACCAAACCCTTCAGACAAGGAGGTTGGAAGGAGCATGTTTGGATCCCACTGGCAGTGGGCAATCCTGGAGCAGCTCAGGACTCGGTGCATTTGGAATTGCACTTCCTGGGGCTGTTTGCAGACGAATTCCCTTGCACAGGATTGCTCTGGCAAATTTTCAGCCTCTTCTTTTGATACTTTTGCTGCTCTGTTGGCTGATTTTTGAGGAATAAGTCCCAGTTTCCTTCTTGCCCATGTCTCAGTCTCTGCTTGATACTGGAGAGAGCTGGTGTTGGTTTGAAGGTAGATGGGAAAATAAGGAATGCATTGGAAAGTAAAGGAGAGACTCACTGGGGAGAGTTGAGGGAAGAGTTAAGATTTTTCCAGTTTTCCATTTACAACAGAATTCACGTGCAAATCTAATTGTGGAAGAAAAAAACCCTTTTTATTTGCAAAATAGTTCATCACCTAAAGTCTTGTTTAGGACAGTGTACAAAGAATGCACCATTAAAACTGAGCATTAGTAGCTCTTTATTTGGGTGTGAATATCCCCAATCTTGTACACAGGGGAAGGATCATTCCCTGAGTGTATGTGGTGTGGCAGGAGTTGCTACAGCCTCTAGTTCTGTGCCTTGTGTTTGGAAAACAGTGCTAAAAGTTTGGAGAAAGTCCCAAATAATGATATTTAAAAAGAGCTGGATAACCTCACATACTACAGAGAGGGCCAAGTGGTCACCAGTCACCTCACATGTGTCCACACAGAAAATTCCTGGGGATCTGGGGGACAGTGGCACAGTCCCACTGACAGGCAGAAGGACATCACCAGTTTGCCCAACACGCATTATTTTATTGCAGGTCTCACAAGACTTTGTTCCACTTCTGTACAAACTCAGGGGTCGCGTAATGAGGTGATTGTAGGAGAAAGTCAAGTTTCACTCACCCTCTGAGCACGTTGTTTGAACTTAGGACTGCAGGAAAACATCTACAGAAAAATAAAAGCACACTTGAAGAAAACCCCCTGAGAACAAGCTCCCTGAAGGCTCTGAACCCCAAGCCCAAGGGTTATCCTCTTTCTTGACCCCCAGAAAATAATTGTAAAATCATTCAGGTAGATCCATTTGGGGTGGAATGAGTGGAAGTCGGAGGAGGAGCCTGAATCATCATTTTTAGGTGGTGTGTACAATTCAGAAGCTGAAAATCAATCCCACATCCAGTCAGAGGAGTGTGGTGTGTGTCTGTAGCAGCAGTGATAGGTAACCCTTGGAATTGCTGCAGGGAACCCAACGGGATCACCCTGGCCATGCAGAGCTGGAATTACAATCAACTCCTTCCCAGCTCACAGAGGGTTACACTCCCAACCCAAACCAAAGTAAATATATTAGTATATTCTTCTATACTACCAGCTCCTGGATCAACAAAAGGATGTTGAGTGCATAATGTTGACAGAGATCAAAGAAGTGGGAAAGTCGAAGCAAATGATAATGGGGACTTAAATTACCTGTGAATAAAGTGGTCAGATAGCACAATAGCAGCGAGTTCAAAGCAGCAGTTTCTGCCTCTTGGAACAGCCCGTACCGAGTACACAGACTTGACTTGGCGTTAAGAAATGTGCAAGAACTGCCTCACCAGCAGAGAATGGAGCCACTTGGCTTGACTGCAGCACCAGAAAAACCAGTGCCCAAAAAGTGCGGCTCTGTCACCAGCCTTGGGAAGGGGAAACCACTGAGGTGACCAACAGCTCATACAGGTCAGGGGAAAAAACAATTTTAGATGTGGCACAGAGACTGCTCGGGAAAGGCTGGGAATAATTGGGATTGTTCAGCCTGGAGAAGAGAAGTTTGGGGGTGACTTAATGACAGCCTTCCATGCCTGGAGGGACCCTGAAAGGAGGATGGAGAGAGAACATTTACATGGGTTGGAGTGACAGGAGAAGTGGGAATGGCTTCCCACTGAATGACAGTAGATCTGAATGGGGTGTTAGGAAGAAATTCTTCCCTGTGAGGGTGGGCAGGCCCTGGCACAGGTTGGGCAGAGAAGCTGTGGCTGCCCCATCCCTGGAAGTGTCCAAGGCCAGGCTGTGGGGCTTGGAGCAACCTGGGCTGGTGGGAGGTGTCCCTGCCCATGGCAGGTGAGTGGAACTGGATGAGCTTTAAGGTCCCTTCCAGCCCAAACCCCTGTGGGATTCTCTGAAAGTGAAAGCTGTCCTGGGGAACACACCAGGCAGTGCTCAGGAAGGCTCCAGTCACCCAACACAGTTCAAGAAACCACCTGGCCTAAAGAGATCTCCTAAGAATTAGATGTAGAGTATGAGGGAAGGGTTGGCAGAGTGTCCAGTCCAACCTGCAGTGTAGATTGGCTTGGTGTTGGTGCAGGATTTAAGTGTGGTTGGAAGATGAATCAAATAAAATCCAGATGCAGAGGAAGGAGCCTCAGCTAGAATGAGCTGCTGGAAAAAGCTGAGCTCAGAGGCTCTTTCTGAGCTTCCATCCCTCTTTTGGGCATGTAAAGGCTGAGCTGGAGCTTTCCATGGTCTTCTCAACTCCTCCAGAAAACATGTGGCAGGAAACTGTTCTCTGTGTAAGGAGTTTAAAGGACTTTAAACCTCCATCTCCCAGTTTTCCCAGTGCACCATCTGGTGCTGTCATTGTTCAGGAGGATTATTTATGACACGTGAGCGTCAATTGATCCTGAACTGAAGATTTGTAGCACTGAAAAGGCGATGGATCAGGAGGTTCATGGACAAGAGACACAAACTGAGCTGGAGCAGAGCAGAGAGCTGTGGTCAGGAGGCTGAATCCACAGGGCTGGAGTGAGTGACACTCAACAGACGACGTCTGGCCACGTCCCCTGTCCTGGAACACATCCAGGGAACAAGTGGACATTTCCCAAAGATAAGGTGGCAGAGGGCTGAGCTCCCAGGAGGAGGGGAACAGGCCTCAGTGGTGCCTCCAGGCTGCAGCCAGGCTGGACTGGGGGGGAAATGGTCCTGACCCTTTAGAGAAATGACTTTTTGTTCTGAAAGCTTTGGTAGGTATTTGCCACAGATTGTGGAAGGCTGTTCTGAACTGCATGTGAATCCCTGATTTTTAAAGGAAAACTTTCAGAATTGTCAAAGTGTGGCACAAACTTTGTGCCAGACTTTGCTTTGGACAAATATTGATGTGCATTTTTATGTGTTATATTTCTGTGTTTTCCCACACCAAGAGCTCTCAGACAGACCTGAAAGCTTTCTGTGCACTTTCCCCAAAAGTCTTAGTCTGAAAACAATCCATTTTTGACCTAAAAGGAAAAAAGTAACAAGTCAGTGCAATGGGCAATGGGCAGTGTAGTTTGACCTTCAAGTCTGTCATCTTGAGTATCATAAAAATCCACATTGCAGGGGTTGCCAAGAGCAAAATAGGTGAAACTTTGGGTTACAAAGAAAGCAGAGTTGTAAACTGAGCCTGAGTACAGGGGAGTGGATCACACTTTGAGCAATGCACATTCATGTTTTATCACCCTTTGGGCTTCCTTCCTTTTGAGGTCTTGAGCTGCAGCAGGACAGAAGTGGCGGGGATGGTCATGGTGGTCTCTTCTGTCTTTGAGTTCTGTGATTCCTTCTTTAATATTGTTTCTTCTGCCCTGATTTGCCTGGCTCTGAGGAGCAGGAAGCATTGCACAGCCTTTCATTTGCCCACAGCACTCTCAGCCTGCGTTAGGGAATCATAATCACATCTCATGCTTCGGAGCCTTGGGCTTGCTGCCAGCACGGCTCAGCCAGGAGTTGGCCAAGAGTTGTCTTGGGACCTTTTCATCTTGTTTTTAGGAGCATCAAGGCTTGGCCTTACCTCAGAACAAGGCGCTGAAACATGTAGGTCAGTGTTCAAAGGTAGCAGAGAGAGAGACCGTGGGGTTGGCCGTGCTCAGGTGCTGGGGGTCCCTCGGGTGCTGCCAGAGCTCAGTGAGGACTCTCTTCCGCCCCTGCAGCCACCCTGTTCCAATTCTCTGAAATTTTGGGTGTGTAGCCTCTTCCTCTGCATGTTGAGATCTGAATCATCTGCCCAGACCCAGGGATGTGTTCTCACCTCCTCACTTCCCCATCCCTGAAGGGGCTAGTTAAGGGCATTAATGGCCCTTTGATCTCTCTTTTGTTCTCCATCTCAGTAATTTGGTCTCCAGTGATCAAATGGGTTAATCTAATGCTTATTACTGGGCTCAGCATCAGGGCAGTGGCAAAGATGCACTGGATTGTCAAATACAGCAGTTCTGGCTGGGGAGCTGCATTAATTCCTCTGGCCATAAAAGCTGTGAAGCAAATTAAAAGCTTTTTTTTTTTTTACCAAGTTTGGTTATGACATGTTAGTTTTGAATGTCAGCAAAGCAGTTTAGGGATTAAAATTGCTGTTGTTTTCATAAAAGCTGTGCAAACCCCAGTTCAAAATTACAGGAAAGAATGGGGTTTGACTTCCTACTTCCAAAGCAGCTCAGCAGCAGCTGGTCCATGTTCCTTTGTGCAGAAGGAGGGATTGCCCATGGCTGAGGGTGCATCGCTGTGGGAGGGAACACCCAGCACAGAAACCTGGGGAGAATGACCCTGGGATTGAGGTGGATCCAGAGTTCAAAAATGAACAGCACTCCAGTCCTATTACAGGTGTGAAGCAGTTCTTACAAAGGCCAAGAACAGAGCAGAGCAGGCACAGTGAAGACACTGAGAAGGAAGGAGGTGATCACCACATGGTAGAGCAGAAGAGGCAAGTTGAGGTCTGGGTAGGGAGCAGAGAATGTTGGTTCTCTCCTTAGTTAAATTTTGTGCACTAAAATATTGCTTACAGATTGTTTAAATATAGGGAACATCTCCAAGGGTATGAAAGTCAAATAACAAAGTGAATTGTGGCAATTGCTGTGGGTTCCTGCATGTTTGGATCAGAGGTTAAGGACTGGCAGGTTGGTCTCTCTCCACCACCACCCAGGGTAGAGATGCAGCTTCACAAACCCAGCACTGACTGGGTGTTAAAGTAGCAAGAGAGATGATTTTATATGGTATGTGTGTGTCTGTTACTGCTCCAGGCCTGGGTCCTTGCACAATAATCTTCATAACTTCTATTTACTTCAGACAGTTTTATTCCAAAGCAAGTGGACCTCAGATCCTCTTCCTCTTGTCACGTTGTACCTCAGCCATTCCTTTGTTCCATCAAGGTTCTTCTGGAACACAGGACAGAGGAGCATGGAACGTGCTCTGCAGCCACGCTGTGGGTGCACATGGTCCCCAGGTGCCAGCACTGGAGAGTCCTCTCCAGACACTTCCCTGGGGCCACAGCAATGTCTCTGTGGCACCCTCTGGTTCACCTCATCTCATTCACATAAGCATAAGATGCCCCAGGTCATACAATTCTACTCAGCTATTTTTTTCTCCTCATCTGCTCTACCAAGTGTCTTTCTTTTATCATTTTCATCTTTCTTTTTGCATGGAATGATGTTTATTCTCATTATTTTTCTGTATGTGCTCTTCTTGACCACTGGCAGCTCACCAAATGTGTTAGGCCATTGCCTGCCATCATTTGCCTCCAACACTTTGCTGTCCTCCATCCTTCCATGACCATCTGGTCTTCCCATTCCCTCCTCCAGAGGACCTCTGATCCCTGTTTTGTCCCTCAGCAGGACCTAAAGCTGCTGTTTGTAAACTCTGTGCAAATCACTTCCCTCCCTGGAGGAGCACGTTGGATTTGGGTGGTGGACAAACAGCCCCCACTTTGAAAAAGATCCTGAAATAACTTGTGTTGGTTTTTGGTTGTGAAATCTCTGTTTCATCACTCCTGACAGTGGCCCCTGGTTGTGGCAGTCCATGTGTTCGTGCTCCATCTCTGGCTGCCTCTTTCCTGGTAGTTTTCTGCACAAAACAAAGACTGAGGAATTCCTGTGGGACAGGTCCCTGCTGGCCATTCCTTGCCAGAACTTTTCCTCCTGCTGAAGACACCTGGGTGGAACATCTTGGGTCCACCTGACATTGCAGAACCTTCAGAGGGCCGTGAAGTTTTATGGGATGAAGGAGGTCATGGGGAAGGAACTACATCCATGACCCTCCAGGGAAGCCAGAAAGGAGGAGCTTTGGTGGCCTTGGCCTTTTCCAACCCCTCCTTCAAAATCCTGCTCTTGAAAAGCCACTCAGTGACACTGGAAATAAATCATGAGCTTTTTGCTTTCAGGGTTGTTGAGAGAGGCCAAAAATCATCCCAGTTGTGTTTTAATTCAGAAAGGAATGACATGAACTCAAATAAAGCTGTTAAAAAGAAGCTGAGAGGGCAACTGAGAGTTCCAACCTTGGCATCAAAGTATTTAAGGACACTACAGCAGGAATTAAGATGAAATGTACCTCTCAAGAAATACTTGAAAAATGATAAAAGGATATCAGGATACCTAAACTGAAGGGTAAGACAATACATAAAATCATCCTGAAAAAGCAGGAAATTTGGTGAAATGAGAAAAAAAACCCCAAACTAAATGTATGTAAAGACATAGGGGAAAGAGGAGAAGAGAAATAGCTTGAAAAGTATAAAAAAAACTAATCCCAGATTGTCTTCAGTCACATCAGAAGCAGAACATTTTGCCTGACAATTTGTGGGATCTATAAAAAAATTAAGAGTCTAAAAAATGCACTTAGGGCAGCTGACCTGCCAGCAGAAAAAGGAATGCAATTCTCTTTGTGCTTTCATCTGTCTGGGGCTGAAATGTCTGGAGAGGAGATGGTGCTGCAGATAGACACAATTCCAGTATCGGGCTCTGGGATCAGGTGGTGCTCACCCAAGAGTTGGGCAGGATGAAATCACTCAACTATTAACTTGTCTGTGAACTCTTGGTTCAAATCCCTGGCTGGTGGCTGAGGTGACTCCCGTTCTCCTCTGGGCCCAGAGCAGGGTGTTGGAAGAGCTGTGTGGAGGAAGGGGATAGAAATTACAATGTGAGTGTAATGAGTGGTCGTGGAATCAACACTTGGGCAGGTCCAGCTCAATTTCCAAAGTGCAAAGGCTTTCGGGGAGACCAAGAGCACGTGGGAATGGAGGGCTTGGTGATGTTCTGGAGCTTTCCAATACTTGATTAGAAGGAATGAACACAAGGATCAGCTATTGCAGAAGGACATTATGAGGCTAAATACTTGAGGAGAATGTGGAGAACCTGCAATTTCTTCACAATCAGGTGACAGGCTCTGGTTTGTCCATTGCCGCAACATCTTGTGATTGTAACAGATGGGTCTGTGCAAATGTCAGTTTGGAACTTGATGGTTGTCATGAACACAAAGAGGACATTAGGAATGAAAAAATGAGAGAATGAACCAGAGAATGTCTTCAATCTCCTGTGAAAATCCAGGATACATCCACATGTTGAACCCTGTGTGAAGTTCTGTTCCCCACAGCTCTAAAAAAGCTGCTGCTGTGTTGGAAGAGGTTTGGAGAAGAACATGAGGACAAAAAAAGCATAAGATGTTCCATCCGAGGAGCAACTGGAATAATACCCTTTTGGCTGGGAAGAAGCAGCCAGAGGGTGAGAGGAGGAAGATCCACAGAGTCATGAATAGGGATTGGCTGTTGGTCTCTCTCAGTATGAAGGTGACACAGAGCCACTGAGGGCCCAGTTCAAAGGGACTCTTCAGCCACTGTACAATGAACATGTGCAATCAAATCCCTGGCTGCAGGAGCTCTGTGGGTACTGGAGGTTTCCAGAGGTGCAGAAACCACTGGAACTAATGAATGGGAGAAGGCTCCAGCAATGGCTGTGAGAGAACCTGCCCCAGTTTTGCCTCAGGGAGTCTATAAAATGTTGGAGGCTCCAAGAGTGTCCTGGGGAGAAGCCCTACAAGCTTGTCCTGTTTTTACCTCTTCAGAAGTCCATTGTTAGCAATTGTCAGAGCAAAGATTGTGGGTTAGATGGACCTTTTCTACTTCTCCTGCAGGACACCTTCCAGCCACGAGCCCCCCACCTTCAGCACCACCTTTCCAGCCCAGCCCTGCTCTGCTTGGGCAACTCTCTGTGGAGACACTGCAATAGGCACAACCTTCACCATCCTTCACTGACTCTGAGCTCAGCTATTTGTTCACAAAAAAGCTCTGCAAAGTTGACCTCCTCAGGTGCCAGCGAGTCCTGGCTCCATCCTGCTCCTTGGATTCCTGGTAAACACTTCAGGATTTTGCAGCCTGAGGGATTAATTGATGCTTGTCTAATCCTTCTTCCCTGAAAGCAAGATAAGGCAGGATGGTGATGCTGCAGGCTTTGGTCTGGCTGGGACAGGCTGAGCAAACACTGAAGTCAGAGGGACCAGAGGAGTTTGCCCATCCTCCCAGCCTGACCTGCACAGAACACAAGACATTTGCTCCAGTCCCTCCCCTGAGCTCTTCCCTCCAGGTTTTGGTGCTCAGTAGTGGCTAAAATTCCATAGGGAGCTTTGGTAAAAATGTGTTGACTTCTATCCCAGCATGAGATGTGAAGCAGGATCTCCCCATCCAGGGTACCATGAGCCGGTGGCAGCTCCTTGATTATCCTACCCATGTTCTGAATGTGGCTCTCCTGGGAGCACAAAGTTCTGCCAGAGGGCAAGAAGGACCTCTAAGGAAGGATTGATAACATCTGGTGTCTTCAGTGCCCCTTCCCAGATAAGGTGTCTTAGATACTTTCCCGAGGTCATATCTGAACTTCACTGGAGCCAGAAAATAGCTCTTCTTTTGCCCCCAGACCTTCAGGACAGAGGGATTTGTCTGCTCAGAGGTTGATGTCAAGCAGAACTTCTCATCTCCACAGAGCCAAACCTGCCCGGTGGCCTCTGCTCGTTGGTCTCATGAACGGGGAGATAAAGAGGTGCAGAGATCCTGGTAATTGCATAACGTGTTGTATCAGATGTTGTGATCATGCCCAAGTGTTGTGCCTCTGGCCACCAGTGGATTCCACCAAAGGCCACGTTGTTCAGGTCCCTCTCCAGAGGCTTCTCCATTCTTGACACCTGCATGGCGTGTGGAGCTCCACTGAGCTCTGTGCCAGTGCTGATGCCTCCAGGAGTGGTGCCAAATTAGGTGGATTGTGGTTTGCAGACACCTCTAAAAATGCTTGAGATGCCCCTGCCCACTTAGTGTGGGGAGAGGGAATTACTGCTTGGAGTTCCTCACCTCCTAAGTACGGATGTGGACTGTCATTTAAAGGAGAAAAGGAGCAGTAGTTGGGCTGTGTGGAGGTGCAGGGCACAAACCCACAGGAGCCACTGTCCCACCATGGGTGGGATGAGCTGCAGGGGCACCACGAGAAGTCCGTCCCTGCTTCCCATTCCAAGCACACACACATGGACAATGTGCATCCCAGAGAGCTCTGCTCAACCATGGCAAACCTCTTCCCTCTCCCACCGCAGGAATCTGTGCCATGACTTACGAAGTGAGGGGGAAGAAGGTGGTGGTTTTGGATGGACACAGTGCTTTGAGTAGACAGGAGGAATGTGGGGGTTGAGGAGCCGGTGTTGCTATGAAGGCAAACTTCCTCCTGTTTGTTTAATTCTGTTGACCGTGCTAAGAACTTTGAGAGACTTTTAATACCTTATAAACTCTGGCTAAGCATCTGTGTGAACGTGGCTTTAAGGAGCTGGGCTGGAGAACTGGGTGGCTTTGTGAGTATTCCAGCTCTTCCCTGGGGAAAGCTGCTCAATCTGAAGACCTTTGGGGATTTTCTTTTGGATGTATCTGTGTTAGAGATTTGAAGGACGATTTTGTGTTGAGTTGTAGCTTTTCTGTGTCCTGGAGGAGGGATCACAGTGCCTGGAGGGATCAGGGACAGCTTGGCTGCCTCTTGGCCGTGCAAACCAGTCCATGGTTGGGGTGTATGTTAAGGATTTCCTTTAATCCACTGTGGCAATTCCTGTGATCTTCGATCTCCTCAGCCTGAATTGTACTCAGAGGATCACACCTGACCTTTTGACCATGATATCAGGCTGACAGGGTATGTTAATTTGTTATTTCATCATGATATTGTCCTTTCACTGACCTTTGGTTGTTTTCACAGTCGGTGCTTTCAAGGCTACAAGTCCCTCATCATCCTTTGAGTATTTTCTGAGCTCTTTGTTCTTGGGTTTTATTGGTGTCTGTGGCTGTATCTGGGCACATCAAAATGTCCATTTCCCATGTGGGTGAGACCTCAGGGCTGCTGGCAGGTCTTGTTTATGATGGTGCAGGACTTGGTGTTTCTTATCTACAGCAGCACTGCAGACAGAAGGAGTCTGAGTTTTGCACTCCATTGACTTTCCCAGTTTAATGGGTAGTTATTAAATGATTACACTTAATTGATTAGAGCAGGGTGAAGAGAACAGAACCAGGTGTGAGCATCTCAAGGGCCTTTCTGATTTATTCTTCACCTGTGGGTGTTTTAGTGTGTAGAGTCTTGTCCACATAAATGTTTGAAGCCTGAATTATTCATTGAGAAAACCTTTCCCAAACGCCTTTTTCTCTCTCCAGTTGAGAAATGTAACATATTGGGGTAAGAAACAAGCTGAAATATCCTGTTTATCGAATGTTTTTGTAGAAGTTACTCTTTTTTCTTACTCAAAGTCCACCTGAGTGGTGTGTTCTCTGTGGGCACTGGTGGAGGGGGAGAACTCTGGGTTTCAAAGTCATTTCACTTTCATCTTTAAATTTGGATATTCAGGTGTTTTTTGCCAGAGTTGAGAGTCATTTCAGGAATTGAACTGTCTCTCAGATACACTTACAGGGGAACTATATCTGCCATTTCCACTCAGGCTGCACCTGTAAGTTGATATCTTTGGGGTTTCTCTCGGTTTCCCTGGTTTGTTTTGCTTTGTTTTCCACCACGTTTTAACAAGATAAGAATCTCTCTGTATTTTCCCTTCATTTCAGTAATTGCCTTCTCTAGTGACCCATTTCCTGGGCTCCTCTGGGCAGGGATCAGGATCTCAGCGTACAGCCCATGTGCACCACTGCACAGAGCCCTCACTTAATCATATTAGCATCTCAGGTAATTCATTAAAACCTCCCCAGAGCATCAAATGGAAATCAAAAAGCACTAATTCCTCTCACCTCACTCCCCAGAGACACAACCTGTGCAAACAGAGCTGCTTACCAGATGCCTGGAAATTTGACATCAGCAGCCACCGAGGTGGGAATTGAGTTTCTCTCAGGTTTTCAAAGTTCTTTCACTGAAATCGTTTAACCCCTGAAAATTCAATCCAGGTGTTGTCACCCCAGTGTTTGCCACTGGTGTGATGTGCTGCAGAGCAGCATAAAAAAAGAAAAGGGTTTGAATGTATGTGAGATCCAAACCATAAAGGAATTTATGACAAAAGCGAAGTAATTGAAGTTCTACATCAAATAAACAAGGAAACAAGCCTGTCTCTTGAAGCCAGATGTGATACCCCCTCTTAAAGTGCCTGGGCCAGTGCTGAGCTCCACTCTGCATCCCCAGGGCTCCCTGCCCTGCTCCTGCCTGGTGAAAAATCCCGGGATAACCAGGCTGGAATCTCCCTGGCAGTGAGGAGGTGGCTCCTGGCAGGGACAGAGCAATGCAATGTACTTTTACCTGTTATTGCCAGGAAGTTCAGGCTCAAATGAGGAACCAAGGTTGTAAATTGGGATAACTGAACAAAAGTCAAGCTGATAATGCTTTTTCTCCTTCTTCCTATTGCCTGGTCATCCTGTTTCAGTCTTGCTGGCCAGTGTTCCGTCAGTTTGGATCAGTGTCAAGAAAATAGGGATTGTTGTGTTCCCCTTCCCTCTGCTGAGGTGCCCAGTGAGCTCCCAGAGGTGCTGGGGAGGGAGGTGAGCCAGGCTGAGCCACCCCAGGGTGAGGGCAGCTCCTCTGCAGCCTCCCACAGAGATCCCCAGGATAAACCCAGCCTTGCTAAACTGCCTGCTTGGTTTAATTGTGGGACATCAAAGCCTGGAGCCAGGTTTAAAGGAAGGAGGAAAGCCTGAGTCGAGAGTTTCATTCTGTGTAGGTTCTGCCTTTTTTTTTTATAGGAATAATAAACCAATAGTAATCAATTGGGATTGTTCAGCCTGGAGAAGAGAAGATCTGGGGAACTAATTGTGGCCTTCCAGGTCCTGAAGGAGCTCCAGGGAAGGTGGAGAGAAACTCTTGACAAGGGCCTGAAGGGACAGGACAAGGGGGAATGGCTTCAAACTGACAGAGAGTGGGTTTAGGTGGGATATTGGGAAGGAATCCTTGGCTGTGAGGGTCAGCAGGCCCTGGCACAGGGTGCCCAGAGAAGGTGGCATGATTGTTTCCAGGGACATTCCTTTGTGCCAACTGATACAGAATTTCACTTCTCGCCTATCCCAGAGCCCTTTGAGCAGCACTTACACCTGTGGCTGATCCCAGCTGGTGGCTCCTTGCTGAGGAACACTGGCTCTCCTCTCTTCTTCCCAAATCCCTGCTTTCCTTGCTGGAACACTTGCTGTCCTCTCTTCTTCCCAAATCCCTGCTTTCCTTGCTGAGGAACACTTGCTGTCCTCTCTTCTTCCCAAATCCCTGCTTTCCCCACCCCTGTTTCCATGTCATAACTCATCCCTCTCCTGCTGTGGCCCCAGGCTTTATGACACCCTTTCCCAAGCCTGTCCAACTCATTCAAACTGCAGAAAATGCTCAATTTTATTTAATATGATCATTTTGCTGATGTTTTCATAAGCTGGATGAGCTCCTGGAGAAGTCAAGGATGGGGCAAGCATTGGGAATGTGTGGCCAGGAGCCTGGCAGGAGGTGGGAGCTGTTGGCATCCTCAGTGAACCATCCACCAGGTAGCCTGAGGCCCTTCATGCAAGTCTTCCAATCACTCTGAGATGGGATAAATTGGATTTGGAGATTTGGATAATTCAGAAAAAATACTATTTCATCTGCAAATGTTGTCACCCCATTAATTTCCCCCTTCCCAAGTAATTTATGGCCGTGCTGAAACGCTTCACAAGGGAACTTCCTGCCTCCCTCTGGAGTGGCCCAAGAGGCCAACAAATCTTTAGCTTTTCTTGCAAATATTTTTGGAGTGCATCTTTCATTCCCTGAGTTATTTGTTGGCCACAGAGACTCACTAATAGGCACCCTGCTTCGGATGTGTTGAAAAAGGCTTTATTGTTTGCATGGGAGCCCCTGGCATGTTTTTCTCCTTTGACTGGTCTCCTTAACTTGTCAGAATTACAGCCCTGGCTGCTCTCAGCCTTGGATTCAAGTTCCACTTTCCAAAGGTTGCCTTTTCCTTCTGGTGTTCTCCTTCCCTTTAGGGTCCAGCTGAAGTCCTGGGTTCCATGTGCAGCTTTACTCCAAGCCTCTGGCAGATCTCTGAACATTTTATGTATCTCTCAGAAATATTTTACCTTTCTGTAATGTTTTGCTCGCTATTTTCCTTATTCTTATATTTTTATATTTTGAGAGTGTATTTTTTAAATATTATTTATTTATTCCTTTCCTAGCAATAGGAAATTTTGAATATATAATGGGCAGTGTTAGAGAAATAATCCAATCTGTGGTTGGTTGGCAGCTTTCATACTTTTTCCCCTACTCTCCATGGAATTTCAACCTATAGATCTTTGGAACTCCTTCATGCAATTAAATACATATTAGTACAGTCCACTGCATTGTTCCTGTACCTCTGTGGTTACAATATCCTCTGCATTAACTTCCTTACCTTGAATTTCCCAGGTGCTTATGAAATTAATACTGTCAATTAAAAGTAGGCATTTTGGTTTGCCCTTCATAACTTCAGGCTTGGAATTTGTGTTGGTATTATAGGTAAATATTTATATTTATATATATATATATACACATACACACACACAGTTACATATTTGTATACATACCTGTGTTGATACAGACACACATATGATACACATTTATTGACAGAACCATGGAATCATGGAATGGTTTGGGATGGAAGGACCTTAAAGCCCATCTCATTCCAACCCCTGCCATGGGCAGGGACACCTTCCACCAGACCAGGCTGCTCCAAACCCCATCCAGCCTGGCCTTGGGATTCCCCTCCCAGGGATTGCTGGCACCCAGAGCATCCTTTCCTGCTGGATATCAGTGCAATATTCAGGTTTTTAATGCAGGAATTAAGAGAAAAATTCAATACCCAGATTCAAGCTACGGACATGTAAAACCTGACCTACAAAATGCCTTTTGGAATCTGCAGGAGCATTGTGGGGTGTGGGTGCTGCTCCAGGGGGCTGCCCACTGCCTTTGGGATGTGCAGGGGTTGGGATGGACTCCCCAGAGCTCAGCCTTTGGGATATGCAGGGGGCTGGGATGGACTCCCTGGAGCTCAGCCTTTGGGATGGGCAGGGGTTGGGATGGACTCCCCAGAGCTCAGCCTTTGGGATGTGCAGGGGTTGGGAGCAGGGGGTTGGGAGAGGCTCCTGGAGCCGCTGCCCCGGAGCTGGGCTGGGGCAGACGGAGCCCCAGCGCTTGATCTCTGCAGATGGTAATAACAGCATCAGGCAGGCAACAAGTTTCCTCTTGTTGTGTTGGGGCTGAATTCCATGTGCACACAGCCTGCCACGAACCTCCTGTTCCCTGCCATCCCTGCGCTCCACGGCAGCTTTCCCGAGCCTCAGGCACCGCAAGCTCTGACTCATTTACTTAATATTCCTCTAATGAAACTGCCCAGAGCTCTGGACCTATTCTCCTGCAAAACAATCTTCCTCCTCCCTGTTTTTCCACACCCTTTGCTTTCTTCTCAGCTCCCGTCACATTCCTAATGGGGCTTTGGCTGAGTTCCCTGCAGCATTCCCTGCCGGACCCCTTGTGTCCTGCCAGCACAGAGGGGTGCCAGGTGGCATTGGAGGTACCAGGTGACATTCATAGTGAAGCCACGAGGGAGAGAAACAGGCAGGAGGGTTCCTTCAGTGTGGTGGGGAGAGGGGAATGGCCATCCCAGTCTCCTCCCCACCTTGGCTTTAGAGCAGGACCACCAGGAGCTGGAAGCTGCACTAATGACAGGGCATCCTTCACCCAAGGACTGGGCACCTGGAACAAAAGGATAGGAACGACAGAAAAGGCAGGGAATGGGAAAATCTCCCTCCCAAGCTCTGTAGTGGCTGGGTGGGCTGGAGGGCACCAGGATGAGCAGACCCCCAACCCAGGAGCTGCCACCAGGAACAACCAGGGAGCAGCTGTGGGATCTCTTGCCCTGCCTCACGGGGGACCACAGGAATTCAAGGATGACAAGAGGGAGCATTCCTGGAGTGCTGATCTCTTGATTTCAAGAGCTGAAATTCTGGGGAGCAGCCCCAGACTGCTCCAGGGAAGCTCTCCAAGATGGTTTTTCTCTTTTCAAGGAAACATCTTCTTCCAGGATGTACCTGAGACTCCTCCCAGGCATCTCCTGGAGTCTTTCCATATCTCCTCTAGGGAGCTGAGATCCCAGTGGATGGAGAATTTCTTCGAGGTCTGTGGGACACACAAGGAAGTTTTGAGCAGTGGGAGAGAAGGATTTATTTTTGGGTGGATGATGGGGCTGGTGAAGGACAGGTAGGGATGAGGGAGGCAGGACAGGCTGTGGGGGGCAGGTGGGTTGGGAGCTGATGGGGAGGAGGTTTGGCTCTGTGAAGGAGATTAGTGGGGTGGGGAGGACAAGGTCTGTCCTGTGAGGGAGGGGATTGTCCCGCTCTGCTCTGCACTGGGACAGCCTCACCTGCAATACTGGGGCACTTTGGGGTGACACAATGTAAGGAAGAGATTGAGCCTTTGGAGAGTGTCCAAAGGAGGGCACTGCAGGTGGTTCAGGGCCTGGAGGGGCAGCGTGTGAGGGCACTGAGGGCAACTGGTGTGTTCAGACTGCAGAAGAGGAGACTGAGGGAAGACCTCACTGCAGGTACAACCTCCTCAGCAGGGCAGAGGAGGGGCAGGCACTGAGCTCTGCTCTGTGGGGACCAGGGACAGCACCCAGGGAATGGCTGGAGCTGTGCCAGGGCAGGATCAGGTTGGATCTCAGGAAAAGGCTCTTCCCCCAGAGGGTGGTGGGCACTGAACAGGCTCCCCAGGGCAGTGGGCACAGCCCCAAGGCTGCCAGAGCTGCAGGAGGGTTTGGATGATGCTCTGGAGCACAGGGGGTGACTGGTGGGGATGGGCTGTGCAGGGCTGAGGGTTGGACTCCATGCTCCTTGTGGGTCCCTCCCAGCTCAGCCCCTGCTGTGATTGTGGGGTGCAAATGGCAGCGAAGCCATTTTAGGTGCTCAGAGCAGGAGCTGGGGCTGGTCCTGACCCTCCTGCTGCCTGGAGAGCAGGGGCTGGGCTGTGCTGCTGGAGTTGCACACACACAGCTCTCCTGGGCTGGCTGCTCCTGCAGCCTGTACAGACAGGCCTGTGCTCCTCAAAGACAGGCATCGGATTCTTGCCCTCGGGGCTTTGCAGCCAGCTCGCAGTTCAGAGCAGCCATTTCTTTCTCCTGCTGTTCACGCCCTGCAAAGAATTTTCTATCAACAAAAGAAATTGTTTTATAACCAACTCGATGTTCATCCCCAGTTCTGGGGTATGAAAGGGGTTTGGAAGGACCAGAGAAATGGAGACTGGAGGTTGTGGAAGCAGAGGACAGCAGCCAGTGGAACAGACCTGCTGGGAGAGGGTGGATGAATTTTGGGGCACTTCAGAGTCAGTGAAGCCCTTGGTGCAGGTCTAGGTTGGATGAAATGCCAGCGTTGGAGTAATCCCTGGGAAGAAAGGGTTGGGGCATCCCCAGAACGTGCCATGGTAGGCTGAGAATCCTGTTACTCCTGCAGCTCCTGTGACTGGATTTAAAGTCTGTTGGGTGCTCCATCACATGAAGATCCTTGAAATGTTGGGTTGTAGCTCAGGCTGTACCTCAGAGCCAACAGTGTCAAACTCAGAAGGATTTTCTTTGCTCACTGTTGGTCATCATTCCAGGGAAAAACCAATCCAGTTAAACCCCACTTGATAGTACCCCTGTCATGAGTCTTCTCTGCAGTGATGGAGGATGTCGTGGGGAAGTCTCATCAGCACCAAGTACAAGAGCTGTGGGACAGCCTGGGGAAAGGAGGGAGTTTTCTCCTGGAAGAGGACTGTGGGGTTTGCAGAACTGCAGCACACAAATGGGGGTGACCAGCAGATTTCTGTTTGCCTCTGCCAGTGGAGGTGCTGAGAGTGCTCCTGGCACACAGCTGGCCTTGCAGCTGGCAAGGACAGATGTCAGGCCTGTCCTCAGGAGTGTGGAACACATGTGGTCAGTGTGCAGGCTCCAAAACACAGCTGCCACCAGCAGCTCATGCCCATCTGCCATCACTTACAAATGGTTTATGGTGAGAGTTGGAGTTGGAGAACTTGCCATTTTTATCACAGTGTCCTCTTGAGTGATGGAAATACCAACTACTTCCAAATTCTATTTCTACTATTTCTCTGCAGATTATGGTCTTGTTTGTAGCCCAGGTCTTGTGTTTTCAGCCTCTTAAAGGAAAACTTTCTCACAGCTCAGGAAAATCTGGGGCTCAGACAGCTGCAGTTTCAGGTTGCTGAGGAACATCATCAGAGGAAGGGCCTCCAGGTGGAGGCACAGCTCCCACTTCCAGGACACACGGAACTGAGGGACTGGCAACCTCAGGCTGGGCAGAAGAACTGTTTTGAATTATCTGACCATGCTTCAGGCTTCTGGAGAGCAGTTCTTGTGTCTCTTTGGGTCTGCAGTGGTGGATTCAGTATTTTTTAAGGACAGATGGAAGTGTGGGCTGGCTCAGGAGCTGCACTCAGTTCCCCTGACTGGTTTTCTTGGTTTCCATGAATGTGTCCAGAAGCTGGTGAGTTTGGAAAGGCATTTTTTTGTGCTTACAAAAGGCAGTTTTTAAATGTCAAAGTTGAAAGTACTTTTCCTTAGTAAAAAAACCCACCACCAAGCCATCCTGGGCACACAACCACCCGAGCAGCTGGGCTGAAGCCATGGCAGTTTCTGGAAGGCTTTGAGGGCTTGGGCTGTACCTCCCAGCCAGGAGCACACACCACAGCCTTTAAGCTGTTGGTATCCAAATTCTTTGGTTGCTTAACTTTCAAACAACCGCATCCACATATTGGCAGGGATTGCCACATCCCAGTGCTCTGGAAGTGTCCTTTGGCACTGGATTTACAGCAGCTAAGCAGCAGTGGGGTCAGTGGCCAGCTGGCCACCGAGCAGGAAGCTGAATGGCAGTGAGAATAAATAGTGTTCCATGGAGCTGGAGGGTCTGACAGCACCGGGAGCTGTGAGGATGGATCAGCCTCCAGGATATTCCCCACGGAGAGAGCTCTCAGTGCTTGCTGCCGGCACTGATGGCCATGGGAGCAAAGAGCAGATGGATTCATCCCCACTCCCTGCAGACAGCAGGAGCATTGTCCTGCTCACCGAGCCACTGAGCTTCGCTGGGGAGGAAGGAATGATTGATACAGCTGGACAGAAGCAGCCTCTCTGCAGGCTCCCGAAGAATGAGAAACAGCCATCCCTGGACAGATCTCCGGGAGAAGCGGCACTCTCTGGGAATTCCCCAGCTCTGGTAGCAGGAGTGATTGATGGGAGCTGGGAGGCTGTGGGGCTGCTGAGGGAGGAGGAGTGTGTGGGCTGTCAGGCTGCCCACGCTGCCAGGGGAGCTGTGATGAACAGCCCTGTCAGCTCTGCTGTGCCACAGTGGTGCCCAGGGCATGGGGATGGCATCAGGGAGGAGGGGCTGTGCCACTCTCCATCTCCATTACACTCAGGTCACTTCCAGCCTATTTTTTAGGGTTAGAGGAGGATTTGAATGCTCCTCCAGGAAAAGGGCCACCCCCACTGCACCACAGCTGGGTCACAGAATCACTGAGCTGGAAGGGACCCACAAGGATCATGGAGTCCAACCCTCAGCCCTGCACAGCCCATCCGCACCAGTCACTCCCTGTGCCCCAGAGCATCATCCAAACCCTTCTGGAGCTTTGGCAGCCTTGGGGCTGTGCCCACTGCCCTGGGGAGCCTGTTCAGTGCCCACCACCCTCTGGGGGAAGAGCCTTTCCCTGAGATCCAACCTGACCCTGCCCTGACACAGCTCCAGGCCATTCCCTGGGTGCTGTCCCTGGTCCCCACAGAGCAGAGCTCAGTGCCTGCCCCTCCTCTGCCCTCCTGAGGAGGTTGTACCTGCAATGAGGTCTCCCCCAGTCTCCTCTTCTCCAGTCTGAACACACCAGTTTGTCCAAGTTGACCTCAGTGGTTTCCTGCCAAAAATACCTGTGAACAATAATAACTTGTTAATGATTTATCTTTGTGCTCTCAAGTGCTGCCCTGATTCTGAACACCATGGAAAGCATCGAGGCCGAGCTCTGCAGGCTCCAAGGTTTGGGCTACAATGGCTTTTTGCCCTTGCCCAGAGATGGGGATGCCAGGTGCTCGAGGGAGCCAAGAGTTTGGTGCATTGGGCAGTGCCAATGAGTATTGTTCAGTGTAACTTTAGGGAATTTGGTGGGAAAATCAACTGGATTGGACCAGGGAAGAAATCAGCTGAGCTGTAACAAAGGATTGTCCCTTCCCGAGTTTGCAGACAGTGTGAGCAGAAGACACTTCAGCAGGTTCCTCATGGCAACGTCGATGCCAGCGAGGCACAGCTTCCCAGGAGTTTGGTTTCTGCAAATCCACATTGTGTGGACCAGGCTTGGCTCTGGAGATGGGAACCGGGAGAACAAGCTCTCTCCTTCTGACAGGCAGCAGAGGTGCCTGAAAATGGAAATGTCTCCACTTCTTTGGCCTCAGCCTCTTTAGTCCTGGACCAAGAGCTGTGTCATCCTCATCCCTAAGAGCCTCCACGTGGAGATGTGCCCTTTGGTGGTGAATGCTGGAGTCTTCAGAGGCTCCCAGGAGGATGAAACTGAGGGAAAAGTTTTATGCTTACCTACTTTAAGCTCCTTCCTGTGTGCCAGCCCAGCTCTTTGAATGTCTGTGATACCTTGGAGCAGTCTGGTCTAGTGGAAGGTGTCCCTGCACATGGCAAGGGGACAGAATGAGATGAGTTTTAAGGTACCTTCCAACACAGAATGTTCTGGGATTTTGTGGTCTTAAGTGCTTGGACTCCCCAGGATGTGGCAAGGATGGTAATGATCTGAAAAATGGGCTTCTGAAAGAGAGAACTCACTGGTGGAAGTCTCTTGTGAAATTATCTCCAGTCAAAAAAAATAGTTATTGGTTTATCTGTAATCCTTTGTGGAGATCAGTTGCAGGGAATGTCATGGAAGAAGTATAAACTTGTAAAAAAGGAACAAGGTGTGTCTGTGAAATCCTTCAGGCTGTTCATCACCCTGCTCTGGGTACACCCTCCACAGCAGGAACTCCAGTAATCCTGGCAAGGTATCCAGAATGGAAGACCAAGCAGAAGATCACTCTTTGCGTGGTCTCTGCCAGCTTGTGAGAGTCACAAGAATCCCAGGATGGTTCAGGTTGGGAGGGACCACAGTGGGGCATCTGGTGCCACCTCCCTGCTCCAGCAGGGCCATCCCAGAGCACAAGGCACAGGGTTGTGTCCAGAGGGTTCTGGAATATCCCCAGAGAGGAAACTCCACACCCTCCCTGGCAGCCTGTTCAGTGCTGGGTCACTGCACAGGGAAGTTCTTCCTCCTGTCCAGGTGGAACTTCCTGGGCATCAGTTCCTGCCCAGGTCACAGGGTTACTGCAATTTGGGGTCTGCCCCCATGTGCCAGTGCTGAAATTCTTGTTTCTCCTCAGCTTTTGCAGACATCAGTGAAAGAAATTTTCAGACAATTCCACCTTTGCTGGTGCAACCACGTGTGCCCGTGTGTTGTGTGGCCTCGAGAGGAGCACGTGGACATCGGCAGGGGGAGGCTGAAGTGAGGCAGGACTTGGCCCCTGGCACCCCATGTTTGGTGTCTCGTGGAGCAGCCGATGAGCTCAGCATCCCCAGGAGCCCCGAGCTGCATTCTCGGCATTCCTGCAGCTCCTTGGATGGCAGTGATGTCATCGATAGCAGCCAGGGAATTGCGGATCCCAGAGGGCCTGAACTCATGTCTTAGCAAGTAAGCGTAGGAGGAACCAATTTCTGCAGTGTACTGCACTGTACCAGCAAGTTTTATTGAGTCAAATCACAGCAAATACATTTGCATCTACATTTCTGTCTCCTGGCAATGCTACAACATCCAACAAGTGAGAGACTCATGTCCTCCAACCAGCCACTCGCTCATCCCTATTAAAGAAAATTTCATCTGAGCCATAAAACAACAGGAGGCCAGGACAGTGTGTGAGGGAAAAGCAAGTAATTTATTCCTTTAGCTGTTCAGTCTTTGCCCTTGTGCCTGGGACCTGCTGACATCCAACATATTTCAAGATAGAGCTGGCACCATGTGAAGGCACGAGCCCTTCTCTGGAAAGCATCCCTTGGAAACTCCATCCCTTGGAAACTCCATCCCTTGGAAACTCCATCCCTTGAGCACTCATGGAAGAGATGCTTTTGCATTTCTTTTGTGCAGGACAAAATGGCTCATTTTGTGAACACAGGAGCTAAATATTAATAGACATTTTCGTGTTTTTATCACCTTGCCTTTTGTACCAGGAGCTTTGGGATGATGGCACCCCTGTGCCAGGCTCCCTGTAGGTATGGGATGCATCAATTCCTGCTGCTGGTGCAGCTGGGAGTTTGAAACCCTGGAATGGACTGAAGCAGAGGTTTTTAATGATGGTTTGGTGATACCTCAGTAGCACAGCCTGCAGATGGTCTAGTGAACAGTATTAAATAGCATTTTACAGCCTAAAATTCAATGGTAGGGAGGACTGATGGGCCATGAGAAGACACGTTTCTGCATGAAGTGGAGAGGTTAATTTTTGTTTTCTAGTTGTATTTAGGAAGTTGACTTTGGCAGAGCCTTCCAGGGGCAGAGGAGGGCACAGAGATCAAGTTGTGCTCCCGCTGAGCCTGCCCAGGTTGCGGTGGGTGCAGGAGCGTGGGCAGGACGGACCCTCGTGTGCAGCCGCGGCATTTCCTGCTCGGAAGCGTTTGCTCCGCAGCCTCTGCGCTGCCTGAATGTGGCTCTGTGTTACTCAGCTGTAATTAGAGCAGCTTGCCAGCTTCTGATTTCATCCCTCCGTTTCAGCGGGAATTCCAGACCTGGTGCAGTTTGCCCCAGAGAGCTGGGGTTTGTTTTCTACCCCCGCTCTATCCAGGCCTTATACCGCCACCTGCATTTTTCCGGCTACAAATAACAATGGAAGCGATTTTATCTAATCTCGCAGCCCCTGGTTTGTTCTTGTCCGCGCTCTCAGGCAGAGGGTGTTGGGAGCGCTTTTGGAGCTGTGCACTGACACAACCTGTGCGTGTCGAGACCGAGGGATGGACGGCAGGACCTGGGGCGGGGAGGGACACCCGCCCGGCCGGAGCGCGTGGGTGCCCTCGGGTAAAGCGCTCAGCAAAGTCCTGGTGATGCCCCGCAGGGAGAGCCCAGCCCGGGGGGCACGGGGGCTTTGGGCACCGCTCGGGGGCTGCCGTGTGCCCCGGCCCCGGCCCCTGGGACACCTCGGGGGGCAGAGCCGTGACTTTCCAGCCTGGCTTTCACGCCGGAGCGCCCCGGGCCCCTCCTCTACGGCGGCATTTCGGCGCTGCGCTTTGGAAGGACTCCAGGCCAGCAGTGAAGGGCTCTTTGATAATATCTGACGGGCGGGTAAGAATTTTGGGCAGCAGCCAAGGTACACATTGCCTGTAATCGTTAACTCGGTCTGTAAACAGTTCAAACGGCACTGAAGGGGCCGCCGGTTATTGCGGTGCGGAGGAGCCTTTGATGTGCCCGCGCGGGAGCTCTGCGCGGCCCCCGCGCCGCGCTCGGGCTGCGGCTCCTCCGCGGGGCTGCCCGGCCGTGCGGGAGCGCCTGACCTTCAAACCCTGCGCTGCGGCCGCAGCCAGACCATTCCTTTTCCCTTTGTTCTGCACCTGGCCCGGGCCGTGCGGCCCAGGGAGAGGAGCACAGGGGTGGGGAGCGGGCAGCGCTGCCCCCGGGGCACCGCGCCAGCCGGGCAGGCTCGGCAGGGCTCGGGCCGGGATCCTGCTTGCAGCTCTGCCCTGGCCTCACTCCTCTGTCCTACTGCAGCCTTGCCCTGGGCTCGCTTCTGTATTCCTGCTGCAGCTTTGCCCTGGGCTCGCTCCTCTATCCTGCTGCAGCTTTTCCCTGGACTCATTCTTCCTTTCCAAGCCTGCATCCTGCTGCAGCCTTGCCCTGGGCTCACTGCTCCTTTCCAGTCCTGTATTTTGCCTGCAGCTTTTCCCTGGGCTCACTCCTGCTTTCCAAGACCATCTCCTGCCTGCAGCTGCTCCCTGGTGACCAGAGCTCCATGTACAGTCCTGACAAATGTTTCACCCATGACCAGGTAAAGCCATTTAACCAGAAATGGCCACAGTGGGAGCTCAGGTCCATGCTGGGGCCTTGCAATCTCCAGGTGCTCATGGAGGTGAAACTGCTGCTGATCTTCATCTTCAGGAGTGTTCTAGAGAATTCCCCAGTCCACATCAACCTCTGGAAAACCCTGTGGGCTCATTCCAGGAGCAGTTCAGCCCTCCTAGAGATGTGTGATACTTCTGAAGATGTTGTTTCCTAATTTGCCCCCAAAAGAATTCCCTAGTCAGTCTTTGCTCTTCTAGATCTGCTTTCTTCTTTCTAGAAGAGCAAGAATGCTCTTTCTGGCATCTACTTTCAGAGCCTTGACTTTGAAACCTCTTGTGATTGAGGAAAAATACCCTAGTGATGTGGGTTTGGCCAGTCTCTGTACCTGCAGAGTTGCTTTCAGGGTCAGAGCTGTCTCATGCTTGACAGATGAGTGGAAGCCCTTCTGTGTCTGTGCCAGCCAGGGGACAGCAGAGCTTTGTGCTTGGAGTGGTTGGGGGGATGCATTGGGCTGTCTGCACAGCTTGGACTTCACCTGTGCTTTGAGGGTTGCAGAGGGGCAAGACTTTGTGTGAGTTCTGTGGAACAACTTTAACCTCCAAACCAGCGCAGAGCAGAGGGTCAGTGTAAGAGGGGCTTGAATAGGAGATGGCCAGTGACAGAGTCCCCCAAAGTGGGGACAGGCTGAGCCCTCTGAGGTGTGTGAGGTGAGCAGGTCAGCATGGGTTGGATGCTCTCCATGAGATTTCCAGTCCAGACTGCCTGCAGTGTGCAGGGAGGCAGAGGAGTGTGAGCTGTTCTCCCTTGACCTGGGCCAGCTTGCCTTTGCCTTCATTGAGTGGTGTGAGTCAGGGCTGACCAAAGAGCCTCCTTTGCCTTTGATGCTCCAAAATGGATGTGTGGACCAGACAGAGACAGTTTAACCAGACATCAGGATGGAACTTTGCCAGAAATTCCTTGTCTGCCCATGCAATCCTCGTGGTGGCTGAGCCAGCAGAAGTGACACCACTTCCCTTGTGTGGGACCTCTCTGTCCACAGGAGAGCAAACTTCAGCAGAGCTGTCAGTAGGACAGTGAGGTGGGTATGAGAATTTCAACAGCCCCCATGGCCATGCTTGTAGAGGTAGAATCACAGAATCGCTGAGGTTTGAAAAGACGTCCAAGATCATCCAGCCTTTGACTGATCTCTCCTTGTTACCCAGCCCAGAGCACTGAGTGCCACGTTCGGTCGTTCCTTGGACCCCTCCAGGTATGGGGACTCTACCAGCTCCCTGGGAAGCCCCTTCCAATGCCTGACCACCCTTTCCAGGCTGAAATTCCTCCTGGTGTCCAACCTGAACTTCCCCTGGAGTGACTTGAGGCTGTTTCCTCTTGTCCAGTCCCTTGTTCCCCGGAGCAGAGCCCAATCCTCCCCCAGGTCTCCCCTCCTGTCAGGGAGTTGCAGAGAGTGACAGAAAAGATCCAGACTTCAGCTGAACCATCTAACCCTGCACGTGTGACAATCAAATAAACATCCCTCTTGGGTTCAGCACTTCTCTTTGTTGCTCACCAGCTCAGTAAAGAGAAGGAGACGGAAACACAGTCATTGATTGATTAGGGACTGCTTTGTTGTGTCAAACCCTCGGGCACTGCTGACCCTTGAGACGGGCCAAAGGTGGGGAAACTCATGAGCGCATGTGAGGGCACAGGCACAGGAGTATTGCACTGGCACCTTGGAGATCCTTTGTCTCCTCTCCCACCTCTGGCCACTCCTTCAGGGGACTCGGATGGTTGTCTGAGCTGTTTGCACGTTGAGGTAGGACCTGAGTCTCTCTAAGAATAATGCATTTGTTATCAGTGAACGTGTTTGTCTGTGACTCACATGTGGGTAAGGTGTGTTTGCTGTTATAACAGCTCTTGAAACTTTATGTAGGTACGTTAAAAAGCCCCAGATCCTGATCCCTAAGCTTCATGCCCAGGAGTCATGGAAGTGGCAATTTGTTCTCAGGCCCCTTGAAACCTTCAGCCATCCTCTTCCTTTTCCAACCAACCATTTCCATCTACTTCGTGGTTAACACACACTTTGTCTGCCTCTCTCATCCCTCCTCATCCTCCCATGTCCTTCCAGCAGTGTCCCACAGCACTTTCCAGCTCCGGCCTCCTGGCAGCATCTCCTGTGCCTGTGACAGTGTCCCATCATTGCTGCTGCTTTATCTGTGGGCAGAGTGGGTTGATCTTGGTGTAAGAGGGGCTTTGTTCAGCTGATAGGGCTGCAGAGTTAGGATAAACTGGGAAGAGCCTTTCTTTTCCAGCAATAAAGGCTTTCACACAGCATGAATCACAGAATCATTGAGGTTGGCAAAGCCCTCCCAGCCCATGGAGCCCACCCTGTGCCCACTGCCCACGTTGTCCCCCAGCCCAGAGCAATGGGTCCACATCCAGTCATCCCTTGGAAACCTTCAGGGATGGGGACTCCACCACCTCCCTGGGCAGCCCCTTCCAATGCCTGACCACCCTTTCCAGGAAGAAATTCTTTCTCATGTCCAATCCCTGGCACAGTTTGAGGCCATTTCCTTTTTTTCCTGTCACTTGTTCCATGGGAGAAGAGACCAACCCCCACCTGGCTCCCGTCAGGCTGTGCTTTGGGGGAAGCAAACAGGGCAGTGAGGAGTTGGAGTCTCTGATGGACAGGCAGACATGGCACGGTGGTGCCAGGGCTGCTCTGTGCCCTCAAGGCCCCTGTTGGATTCCTGAGGCTCCTGGCTCAGCCCCTCAGTGCTGCCAGGTTCCTCTCTGGGTTGGGGTGTAGCTCACCTGGGGAGGAGCTTTTCCACAAGGCATTTATTTCATGCACTGGAGATGTGGCACCACTGGCACATGGAGGATGGTCCTGGCATGAGTTTCTGTGCTGGATAAAATCATTGCACCCTTCTCCTGGCCCTTCACACAGGAGCATTCCCTCAAAGTTCTGCATGGGATTGGAGCTGCTGGGAAGAAGAACTGGTGGTGCTGGCACACCTGCAGAAGTCCCCCTGCTGGCCCCATAGTGAGGGCCAGCTGGCTCTGCTGGTGTTGGGGGCAAGAAGCTCCCCCAGCTCTCTGGCACCGACCAGCAATCCCAGCTTTTCTCTGGAATTTGTTTTCTAGCTCAAATTCTTGTGGTAAAAGTCTTCAGCCCCTGTCTGCAGTTCCCCTGTGCAGCCCCCAAAATGTGCAGGGAACAGGCACATCCCAGGGATGCTCCTCTGCAGCCCCCCAACTGCAGCAGGGTGTGCCCAGAGCCAGGCTAATGGCCCATCTTTGCATTTAACAGCTCTCCCGGTGTTTTGATCCGTGAATTCTCCCTATTTTCAATCATTTGCTGTAACTTTAACATATCCCACCTGTACTAAGATGAAGATTTCTTGTTCACTTAATCTGTTGTCCAGAAATCTCTGTTTAAGATGGAGTGAGCAGGACTCCTTGTAACAGTCAAGGTGTTGACTCACTGCAGCTTTATCTGGTAGATTTTCATTTTTTGATTTATTTTTTACAGTAATTCCTGTTTGCCTTTTGACTCCTTTGGGTGATTCAACAACGGTTTCCATAAAACTCCCTGCAATCACTCCCAGCTCTTTCCTGTTCTTTAACAGCTCACCTGGAGCTCACCCCTGTGTAAAAGAGATGGTGATAGTTTTTCTTGTTTGCATTTTTTAACATCTTGCATCACTCCATCACCTTTTCCAAAGCCCTGTTAGTTCTTCCCTTCTCTTCATTATCCCATTTTTTTTACCTGACTTGCTTTCTTGGGTGGGGAAATCAAGATTATTGATCTGCCATCCCCTTCATTGCTCTCAACTTCTTCAAATTCAATTTGGTATTTGCTACCTGCATTTTTCTGGGGTTGTGGTCAAAGCAGTGATGAGTTATCCCAGTTTAGTTCAGGATTTTTCTCGAGCCCTCTGGTAAACACTCCCTTGTCCTGGTCTTTTCCTCTCTTTTCCATGCCAACCTTTTGGGTTGGTTGAAACATTTTTCCTTCCACTTCAGATCAAATAAAATGTTGACTCATCCCCCATAAAGGAAAAGTGGGAAATGCTCTGAGTTCCCTTGCAGAGAAAATCAGGACTTTCTCCATGTCCGTTCTCAGGCCTTGTCCCTGAGGTGTCCTTGGTGAACAGAAAGGGGAACAGAAATGTTTAAAGAATATTTGGGGAATAAAAAAGCACAAATAAACTCCTTTCTCTGGGCATGATTGAATTAATAGGCTCAGACTGGAGCAAAACTGACTCCAGTGAGGTGTTGGAACATTCTTTCCAGTGTGGAGGAAAAGGGAGCCCTGGAATGGGTGAGGAGTCTCCCTTTTTGGAGGTCTTGAAAACAGGTTGAGCCAGTGTCTCTGAGGAATGTTTTAGGTCTGGCTGATCCTGCCTCCAGGCAGCAAAGCAGGCGAGGTGACCTCTCAGGGTCATCTTTCTTTTTCTGCTGTTTTCTACATGAAGCTCCCAAGTGCCTGGTTCCCCAGGACCTCTCCATGCCGGATTGCCCAGGACCTCTCCCTGCTCCCCGTGTTTCTCTTGCTCTGTGTAACCTGGGCATGATCCTGGCACGGTGGGAGGGACAGGTTGGTGTGAAGGTAGTGGGTCTGGTGGGAATAAAGTGGGAAAGGTGGCAAGGAGAAGACAGAAGAGAGAAAATCAGTATTTTAGGAGCAGTGGTGTGGACAAAAAAGGTGGAAAATAGAGATGGAAATGGAACTAAAAGGTGGTAGAGCCTCCCTGGCTCAGGCAGGGCCATGAGATGTAGCAGGGTGGTGATGCCCAATGCAGGGGGTCCTACACCTCTGGGCAGGTCCAGAGGGTTAGCAGGGTGGGCTTGAGCCCCCTTTGCGGTGCTGAGTCCCAAGATGTGAGTGTCCTTTGCTTTTGTCCCACAGTCCCACCCGCTGTCCCTGTGCAACACCAGTGAGGATGAGCACACCGAGTCGGGATTCATCACCATCGTGAAGCTGGAACAGCCAGACCGGGACCCCAACCCCTGCCTGTCCCTGGCTAACAAGGTCAGTGCAAAGATCCCCTACATGGCATCAGCCTGGGAAGGAAAGCCCATGGAGCACCAAAGAGGAGGGCAGGAGGAGGCAGCAAGGTGGGAAGGAGCTGTTGGAAAGTGGAGGGAAGGATGAGGACGGAGCAGTGTCCTTGGCAGACGGGGTGCTCTGGAGGGACACTGTGCCAGCCATCCCCTACAGCCATCTCTCCAGCTTTGGGGCTTCCTGGCTCTGTAAAAGGTGTGGAATTCTCCCTCTGAGCTCTGGGATGCTCAGACCTTACCCCAACATCCCTTATACTTGCCTGGCACCCCTCCTGTGGGGTGATTTGTGTTTCTCTGTGTCCTCTATCCTGTGGGAAAACATGGGCACAGAAAACACCCTCCGTGCCTCTGTCTTCCAAAATAATCCTGTAATACACCCCTGGATGAGACACAGGAAGAATCAGGGCTGAGCAATGAGACAAAGGCAGAGCAGTGAACTCGTGGTGGGTCATGACTCGACAGTTTGGGCCCCTGGGGGATCTCAGAGGCCTTTGGGTTGGGTTCCTCAGGGAAACAGCAGTTCCTGTGCCAAAAGCTGAGGTCACTGGTCCAACTCTCTGGTAATAAGGAAGTCAGGTAGGAACGAGGGTCACGTTAAGCCTTAAAATCTTTGTGTCCCTGATAAAGTTGCACGGATAAGGCAGACATTGGCTTTTCCATTTGATTGTCTGTGTCCTGGATGTTGGGCTGTTTTCCACAAGCATTATGCAAACTTAAAACTCCCCTTGTTTAGCTCTTCTTGGCTTCGCCTGGGCTGCATTGAGGTGATGCCACCTTGTTTCCTGCTCCCTCTGCTGGGAGTGCCGTGGTGGGGATGGGGACAGGTCCTTTTCCATGCTCAGCAGTCCCCTGCCCCTGCACAGCTGGGCTGTGTTCACAGAGGCTGTGGCAGCAACACCAAGGGAAGGAATCCATCCTCCTGCAGCCTCTGCCAAGCACCTTCCCCCCAACTTCACACAGATCAGAGAATCACATAACAGTTCATGTTGAAATAGACTTTAAAGATCTCATTCCAAGCTCCCCACTATGGGCAGGAATGCCAAGTTCTCTTCCTCAAAATCCCTGGCCCACACTCCTCCTCAAGAGCAAGGGTGTAGCTGTGGGAGGTGGCTGGTCCTTGCTGCAGCAGGAGCCTTGTTTTCCTGGCATGTGTGTCTTGTGGCAGAGTTGTGCATGTGGAATTGCAGCACTCTATCAATGATGATAAAAATAGCCATGTGCAGAGTGTTATCATAACCTCTGCTTCAGCTGTCACCCAGCCAAGCCTGCACACGGACACCCCGGCCAGCCCAGCACGAGGAGGGCTCCCCCAGCCACCTGAGGCTGCTCCCCCAGCCACCTGAGGCTCTTCCCTGCTCCCCAAATTCAATCACTGCTTCAGCATCCAAAGCTAAAAGCAGCAGGGAGGATGGAAAATACCTCTGAGATTGAAGGGATTTATTTTGGTTTCTGATGCTTCATTTATAATTTTGCCTGCTTGTGTGTTTGTTTTCTGAGTGAGCTGCTGATTGCAATCTGGTTGACAGACTGTTGTCAGCTGTTGCTGAGACCTCCAAAATCATCCTGTAAATACATATTTACAGCAGAAGTGTTTCAGATCTCAAAGAGAGAGGTTGGCTGTGCTGTGTGGCCGAAGGGCTGCAGCACAAAGACAGCAAGCACTCAGAAAATGATTGCAGCAAGCGGGGTGTGAAAGGCTTGAACAGAATGACAGACTCACAGAATCATGGAATATCCTGAGCTGGGAATGATCCTCAAGGATCATCCAGTCCAACTCCTGGCCCTGTACAGGACACCCCAACAATCCCCCCCTGTTCCTGTGCCATTGTCCAAACACTCCTTCAGCTCTGGCAGCTTTGGGGCCGTGCCCACTGCCCTGGGGAGCCAGAGCTCCAGGAGCATTTGGATGATGCTCTGGGGCTCAGGGTGTGACCCTTGGGGATGGGCCTGTGCAGGGCTGAGAGTTGGACTCCATGATCCTTGTGTGTCCCTCCCAGCTCAGCATGTTCTGTGATTCTGTGAGCGATGGAGCTGATCCCGCTCATGCTGAGAATGCCCCATCCCTGTGCCCAGCTGGCTCCCTGTGCCTGGCATTGCAGCTGGGAAGCAGCAACACTGCCCTCTGCCCCCCGAGCCAGGGTTGGCCCTGCTGAGGGTGAGCTGCTCCCTGTTTGCTCAGGCGTTGGGGACGGATGCGCCGATCAAAGGGCTCCGCAGGAGTGAGACCAGACCAGCCCCGTGCTGGGTCACGTTCCCTCTGCCCAGGCTGCCTCTGCCTGCCCAGAGGGCTCCCAGGGTGGGAGGGAGGAGGTGGGTGACCCCACGAGGTCCTCAGGCAGGGAGCTTTACCTCACCAGGGTGGCATGTGTACTCAGCTGTGTGGGTCTCAGAGCTGAGCTGTGGAAAGCCATCCCACCCCCAATCCTAGAGCAGACCTGCAGCCCAGGCACTGCCTCAGCTTCTGCCTGGGGAGGGCAGGGACAGGGACCAGGGACAGCAGCGTGTGTCAGGCCCTCAGACAGCCCGGTGAGAGGTGGGGACCTGCACAGGGTTTTGCTGTCCTGGGGTGGGAGGGTTGTGTGGGTCAGCAGATCCTTCCCCAGAAAATCCAGCTCTGAAGCAAAGGGGCACATGGCACGGGCAGCTGGGCAGTGTTCAGGTTTGTGGGTTGCTGTGACTGCAAGGCCACCAACTAATGCACCTCCATGACCAGTGGGAAAAACCATCCACGAGCCACAGAGCTCTGGCAAGAACAGGCACTGCAGCCCAGCACAAGCACAAGAACCAAGGTGGGAATGGTTTCCTCAACCCAAGCAGGTGCTTCTCTCTCCTGTGAAGAGCCCAGGAGGCAGACATGGATCCAAAAGCAGGTGGTACCAGTGTTCCAGTGCAGTGTCCACTGAAGCCTCTGTTGTTTTGGACAGGCAAAGCTGGCGGGGGAGCGCGGAGCCCGTGCGATCCTTTTTGACATCACTGATGATGAAAGTGCTGCTGATCAGGTACAGACACCAATGATTTTCTCAGCTAAACCACAGTCCTCCTGTCCCATCCCAAAATGTGCCCTGGGCAGGACCCACCAGTCACCAGCAGAAGATCCCAGGTCCTGTCTGGCTCTTGCCCCACTCACCCCTGTACAGTCTGTTCCTCTTTCCTTCACTCCAGGGCACATCCACACTCTCAAGGGACATTGTCTGGTCAATTGAGCTTTTCTCCCAGGAGCTGGATGGTTCCTCTTGGGAAGTCACATATTTCCCAGTCCCACCTAATCCAGACAGCCTATTGCACCTCAGGGGAAAGGGGATTTCTCAAGTTTTCAAGCCAAAGTCACAGCTACCCCTGCAATGCTGTTGGTGCAGGTTTAGAGACCTCTAAAGCCCTGCTGCAGGTTTGGAGACCTCCAGAGGTCCCTTCCCTCAGCGCTGCTGTCACCTCTGGAAAGGAATCAGCTCCCTATCCAAGTAATCCAGAGATAATGGAAAGCATCCAGCATTAGATAGAGAACAGACAGGAGGGCTGGTGCCTGAGCTTATCCAGACTCTGGGCTGACTCCTTGCTGGGCCTATCCCTCATGGATTTTTCATGCACTTCCAGCTTCATTTCTGATGCCAGAGGAACGTGGCAGCAAGTGCAGGCCTGCAGGGTGGTGCTGAGGTTGCTCAGATCCCAGTCTCTGATCTCTCTGAGCCTCTGATCCCAGCTTCCCCATCTGGTATACCAAAGCCAGGAGTGGCAAATCCTGTAAACAGCTCAGAGCCTTCAGCCTCCATGGTCTTCCAGACCCTCTGCACCTCCATTCACAGCCCTGTCCCCAGACCCACCTCTGGCTGGCCCCAGGTACCTCCCCAGGGTATGGCAAGGGGTCAGTGGGTGCAATGGCCACCCTGACCCAGGTCAGTCTGGAGGGCAGCAGACTGGGACATTTGCTGAGCCAGCCAATCCCAGTATGACCAGGAACAAGCAGAATGTCCTCAGGGAGGAGGGGAACTGGATGGGTCTCACAGGAAGAGCAGAGGAAGCATTTCTGTGGGAAGGCAGCACTTGGCAGTGCTGTTGGCAGTTCCCACAGGGAAGAGGAGAGACCAAGAACTTTGGCAGAGGGGCTTCAAAGAGGAGCAGTGTCCAGATGGGCATTAGGAGGCACCAGCAGGGAAAACAGAGAAAGCCATGCTGGAGAGTTGGTAAAAGAGGAGGAGCTTCCATCGGATTCATCTTAGAGGATAGTGCAGATTTGGGGGAGCAATCAGTCTGAAGTGTGTGCAGGAAGCATCAGGAGGACCCAGACATGCCAGGGGGGCTGGGATCATCCTTGTTTCTGGCTGTTCTGGCCCAGCCCTCAGTGTGTTTGTTTCTTTGCAGCTGAGGAAGCCCAGAGGCCTGAGCCAGCCCGTGGTTCTGATCAGGGGTCACGACGCCGAGCTCCTCATGGGCGTTGTGAACAAGAACAGAGAGGCCCACGTGAAGATCGAGGTCAAGGAGCCACCAGCTTGGGTGAGAGACACACCATTCCCACTGCCTCCTGAATCCTCCCTCCCAAGCCATGGCATGGGGGTCTCCCAGAGCTGCTGAGCCTTCCTCCCAAGGGATAGGGGCATCAGAGATCATGGCCCTTGGCAGGAGCTGTCTGTGGCATTCAGATGACCTGCTGCAAATAAAGGCTCAAAAGCACTCATAGCTTATTTAGTTTCTTTTGTTTGGATGTCACGAGTGAGGTGAGGGCATTCTCTGCCTCTTCAGGTGAGACCAAGTCTTGATTTTCTCATCTTGTGCTACCTTAGACCAAGCCTTGAGGGAGCTGAGATGCTGCAAGACAGATATTCCATTCTTGGTGAGATGTGCACAGAAGGCTCAAAAGAGCCTGTAAAGAGCAAAGAGGTAGAGCTTGGTCAAGGATCTTGTGTGCAAAGGCTGATGGGCCAGAAGAAATGAGGAGTCCCCTGCCAAGCCTCTTATTCCCAAGTCTGCCAACCCAGAGTCATTCCTCTCCTGTCTTATCCAACAGCCAGACTACGACGTGTGGATCCTTCTCACAGTGGTCAGCACCGTGGTCGTCATCGTTCTGATCTTTTTTGTCCGCACCAAGTGCCACCTGAACAGGACTCAGGTAGGACCTCATGGAGCAGCAGGAGTACAAAAAGGCAGGAACAGACATGGTTTGGGAGGAGAAATGGGCAAATAGTGATAGGACAAGGGGGAATGACTTCCAGCTGACAGAGGACAGGGTTAGATGGGTGTTGGGAAGAAATCCTGCCCTGAGAGGGTTGCCCAGAGAAGCTGTGGCTGCCCCATCCCTGGAAGTGTCCAAGGCCAGGTTGGACAGGGCTTGGAGCAACCTGGGCTGGTGGGAGGTGTCCCTGCCCATGGCAGAAGTTTGAAACAAGATCATCTTGGAGGTCTGTTCCAACCCAAACCATTTGATGATTTTATGACTTAGTAATTTTAACAGAAATTAACAAATTAAGTAATCATCTTTCCAGAGTCAGATGTATTTCCAGATTTGAGAATATCCTATTTGTCCTGGAGAGAGACAATCCTGTGGGGTTCAAAAACTCAGCACTGCTGAGGCATTTTGAATGTCCAGGGCCAGATGTCACCTGCTGGTGACAAAGCCTATCCTGGCTAAGTCAGGTTGGACAAAAAGGCACCTCTGGAACTGAGTAGCATCCCCAGATTCCTGATCATCCCATTTTGCAAAGGGAAGGGCACTGGAAGGCTGAGCCTGTCCCTCTCTATGCAGGACTCACTGCAGCAGCAGACCCTGCAGGCCATCGGGCAGTTGGCCACGCGCCGGTACCAGCCCCGGTGCCGCCCGGCGTCGCGGTGGGACTCGGCCAGCAGCTGCAGCTCTGCCCCAGTCTGTGCCATCTGCCTGGAGGAGTTCAGTGAGGGCCAGGTAGGGTGTGGGCAGGGCTGTGGGCAACCACGGCTCCGAAATTCCCTGGCACAGCCGGGTGGGATGGGCGGTGGGAGCTGGGTGTGACAGGAGTGGGAGGCTCTGGTGATGTTTTCTTCTGCAGCTCCTGGGGGCTGGGAAGAGGCCATCATCCATGGAAGTCTGCCTGCCCCTTGGCCCAAAAGGGCCTGTCCCTGCTGAGGTCACTCTGATCTCCTGAGGCAGGTCTCCAGCTGTGGGTAAAATGGGTAAAATGTTGGGTAAAATGTCCACAAAAGCCTGAAACCCCTCCAGTCCTGAGAGCTTTCACCTCTGTGGATGTTCACACCTCAGAGCAGGGCCTCCTCTGTGCACAGCTGGGCTGCAGACCCCATTGCTGTTAGACATCTTTCCATCCTTCAAGTCTCACTTCCATCAAGAAGGACCCATGCAGGTCCTGGGACATGGTTCTCCTTGCTCATACTCCTCCTCTTCTCTCTAGGAACTGCGGATCATCTCATGCTCCCACGAGTTCCATCGGGACTGTGTTGACCCTTGGCTGCAGCAACACCACACGTGTCCCCTCTGCATGTTCAATATTCTTGGTAGGGCTCAGACACAGCATTTCATGGTCAGGGACAGGGCAGGGGTTGTGACCAGGAACTCCAGGTACCCTTGGGTGATCCATCAGCAGGTCCACATGTCCTGGTGCACGGAGTTCACAGGGCAGTTGTGTGCATGGAGAGGGGTCCCTGTGTGTGAGCCCCCTAGGGCACAGCAGGATGCTGGTCTTGGAACCTGCACCAAGAGGAGGGGTTGCCAGCCCTGGGACTTGTATGGAAGGGAGGGAGGGCCTGGGGATCAGGGCAGAAGGGAAAGCACAGAGTGTGCAGGCCCATCGGGATGGTTGGGTGGTGGCAGTGAGGGGTTGCAGGACACGGGTGGGGTATGGGACCATGGTGGGAGGGCAGTGGAGGCTCCCTGGTGTCAGGGGTACAGCTGGGCTGTGGGACCTGTGCTGGATGCTCCCTTCTCTCTCCACAGCCAGAGACTCCGTGGACCAGCCCACAGCCCCCAGCTCCAGGCTGGTCCCTCAGGACATGGAGCCTGGGAGACGACTCCACCTTTTCCGCCAGCATCCGGGACATGCCCTTTACCACCTCCCACACCCGTATCCTCAGAGGAACCTCAGGAGCTTTGCCCCAGAGCCAGCCCACGGCAACCCCTTCTTCCACTCTCCAGAGCTCTCCCAGCTGGATTTTGGCACCATCCACTACATGCCCTACAGACCAGCCCCGTCCCTGCTCGCCTGCGGCCACACGTCCCCGCTGGCCCCGGGCTTGCTGGGCCAGCAGCACCCCACGCCCTCGGCGTGTGGGCAGGCGCTGGCACCCCACCGGACCTGCTCCCTGCAGCCCCAGCCGCCCTGCCTGGGGCTCAAGGCGGCCCTGGCACCGAAGCAGCACCGCGCGCCCGCCCTGCGCCGAGGGGTCGGCCATGGGCACCAGCACAACAGCAGCGGCTCCGGGGAGAGTTACCTGACGGAGCACAGCGGGTACCTGGCGGACGGGCCGGGCAGCGACTCCAGCTCGGGGCCCTGCCACGGCTCCTCCAGTGACTCCATGCTGAACTGCACGGACGTCAGTCTGCAGGGCATCCACGGCAGCTGCTCCACGTTCCGCAGCTCCCTGAGCAGCGACTACGACCCCTTCGTGTACTGCAGCTCCGAGGGACCCGCCACGGACCACGGGCAGGAGCAGCTGCGGCCGCCCAGGGAGCGGCGGCCCCGCTCCTTGGACCTGATGGTGCCTGGCGGGGCTGCTCCTGCCAAGCCCCAGGTGCTCAGCCATGTCCATTACCACCACCATCAGCACCACCACTACAGGCGAGACGCGGAGTTTGCCCCCGGGCGCACCGGGCAGGGGCCTGCGCCACGCAGAGCGCGGTACTCCGGGGCCAAGGGTGGCTTCCATGGCACTCGGACACAGGAGAGGACTGAGAGGAGCCATCACTGCCAGCAGGCTCCAGAAGGCAGCGTTGTGCTGCCCGAGGCAGCTCCGGCAGGACAGCCAGCCTGTGCCCCGGCAGGGCGGCAGCCCCCTCATGCCCCCTCTGCTCCTCCAAACAGGTTGGACTCCAGCATAGATGCCAACAGACAGTTGGGAGCAGCTGGCACATCCCCAGCCCCGCTGCCCCCGAGGCACAGCTTACAGAGCCGGCATCACCGAAGGAAAAGAAAGTGTTCCCTGGAGCCTGACCCTGCTCTCCCGCCCAAGGACTTGCCCAGAGCCTGTGATGCTCACCTTCCTCACGGCCACCCTAGTGGCCACCGCTGCTCTCCCGAGGCCCAGCCCCTGATGCCAAGTGCTCCCCTGCCCAGTGGCTCCAGCTCCCGGCCACTCTGGAAGTGTTTGGTGCCGCAGTCCAGCTCCGAGCCAAGGGGGCAGGAGGAGGGCTTGCTGGGCCGGGAGGGAACACACTCGGTCCCTGCAGATGTCTCAGGGATGGGCCCCCCCAGACACAGCCTGAGCCTCCACCTGCACTGCCCGGCTCCGCGGGGTGCCCACGGTAAGTGTGGCGTCTGGCTCCGCTTGCTGGGAACAGGGGGATGAGGGAGGTTTGCCGAAGGAATTCTGGATGCCAGAACACCTGGTCCCTGCCCGATGGGCTTTCCTACAGGAGCACTGACAGCAGGAGTGTTTCAGAGTCCACCTGTCTGCACATGGTGGCCTGAACAACCAGCAAGTGTGTTAATGGGTGTACCAACACTTGAAGTACTGCAAATGAGAAGTAAGGTGGCTAATTTTAAACTAAACCTCTCTAGCAGCTGGAATATCTCCCAGAGAAAGGGGTGGGAGCACATTTCTTGATGTCCTTACACCAGTCTGGGTGTCTCACTGGCAGAGTTGTTATCATTAAGGCTTTTTGGGCTCCAGTTGTATCCAAGCCCAGGTAACTGGAATCAGTGAGGAAGGAAGTGTGTGTGGCTGGTGGTAGTAGAACAGACTCAGTGAGCACATCCCTCGTTTCTCACCTGCCTTGGTTGCGTGGGAGTTGCTTTTTAGTGTCTTTTGGAAATCAGATGTAATTAAAGCTTGGCCCTTTGCCTAACTGCTGCACATCTCTCACTGAGAGAGGGAGAATGCCTTTGAGACAAGGCTCTTTGAAAGAACTCGAGTTTACCTCGCAGGGCTTGCTCGGAGCTCCCCCAGCCACAGCAACCTGCGCGTCCACCTGGGCAGGTGCCGGCCGGGAGCAGAGCCCGGCTCCCTTCCTCGCCCTGCCCCTGCCTCGTGGCAGCTCCTCAGGCAAATCCTTTGGATTTCAGTCCCAAACACAGATCTGGCTGCCTGATTTCTCTGAAAGCACTGCCCTTAAACTCGTGAGTGACTCGCCATGGCCGCTGTGCTGCGCAGATTGTCGCTTCCTCCCCACACTCTCCTCTGCGGCCCCGCTCCGTGCCCAGGCTGGCAGTGCCACTCCTGCTGCGGGGGCAGCAGGGCAGGACAGGCTGCATGGGCACGGGCCTGGCTCCCTGTGGCGCTCCAGCCTCCCAGACTGCCAGGAAGAGCCTTTTTCCCAGGCACAGAAACACCTGACAACGCAGATGGGTAATGAGGAGGTTCTTCCGAGGCTTCCAAACGGATGCTGCGGTTTGGAGCGCTCAGGAGGCAGCGGTGCAGAGATGCCTCTGGGTCGCAGGTAGCTCTGAGTGCTGGTGTTCTCCTGGGATCACAGCGCGTGGAGAGAGCCCTCCTGGCTCAGGGAAAGCTGCTCAGGACTTGCTTTGAGCTCCCAAATGAACCTGGGAGGCGTCCCCAAAGCCCCAGAGCAGGAGTCGGTGCACCCCACGTGGGGTGCTGGATGCTGCAGTGCCCAGGGCATTGCAGGGGCTGTGCTGGGATGCCTCTGGCTCTTTGGAGCTGGTCCCAGTGCCCCCAGTCCGTGCCCACCTCCTGCTGGCTCTCTGACCCCCACCCAGAGCTGCTTTGCCAAGCACGCCTTCATTCCCTCTTACCTCCCTGGACCAGGAGCTAGAGGGACCAATGTCTTTGAAAGCACTATGGCTCTGTGGCTGCTTGACTGCAGTAGCTTCTGGGGGTGCTTTCAGGACCAGCCAGAGTGTCAGAATCTCCTTGTAAGACTGAGAAAATAACATAGTTTTAGGCTTTAACTTTATTAGGAACAGAGAGCAGAGCAGAGAGCTCGTGCAGGGCTCATGCAGAAAAGCCACCAGGCTGGAAACACGTTGGTTGGCATAACTCAACCTCTGAGTTACAATCACATTGGTGCTTTATCTTGGGAAAGGTATAAATCAAGAGAGACCAAGTAAATAGAGCAAAGAACAGCCTCAGTGGGCAGTCCATGTAAGCAGGACACAAAACACAGACAAGGAGATCAAGGAAGAAATACATCAATGCCTCCAGATAAATGGCTAAAAATATAAGTGGATGGATTAGAAAGCCCAGCTTTAAAGTTTTGATATAAACTTTTCAGAAACCTAGTTTAAAGGAAAAACAAAGAGCAAGACCCTGTAATTTCCCAGGTGAAATTACAGAGTGTGTCTCTTCTGGTGGCATGAGAGAGTCTCTTCTGTGCTAAGGAGAGTGTGAAGCCCAATGACAAGTGACACAAAACTCCCCAATTGCCCCTAAGTAGAAGGAGGGTGGCGTTAGGGTTAGAACACACTGTGTCAGCACAGGCTGCAAAGAGGAACCTACAGAGACAGGAGAATATTTTAATAATGATTCTAAAAGAGGCAGTCAAAAAAATAAGATGCTTTTGGGCACAGGGATCATTTAAAGCCCCAGAAAGGGCTGGTCAAGCTGCAGGGCAGAGGGGGCACTGGGAAGCTGTTCTTGTCTAGACAAGGAAATCAGAACAGAGCTGGATGCCAAGCTAAGTGCAGAGCCATGGAGAGGCACAGCAGGGAAGATTTCTGTGCACAGCTTGTGAAAGACAGACTATTAATGCAGACATTCCCAGCTCCATCAGAAGGGAGAAGGCTGCCTGAGGCTCTGCAGATCCAGGGAATGACAGAGGTCTGAGGGATGTTCAAGGGCTGTAAGTGCAGAGCAGAAGAGCAAACAACTTCCTGCATTAGTGATCAGCATGGAAGCGCTCGGGGAGGTTCTCACCCTGCTCAGGGCAGGGGGTACAGGATCCAAACTGAATCAAACCATCACTTTGAGTGACTCTGAAATAAAGTGGAGGGGAACAAATTGCCAGGGGTACTGCTCAGCCACTGGGCATCCTGCAGGGCTCAGGCATAAAGCTGAGAAGTCCTGAACGTGGACTGCCATGTCTGATCCATGCCCAGAGCCAGAAGGAAGAGCTGGGGGCAATATCAGCTGGAAATTGCTGAAGCCACAGAATGAGGAGCCTGACTTTCCAGCCAAGCAAATTGTTAAAAATTCAAATACAGGGGCTGACTTGTAGGCACATGGCTGAATGTGAAAGCAGGGGAGGAGGAGGCACCCCAGCGTTTGTAGGGAGAGATAACACCTGGCAGAGCTTTTAGGGGAAGGAAGGTCTCAAAGGATAAAAGGGAAGGGTGCTCTCATAGGTAAATAACTGGCTAGAAAATAAGAGACAAAGTGTGGACCAGACTTAATGGAGGGAAATGACTCAGAGGAGGAGCAAAGTGGAGTTCTCCAACTGTCTGCACCTTCCAGCAAGCTCATAAATATCATGGACAAGGAGAGGAGATAGCAAAGTGTGTAACAGATAAAATCCATCAGGATGTCAGCAATAAAGCTGGATACAGAGTGTTACAGAAGGATCTCCTGCTGCTGAGCTGTTGGGGGACAGAGTGGTGGGGAAAATCCCCCGTAAACAGCACAAAATGCCACACAGGAGCAGAGCCACTTCTGAGTGAAAATGGAATTCTTGTTAGGAGCTGGCTGGAAAGTAATGTGGGACAAGCAGAAAGGGCCTTTATGCAGCTGCATAAGCCTGTGGTGATCTCAGAGCTCCTGATCACCACCTCAAAAAGGGAAATAGCAGGCTTGGGAAAAGGGCAGAAAGGTACTGGGTACAATCACAGCAGTGGTTTTTCTGAGAGAACAGAAAGAATACTGAGACTTTCATGTGGGAAAAAGGTGATTAGCAGAGGATATGAAAGAAAGGATATGAAAGCAGGAGAGCAAGGGAGAAGGCAGATAAGAGGGACTCACTGGTGCTTAGAACAAAGTAATTGGTGGCATCAAACGGGAACCAGAAGCTTCAAAACAGCCAAAAGGCAACACATGGTGTGTAGTGAAACTGGTGCTGGTTGCCCAGAGGATGTGAGTGCCAGAAGTAAAATGGATTTGAGAGCCCAGATCAAGAGCTGGCAAATGCAGAGATGCAAATACACCCTCCAGCTCAGGAAGTCCCTAAACCAGGGTTTGCAGGAGCTGCTGCTGCTCCTGTGGGCTGCAGCAGCCACCAGGTGTGTGCTCACCTCCCCCAGCTGCCAGGTGAGGCTGGAGCTTGATCCACAGCCCCTGGAGAAACTCCACATGTGCAGGAGTGCCATGCACTGGCCTGGCAGGGAATAACGTGGCAGAGGATCCCAGAGAGGCTTGTGTGATCTTGGATTTCGTGCTGTTTCCTCCATCAGCCTTTCTTGGGGAGGGTTGCATCAAGACACATCCCCAGCTCCTCTCTAGCCTGGGAAATTATATCTGGGAGTCACTGGAGAATCAATCCTTGAGCAATGCTGGCTGGGTCCTTTTATGGGATGTCAGACAACTGGCAGGGAATTGCAGCTGGATGGTTCCCTAAAGCGCCCCAGCATGCCCAGGTGGCATCCCAGAACAGCCAGATGACTCCCAGCACAGGCTGATGAAATGCCTTGATTTCTCTCCCTGGGAAATCTCACCCCCTGCAGCGCTCTGGGCATCCTCCCCCTCTCCTCCCTCTCCTGCTCCTCCTCTCAGCCGTTCCCTTTCATGTCACGCCTTTGATCTTCACTAAAGAGGGAGAAAGGGATTAGAGGGTAGAAAAGGACCACCCTTAAAACCCAATAGCCCTGTGGTGTCACCAAGGTGTGCTGCTCCAGGTCATTGCCCAGGGTGGCTCTGCATGGCCAGTCCAGCAGCCCAGGTTCTCCCACCTCTCCCAATCCATGGCCTTTTTTCAGCCTTCCTTTCTGTCTGTCTAACAGAGGACATGCAGGCAGTTTTGAGGTAATGCTGTTTGAGGCTGAGGGCACCTGATCCCAGAGGGACTGAAGCTGGGAAGCTGCTGGAAATGGCTTGTTTCACATACTGGTGACTCCAATCACAAATGCCAGATCCCCTCAAACTCTGCCTTCAGGTGCATTGGCCATGCTTGCACATGTATGTACATGTAAAACACCATCTGCATTAGTTCTCCCACATTGTTTAGCTACATTTTTCCATGCAGAATCTCCTTTCTTTGTTTTCTTCCCATATTTTTAACTTTCAAGGTTCTGCTCCTACAGCTGGTGATGTGTGACCAACAAGAATTTGCTGTGACTGTTCTGAAAAGTTGTTTTGAGTTGCTTTCTGTGAATCTCTAGATGGGCATTTGTTTCCTTTCAATCTCAGAAACATTCAGGAGAAGGAAACTGGGAAAAATAATGCCTGTGTGCCTTTCCTGGGCTCTGCTGACCCTGTGTGAGAGCTCTGGGCAGGCTCAGACGTTTGGGAAAGGACTGTGGGGTGTGTGACAACAGTTGGAGAGAACATACTTGGAGAGAAAGGGGCAGGCTGGAGCAGTGACTTGGGGTGCACTTTGCAGGCAGTCCTTGTGTTGAATGGTTCAATAGAAATTTCTGAGCCTTTTCCTGTCAATAATTCACCAGGCAGAAGGGGCTGGTGAAGAGCCTGAACTTGGTTGGGCCTCAGAAGCAATTTGTGCAACCTCTTGAATGCTGTGAAACCTGTGCCATGCCTGTCTGGCATCACTTCACTCTGCCTTTGTTGTCTGGAGCTTCTCTTGCACCCTGGAAGGTGCTGCCTGGCTCTGTGTGATACAAATCAGTGTTATTTTCTGTTCCTGATAATTTTTCAAATCAACTATTCTGAGCAAACATCAGAAAGCCTCAAAAGCAAAGACCCACTAGTGATGTGAATCCTGGGGATCACCAGGCCCTTAGTCTGCCTTTTCTGAAAGAGGGGCTTGAGGTCTTATTTTTACATTTTGTTTCACTTTACATTAGAGGAATAAACTGGCTGGGAGGTGGCCAGAAAATTCCCTCTGCAAAACTGGGAGAAACCTCACAGAATTGTGGACTATCCTGTATTGGAATGGACCAACAAGGGTCACCGAGGCCAACTCCTTGTCTAGCACAGGGCACTCCCAATTCCACCCTGTGCCTGAGAGCATTGTCCAAATGTTCTGTCAGACCTGGGGCTGTGACCACTGCCCTGGGGATCCTGTTTAGTGGCTTAGTGGCTTTTTTAGTGGCTTTCCCTGCAGCATCTGTTCTCTATGGCAGAGCTCAGCAGCTGCAGAGCCCGGGAATGTTCAGCCAGGTGTAGCTGACACTTTTCTCTTTCCTTTTCTTTGAATGCAGGATCTGAAGAGGAGGCCCAGAATTTGCATGAACACTCAGTTTAATAAACCACTGGCCTGTTTGCTCCCTGGGAGCTGGAGTGGACACAGATGTTCAGCAGGAGGAGTTCCCGTCCTGCTCCCCGCACTGGAACACGCGATGCCCACCCTGACCCAGGCACGGACTGCCAACAGCAGTGGGGCACTTGTGGTCTCCTCAGTGTCCCCACATGGCAAGAGTCACCCAAACAGGGCTGTGCTCTGCAGGGCCCCTCCTCTGAAGGCACAGGCAGCCCATCACCCCCTGTGGCATCTCTGCGTGGGCTGCTCGCCCCAGGCCGGGCCCAGGCACAGCGGGACAGCTCAGCGAGGGAGTGCAAGCTGCTATTTTGGCATGTTCATGCCACAGAAGGTTTTGCTAAACACTTCAAAAATAAACAAGCCTTCGAGACCAAAAGCTGCAGAAATGACTTTCTGTGGCCTGGTAGCTCCTGACTTCATTTCCTCACTTAGGTCAAAAGCCAGACTTCTTCAATTAAGTTTTCCATGCTTATTTCAGACACAGGAACCAGCTCTTCTCCATCTCACTCTCACAGTTCTGCCCTGCGAGGTGCTGCTTCTGACTCCAATGGAAACCAACAGCTCCCACCACCTCTGATCCTCCAGTGCCCCTCGGCTGGCGCCGTCTCGGCCGTTCGCTGTTTGGCAGCAGCAGGAGAGGGGAAGACTCAGGGACAACGTCAGCATTTCTGGGAAGGAGCTGGGTCAGACTCTTTCCATTGCAAAGAATCCACCCTCTCATCTGGCAGTGTGAACAAGTGTCTCACTCACCCTCTAACTCCTCCACCCACCCTCAAAGTAGGTGTCATGGCCAGCCCTGTTAAGAGCAACTCATTTTTGAGGGTATTTTAAACCTGAGATGTCCCTGTCACAGGAGTCATGGAAAATCCTTGAGTTCATGTGGCTCCTGCTTCTCTCCTTCCTCTCTTGTTGCCTCAAGACACAGCAAAATTGCCCAAAAAGTCTCCATAATAAATGCAGAGCAGAGCCCCATCCATCACCCAGCCTATCTTCATATTTCTGAGACACCTGAAATGATCCTCTGAAGGGATTTTTCAAAATACCCTTCTGTCTTTTCCAGCATTTTGATGATGCAGGGAGAAAACCTGAGAAATCATCTGGCTGTAGTTTATTACTTTCCCCCCTCCCATTTGTGGGGTTTGGGGGATTTTTTTGGATGCCACTAATTTGCAGATATTCAAGTAAAATGAAACCTGTCAAATTCAAAACAGAGAGAACCCAAAGAGCAGGGAATTCCTGTCGAGCTCATTGCCCTAAACGACCACTCAGGCCAAAGAATCAGCCAGATTCCCACATTAAGTGCACATTTTATGGCACCAGGTGCTTGCAAGCACAAGGAAGCACTGCTGAGGATACAACACTAGTGCTGAAGGGAACTCAGGACAACTTGAAACCTGGTGCAGGGACAGACATCCTTGTGCTCAGCAACCTTCCTGTGCCTTCCCTTGAGGCAGCAGCAGCTTCTCCAGTTCAAGGGAGTGCACTGGTTATGCAGTCCCAGTTCAGGATTATCCTGTCTCTGCCTTCCTTTGTGCTGAGGAAAGCTTTTCACAGCGTTTGCTGCCCTTAATCCTTGAAAAAGGCATCTTTGTCCCAGCTGCTCATCAGTCCCTGACAGTGACCAGCCAATAGCACTGTTTTAAACCCAGCATTATTCCCTTGCTACTGCCCATTCCTTGTCTCCTGTGACTGAGCCCCTGCAGGATCTTTCAGTCCAGAGAAGAGATGAAGTTCTTTGATCAAAGAACCCACCAGAATTAGATTTAAACCTTTCCAGGCTCTTCTTGCAGGCAGAAGACACGAGCTCAGATGTTTTCTCCCTTGCAGGGAAGTCAGTCTTAAACTAGAGGAAAATACCCAGGAGCTAATCCAGATTGGCCCTGTTTGGCTTCTTGTGGAAATGGTCCATGGCTTGTCTCAATCAGTCCTTGACCATCCTGGAGGGCTCAGAGGACTTTACAGAGGGAAGGTCATGAAGTTGGGGTGCTCCCACTGCTTCCTTTCAGAGTCAGGAAGGCTGGGAGCTCCCAGGGATGCTTTTTACTGCTCAAGGAATAAGAGGGCTCGTTTGCAGCCTAAAAGTCCTCCTCTCTTTCCCTCCTTATCCCTAACAAAACAGGGAATTTGCAGCAAGCCCCAGGCTTCTTGGAGAGTACCAATGCCCCCTCCACTCCCCACTGCAGTATTACCAGGGTGCCAGGGCACCACCTGCTTCCAAGTGTTATCCTTCCTTATGCTGCTGCTCCTTTTCATCTGCAAACAGCCCCCCTGGATGTTTTCCTGCTCTGTGGGGCTCACTGAGCTGAGTGAGTGTGCAGGTCTGCCCTGGTGGGGGCTCAGGGGGCAGGACAGGGGGGACCTCTCTGGGCAGGTGGGTTTAACACCCTTTTCAGTAGATGGATGACTGTCCTTGGCTGCCTGGAAGGGAAGAAGCACTGTCTGAGAGAACAGGGAATGGCTCCTCACAGTTCCTTTACCTCTGCCTTCTGGTGATGCTTTGGAATGCTCAGTCCCTGTGGGCTCCATCATGGAATTTCTCCAGCATCCCAGCAGTGAAGTGGAGCTCATTTTCCTTCGTTTCATCCCAAGGCCCAGCTGAAAACTGATGGAAACCAGAGCATCCCGAGCTCCCTCTGTCCAAACCAAAGGCCCAGGCTTTTCCCAGGGACTCCCTTTTTCCCAGGGGCTCCCACCCTCTGAGCTGGGCTGGCCGGACATCTCCCCTCCTGCACAGATCCTTCAGAAATGTGAATATCGGTTCATTTTGTTGTTGTTGCTTTTTGTTTCATTTGGGGTTTGGTGGGGTTTTTGGTAGTTTTTTTTTTCCTGAGTCTGTCCTGGCTCTGTCAGGGTTTGGGAATAAATTATGACCCAGGGAAAGAAAAAAAAAAGGAAAAAAACCACCACCACCCACAAAATCAAACCAAAAAAAAAGAGAGAAAAAAAAAGTAAGAATACGTTTTATATATATGCAAAACTGTGTATTTATGTCCGGTAAACACAAAGGTGTGTGAATATGCTGATGTGCTCAGAAATATATTTATTTACTAATATATTTATCCATGTACCGCTGTGCTGCCCGCGGTGGTTCTTTGCACGTGGGGGATGAGATGGGGGGGAGAGGGACCCCNGAAGCCGGAGCGGCATCGGGATCGGAGCTGGGATCAGGGACTGATCAGGAGCAGGATTGGGATCGGGATCGGAGCTGAGATCAGGGGCGGATCGGGATTGGGATCGGGATCGGGATAAGAGCCGNGGGCTCGGGGGGAGCGGTCGCGCAGGCGCAGTCGGGCCGGGGCCGGGGCCGCCGCAGCCATGGCCGCGATCTCGCTGGAGACCGTCCCGAAGGACCTGCGGCACCTCCGCGCCTGCCTGCTCTGCTCCCTCGTCAAGGTGGGGCCGCGAACGGGACCGCGAGTGGGAACAGGGGCCTGCCCCCGCCCCCTTCCCGGACTGTCCCTTCCCCCCGCCCGGTTTAAGCCTCGCAGGCCTTGCCCGGGCCCTTCTCCCCGTCCCTTCTCTCTGTCCCGGCCCTCCTGCCTCGGCCCTTTCCCTGTGCTGGCCTTGCCCGGCCCGGACCCCTCTCCCCGGCCCGGTTCTCCCCGGGNGATAGAAGCCGGAGCGGCATCGGGATCGGAGCTGGGATCAGGGACTGATCAGGAGCAGGATTGGGATCGGGATCGGAGCTGAGATCAGGGGCGGATCGGGATTGGGATCGGGATCGGGATAAGAGCCGATCAAGGGCGGATCGGGATTGGGACTGGGATCGGGATAGGATCCGGATCGCANCCGGCCCTCCTGCCTCGGCCCTTTCCCTGTGCTGGCCTTGCCCGGCCCGGACCCCTCTCCCCGGCCCGGTTCTCCCCGGGGTTCCCGCCGTCGGTTCCCGGGGCTCTCCCTCCCTCCCTCCCCGCTGCCCTCCGAGCCCCATCCGCGACACGCGTGTCCCCTCAGACCATCGACCAGTTCGAGTACGATGGCTGTGACAACTGCGAGACGTACCTGCAGATGAAGGGCAACCGCGAGATGGTCTATGACTGCACCAGCTCCTCCTTCGACGGGTGAGCGGGGCCGGCCGCCGGCCCAGCCGCATCCCTGGGGGGCTGGGGACACCGTGGTGGCACCCGCGGGGCCACCCGGCCAGGAATGTCCCCTCAGTGCCATCCCTCCCGCAGGATCATCGCCATGATGAGCCCCGAGGACAGCTGGGTGTCCAAGTGGCAGAGGATCAGTGAGTGTTCGGGAGCCACAGATCCCTCCTCCCCAGCAGACCCTCCTTGGGGGCAGTGGGTTGGTTGGGCTGTGGAGAGGGTTCTGCCCCACCATGTCCCCTCCAATGAGAGGACATCTGCACAGGTGTCCCTTCCCCACCTGGCTGTTATCACAGAGGGTAACTCGGGCTTTTCTTCCCCCCAGGTACCTTCAAGCCAGGTGTCTATGCAGTGTCTGTGACCGGCCGCCTGCCCCAAGGTACCTGTGAGATGGAATCGGGGCTTGGGGCTTTGGGAACAGTGTGAACAGGGAATGTGTCATGTGAAGGAGGAGCTGAGCAGGGTGTGAAGGTGTCTTTGCAGTCCCTTCACAGCATCACACCTTCACACCTCAGGGACAGGGTGAGATTGTTGGGGTGTCTGTGCAGGGCCAGGGGTTGGACTGGATGATCCTTGTGAGTCCTTTCCAACTCATGATATTCCATGGTTCTCTGAAATGAGGGTGATTGTCCAGTTCTTGATCTCCACACACCAGAACCACCAGATTTTTCCAGGGCTCCATCCCACAACACTGAGGTGTGTTTGTCCCTTGCTGCAGGGATCGTCCGGGAGCTGAAGAGCCGCGGTGTGGCCTACAAGTCCCGGGACACAGCCATAAAAACCTGAAGGACTCTTGTGCTGCCTGGAGGATCCTGGTGCTCCAAACCCTCTTAGCTTTAGCCTGTAGGGAAGCAAGGCTGGACTCGGGGTGTGCTGGCTCATCTCCCCTCCCTCAGTACCTCCAGACTCGGCCACCCCACGCTCTGCCCACACAGACCAGAGACATTTATTTGAGCGTTGACAGGGGGGAGGGTGTGATTAGGGCTGGGGAAGGGTGTTTAATCATGGGGCACAATATTTTTTAGGGTTGGTGTGGGAAAGAGGGGGTTTGGGATCTAACTGTGTAAATAGTTCAATAAATCGCACTGCCTGGGCAGGGCTGGGTCCAGCTGTCACTCCCTCACTGGTCTCACCGCTGCAGGGAGTGGGTGGTGTGGTGTAGTGGTCTCTCACTCGCCCCCCTGCCTGTGCCAGACTGTTTGGAGCCTGTGATTGTGTCACTGCTTGTGTCATGGGCCACATTCCTGCCTCAAGAGGGAGATCCTGCTCCGGCTGTGCTGGGGGATCCCTGTGGGAAAAAGCGATCCTGTACCATCCAGCTCCCAGCTGGATGGAGCAGGTCAGCGTTTCCTGCAGAGTTGGTGACCTGAAGGTCACGGTGCCCTGGGCCTTCAGGTCCTGTACAAGGGATGTGGCAGCAGGATGGACCTTCCAGGACCTTCCACTGGCTGTTGCTGGTCTCCAGGGCAGGTGGAGTGGTTTGAGCCCATTGCTGCTGTGGTTGGGAGGCAGCACAGGGGAGGGATGGACAATCAGGGGTGGAAACACCATCCAGCCTTGTATTTCCAGGGATCTGAGTGTTTCAAGTGTCTGCTTAATGTCTGCATCACGTGAGCTCCTGAGGGATTCGACCTTCACAGGATGCTCAGGCTTAGGCATTCTGGGCATGGACCTCTGGGCTCTGGAGGACAATCTCGGACCAGCTGTGCCATGAGGAGCAGGGGCTGAGCTGGGATCCCCTGGCTGTGTTCATCTCCTGCAGAATGGCCTGGGAAAGCTGCTGCCTGTGCTGTCTGGGCAGCCTTGCCAAGAGCTGACAGGTCCAGGACAGGAGGGTCAGGGAGGACGAGGTGGGTGGCTCTTTCTCCAGCTGCATGGAGCTGGGTCTGGGGAGTTTTGGGTCCAGCAGGGTTGGGAGGATGTTGGGGATGACAGAGCTCACCCACCCGGCCGTGCCCAGCCCGGGAAGCCTCACACTGCCAGTGCCACGGGGTGGCAGCACAGCCCTGTGCAGCAGGGCAGGAGCCTGGCGTGGGCTCAGGGAGCTGCTGGAGATAGACTGAGGCACCATCTCCATTTTCTGCCATGTTTCACAGTGCCTTTCCCTACTGCCTTCCCATGACATATCCCACTTCCCTGGCTCCAGGGAATGGTCATGCTGCAGCTGCTCCAAGGCTGGAGCCATGTCCAGACCCAGGCTCCTTGTCCCCTGGCCCCATGGTGCAGAGGAGGTGACAAGAGGGCTCTGCACAGGACCCTGGCCTGGAGTTGGGTGTGTGGCTGCAAGAACCGTGGTTCTCATCTCCCTTCATGCAGTCACTGCCCAGGGCTGGGGACTTTGCTTAGGAAATAGTCCCCAGGGAGCAGTGTGCACTGTCACTGTGCCTCTTGGGGAAGCTGAGGGGGTTTCTAACCCCACAGAGACCTCACCCCTCCTGCTCCAGGGTATGGAGGGTTAAGACTGGCAAGAGCTGCAGTGCAGGTGCAGCAAAGCCAGAGCAGCGAGGCAAACTGACTAAACGTGGTGGCCTTTGAGGGAGCTGCACCTCCTCTGGCTGCAGCAGATCGCAGCACCTCCAAGAGCCTGGTGCCCCCGTCGGGCTGGCTCCCTGAGCCTCCTCCCTGCCAGCTCGCTCACCCACGTGGGCACCACAACTGGCAGCCCACACTGCCCCAGCGAGCCCCAGTGATTCAGCACTCGCAGCTGCCAGGGCTGAGCACAGACCCCTGCAAAGCTCCCAAATGAGGGTTTCAGCGGCGCTGCAGCCCTGGAGCTGCCTGGCAGCAGCCAAAAGCAAGAGGATGTGGAGCTTTATTTGCTGGGGGAAAAAAAAAAGAGTAAGGCAGGGAGCTCCTCGTGTTGAAGAAACTGGAGGAAAAGTGTGTCGGCTCCAGGGTGGGAATTGGGAGAGAAAGTGTCGGGGGGTAGGAGCTGAGATCTGAGTCAGTTGAAGGCAGCTCCTCCCCCTGCACTGAATGACGCTCAAATATTTCAGCCAGGCCTGAAAATCCTGCAGGTTTGGCATCTCAAGGAGCTTGGCAGCTCCGGGGCGGTGGGGCCGGGGCAGGAAGCACCAGCCGCTGATTTGCTCTCGGTGCGGGTTTCGAGAAGCGATACCTGGCTGATGATGCCCAGCTCGTACCCGGCCCATACCCAGCTCTCCCTGCGGGCGAGAAAAGTGACTTTCCAAACCGCAGAGCACACGGTGTGCCTGCACGAGGCAGCTGCTGGGAAATGCCCGTGGGCAGAGCCACCCCCACCTGCGTGGGGGCCCCTCCGTGGGTCCCCTCAGGGACGTGGACCTGCCCCCACTGGGGTGAGGGTGGCTCCATGGCCTCAGGATCGTAGCTTGGGCCATCTGGGCTTCAGGTGAAAGGGGGGATGTGAGAGGGTGCTGGGCTGTGCCAGGGAGGCTGTGGCTGAGATGGGGTGAGCCCCCCCGTTCTGCCCCCAGGGATGCTCCATGCATGGCAGCAGAATCCTGGAATTGTGAGATGGTTTGGGTTGGAAAGAGCCTGAAAGCTCATCTCATTCCACTCCCTACCATGGCCAGGGACACCTTCCACCAGCCCAGGTTGCTCCAAGCCCTCTCCAACCTGGCCTTGGACACTTGGGATGGGGCAGCCACAGCCTCTCTGGGCACCTGTGCCAGGGCCTCGCTCCCCTCACAGGGAAGAATTTTTTCCTGATACCCAATCTAAACCTACTCTCTGTCAGTTTGAAGCCATTGCCCCTTGTCCTGTCCCTCCAGGCCCTTGTAAATACTCTCTCTCCATATTTCCTGCAGGCTCCCCTCAGTACTGGAGTGCCACAATTAGGTCACCCTGAAGCTTCTCTTCTCCAGGCTGAACAATCCCAAGTCCCTCAGCCTTTCCTCACAGCAGAGCTGCTCCAGCCCTCTGATCATCAGTCCTGCTTCACACTAAATCTGCTTTGGCCTGCTTGGCCACCTCCCAGCTCAGACTTGGACTTTCCCAGGAGCCTCTCAGTTGTCCTTGTGTGCCTGGGGGCTGTGGGGTTTTTCCCCTACAGGGAAAACCCCTGGTTAACCCTATTTTCTTTGGAAACAAGCTGAGATCTTGGCAGGTGGAGGTGCAGAAGACAATGGCCTGAGCTGTCCTCCTGGAGAACCTGCAGGAACTGGACTGGATTGAAACACTGCTGGAGTGAGGATGGCAATGAGAGCTCTCAAAGCGTGTCAGGAAGGAGGCCCAGCTGCCACGTGCCCCATCCAAGGTATTGCCTGGCCCAGCCCACCTGGAAATGTGCCATCGATGCCAGCTTTGGGGAGCTGTTTCCTGGCAGCCCTGGATGCCTGTCCCCCCTCTCTGGGTTGTCTGGCCCTTGGGGATGCTCAGCTCTCTCTTCCTGCCACTTGTCCTGCAGGGCCCAGGGTCAGGGAGAGGAAGGACTGTCACCGCAGAGCTCAGCCTTCCATCTCCTGAGCCCTGGCTGCTCCTCAGCCCAGCGTGGTGGTTCTCATCCCTCCTTCCCTGCATCCCTGCTGGGCAATCTCCATCCCAAGGAAAGGGGCAAACAAGATTCACCCATCTGTGCAGCCCTGGGTGCCATGGGGGCCCCTACAGGGCTGCGGAGGCCATCCCTTCCCCCACCTGCGGGGCCGGTTGCAGCAGGTGACACGGAAAATGCCGGGGCAGCGCCACCGGCCCCGGCCCAACCGTCCCATGCCCGCCATTGGCGCAGCGGGGCCGCGATTTGTCTATATATGGGCAAATCCAGGCAGCCGTGTCCCCAACCCGCCCCGCGCGTCACTTCGGCTTTTTGAGGTTTCCCTTCGCGCTCTCATTTGCCTCCCACCCGCCGCCTCCTTCGCCGGCAGTTTCTGGTTGACTCACTTGTAACGGCCTCGCTCCAACCCCGGCGCGTCCCGGGGGACGGGCGTGGGGTCAGGCTGGGAGCACCCGGGGGGCTCAGCCCAGCGTCCCACCCTGGGCTTGGCACGATGAGGGGCACTCTGAGCTCAGCCTAACAGGGCTTGGCCCACGCGGGTACCACAGCCCCTCTTTTTTGGGTGCAGAGGTGGGCACTCAGGTGCTGCAGTTCTTTGTGCCTGGCAGGATGGTGGAAACCAGTGCTCTTCCAATCCAAAAAAGCTCTCAGGAGCAGGTTTTGGTATTCCTGATTTTTTTGGTGCTGCAGATGTCCCCTTCTCATGCTCTACAGGACCATCCCAGCTCGGAGCTCTCTGTCCCAGGTGTCTTTTGGAGGTCACCCCTTGCACTGTAAAGCAGAGACAGTTGTGTCCCACTCTCTGTGCCTCTGTCCCTTGCTCTCAGAGGGGACATGGTGGCCTGTGAGAGGAGTACAATCATTAGGTGTCACTGTTCACAGTGACGCTGTGGCTGTGTTGGGGCCTGGCAGAATGAAGGCCAAGAGATGCTCCTGCCTGGCTGTGGACTCAGTGGCTTGCAGATCCCATTTCCCACTGGCCCCAGGGCAGTGGAGGGGTCTCAGGGCAGTTTGGGGTGACACCTTCTCCTCCTCCAGCACCATTCTCAGGCCCATGAGGTGTGGGATGGATGGGAGCCACAAGGTGCTGTATGGGTAGCAACCATGAAGGGTGGGATGGAAGCCACAAGATGCAGGATGGATGGGAGCCATGAGGTGCAGGATGGATGGAACCATGTGGTGCAGGATGGATGGGAGCCATGAGGTGCAGGATGGATGGGAGCTACGAGATGCAGAATGGATGGGAGCCATGAGGTACCAGACTCGGTGGGAGCCACATGAGTGTGGTGGGGCAGCTGCTGACACCGAGCAGAGTCTGCAGGCTGGGGTGCTGGCAGAAGCTCGTCTCCTTCACCACCGGGCCTGAGAGGAGCCAGCCCAGCCACCACTTCCCCTGCCTGCAGCGAGCGCCGCGACCGCAGGCGAGGAGGGGAAGTTGCTGCAAGGCACGATAAGAAATATCAGCGCTTTTGCAGCGCCTCGGCTGCGCCGCCCGACAAGGGCCCTGCCCCCTGCCCTCTGCTCGGGCCAGCGGCGCTGCTGCCCCCCGAGCCCCCAGTCCTGCTCCCCTGTGCTCCCCGATACTGGGGGAGTTACTGGAAAAGCAACAGCCCGTGGCCCGCGGGCAGTGGGGAGGCCCGTGCACTTTTGGGTGGCACTCCAAGGGTGCAGGGCCATGTATGACCTGCAGCCAGCACAAGGGCAGAGCCAGGGGAGCAGTGCCATGGAGGGGGATGGTTTGTCGCAGGGAGCAGCAGCACCCGGCACCTGGGGGTCCACCAGAAAGACCCTGGGAGATGCCAAGCAGGTGGGCAGGGTGCAGAGACGAGCCTCGGGAGCGCCCGGGACCGGATGTTCTCATGAGGTCCCCAGCAGAGGAAACGCAGCTGTGTCAGGCTCCCCTAACCCCAAAAAGCCTTCACGTTCTCAGTCCTCTGGGAGCTCCTTCAGCCAGGCACGCTGAGCAAAACAGGAGCAGCAATCCAGGGCCAGGAGCTGGGGTAGGAATTCCTACAGCCTCATTTGTGGGTTGGTAAAATGAACCAATGGCTGGGGGATGTGGTAAGTTCATCATCAGTTGGAGACTTTCAGAGACCTCGTCTGAGCCTGAGGAACCAGATCTGCTGATTTCCTCTTTTCTGAGACCCAGCACAGGCAGAAGGAACCCAAAATGTCATGTCCCCCATCTGTGCTGTGCTGGGGAAAGAGGAAGCGTCACCTCCCTGCCCTTCCCTGCCGGGAAGGCGCCTGTGGCCCTCCTGCACGGCCCCTGGGCACACAGACACTGCTGGGCACAGCAGCATGGGCAGGTGCAGAGGCCCATTCTGGGGAGGCACAGCTCCCTCCCTGCTGCCATCCCTGCACATCCCCCAGCACCAGCCATGTGCTTCGCCCTCCCCCTGACACCTCACCCTCGGGGACAATCCCTGCCAGCTCCTCTGTTGGGAAACATCTTCAGCTTGCTTTGTGCCATGGGCAGCCCCAAAAAGAGGTTTCCTCACGGGGCCTGACTTCTCACCCTCCTCCTGCTCCTCCCAGCCCAATGTGTTTACTAGGGACCAGTTTGTCACCAGCAAGAAACATGGCCTTGACCCCCAGCACAGAGGAAAGTCCCTCAACAGCATCTCTGAGGCCAGATCTCCTCTGGATGTCCCCCAGAAAGGCTCATTGTCTCTGCTGTAGGACCACGGTTGCCTGTACTCGGTGAAACTTTGCCCCCCATGATGGCACCCACCACTCCTGGGGACCTTCCCATGGCACTGACAGCACTGGGAGAGGTCTCCAGGGGGCTCTGGTTTGGGAACAACCTTCTCTCAGGCCCATGGTGGAATTCTTGGGGTGTCTGTGCAGGGCCAGGTGTTGGATTTGATGATCCTTGTGGGTCCCTTCCAGCTGAGGATATTTGGTGATTCTACACTCACCCCCCAAAATGATCTTTATACATTCCAGGTGTGCCCAGGAAGGCTCCTTTGGGGAACTCAGGAGGCACCACACCAGGAGGCCACCACATGGGATCACCTGTGCCTCTGCCATCGATGAGTCACTGCTCACCTCGTGCCTCTGGTGAGGCAGAGAGATGCTCTCTGGGGTCAGAGCTGCCACACAGACCCTGTGGGGACATCACCAATGGTGCTCCCATTTCCCTGTTGAATTTCTCCGGGATAGAGATGGGCACAGGGCCAGCAAAGGGTGGGAGACAAGGCAGCCCTCAGAGGGCCCAGGCACGGGGATGGGGCCACTTGGCTGGTGGATGGGCTCACTCCAGCAATTCGTTTGTTTTATTTTCACTGATACTCTTTAGCAAGTTCAACCTCAGTTAGAAAGGTTTTCCCAACCAATTCCCTCTCTGCCAAAGCCTCTTCTTCCTGCTGCCATCAGCACACGTGCTGCTCAAGTCAAATCACTTCTGACTATGCTGCTGCTTGGTTATTTTTGACTTTGCTCTTCCCCTGCAAACCTCCCCAGTACAGTTTTTTTTACACATTTCCGGCCAGATTATCGATGTTGAGAGTGAACCGCGTTGGCCTAAAAAGGAGCCTTTTGCAGAGGCGCATGAAAACCAGTGCAGGGACAGCCATGGTCCCATTTACAGTCGCTTTGGGGGAATTAGTGCATAGTTTCTGATCCAGTTTCATGGTGGGCTTCCCCTGGCACCAGGGCAGGGAGGTGCTGGCCATGTAAAATCCCCCTGGTTTGTGTCTCAGCTCCATCCCTGGTGCCATCAGGCAATGCTGGCTGTTGTGACCTGGGTGTGCCAATCTCCAAGCCCAGCTTTTGGTTTTCTTTTCAGGGCCTCACATCCCTGTTGGTCATTATGGCTGCAAACAGTAGAACTTTGGCATTGCAGTGGGTGAGAAGCTCCAAGAGTTCTTTTGGGCAACATGTTTCCTAAAGAGTGTAGGGCCTGCAGCTCGCTGGCACCTGCACCCCACCTGCCTCACCCCTACAACCAGGCAACCCTGAGTCCTGCAGACCCCCACCACGGGCTGCAGGACCCTCCATAGGCAGGAACACCTTGGCCTCATGCAGGTGCCACCACCAGGACGTGGCGGAGCCATGTGGGCATGGCAGCCCCACAGGGCCGTGGGAGGTGGATTCGGTTGCTCTCACCCTGTGCAAACACCTTTTTTTTTCCTTTTTCTTTTTTCTCTCCTTTTTTTTTTTTTTTTTTTTTTTTTTTTTTTTTTTTTTGCACAAACATGTTTGTCGCTGTCAGAGCAGCAAAGCCCAGGAGAGCGTAGCCGGCCCCCGGTGCTTCCTGGCCCCACGGCTGGGCCGGCTGCGGTCGGGCTGTGGGGCGGCGCTGGGTGGGTCCTCACCGTTATCTCCTCGGCAGCGCCGGCTCTTCCTGTGGTCGGGGCCACGTGGGCAAGATGGGGTTAAAAGCAGCCCCGCGCCTCGCACGGCCCCATTGCTCCCCGGCAGCCACCAGCACCCCACGCGGCACCCGCCACGCCGGCACCCAGCGCGGGCCACCAGCACCCAGAGCGGGCACCACAACCCGGTGAAGGCCATCAGAACCTGGCGTGGGCCACCAGCACCTGGTGTGGGCCACCAACACCCAGCATGGGCTACCGGCACCCAGTGAAGGCAACCCACGCCCTGACCCGGTAATGGGGGGACCCATCGAGGCGCCCACTTGGTGCTGGAGGAGCAGTGTGGGGTCTCCTGGGGTGCCAGTGGCCCCGATGCCGCCGTGAGGGGGGCAGTGGGTGCTGGGGGCTGATGGCAGGTAAGGGGGTGCTCCCACCCAGGGGGCACGGCAGGGCGGTGTGGGGGGCAGGAGGTGCCACGCTGGCCGGTGGGCGGAGGCGGGAAGTGCCCGAAGCAGAAGTGACACCCAAAGGGGTTTTTGGCGGCAGCAGAGACGGGAGCGGGAGGACGTGGAGGCTGGTGTGGAAGGTGAGGTGAGGCTGTCAGGACTGGGGTCTGGCGGGCTCAACCATGGGGACCTCCAGGCAACCCCCAACACATGGCCTGTAGGGCTGTGGGCATCCAAATGGTCTCTGAAGGGCTGGCAAATGGGACAAGGGGGGTCCCATGGGGAGCCCCAGGACATGGAGATCCTCTGGGGAAGAGGGATGGAGAAAAAGGGCCTTCAGTAAAGCGTGGAGGGGTGAGGGGGGTCACCACAGAGACATTTCAAGGGTGACAGGAATGGGGATTGCTGTAGAATCTCCACCCAGGGGATAAGGCAAAAGGTCCTCTGAGACCAAAGTGTTGCTTAGATGTGGTCTCCACCACGGGGTCCCCGTCACACCATGTGCTACCCACCATGGGGACAAGGAAAAGGAGCCTTCTGTGACCAGGGTGCTGTTTAGGTGGAGTGTCCTCATGGGGTCATGGCAAGGAGGGGTCTCTGTGGTGCAGATGGGGTTTGAGGGATAAAAATGGAGTTTGGGGGGGATCTTGCCTTTGGTGTCCAGACAAGAGGGTCCTCTGAGACCAGGATGGGGTTTGAAGGGCAGTGATGGAGTTTAAGGTGGACTCTCCCCGTGCAGGAAAAAGGCAAGGGGGTCCTTTGTGAATGGCAGAGGGTATGAAGTGAACATCTCCCTCTGGGGGCAGCACAAACACACCCTCTGTGCCCAGGGCCATCTCTGAGAGGGGGCGATGGCGCTTGAGGTGGGGTCCCCACCAGCAGGGACAAGGCAGTTGGGTTCTCTGTGATCAGGATGGGGTCTGAGGTGGGGTCCCCACTTTGGGGACAAGTCAAAGTGGTCTCCAATGACCAGGATGGAATACTAGGTGGAGTCTCTCCTTGAGGGACAAGTGAAAGCTTTCTCCTCTCCTCAGGATGGGGTCTGATGTGGGGTCCCACCTTTGGGGACAAGTCAAAACTGTCCTCTATGACCAGGATGGGGTATTAGGTGGCTTCCCTCCTTTGGGGACAAAGTGAGGGTGACCCTTGTACCCTGGAGAGGGCTCGAGGTGGGACAGTGGGGTATGAAGTAGGGTCTCACCCAGAGGACAAAGCAAGGATGTCCCCTGTGCTCAGGATGGAGTTTCTGAAGAGGGAACAGGGGACCAAGGCAGGATCTTCCCTGTGGCGATGAGGATGTCCCTCAGGCTGGCACGGCTCCCCGAGGCAGGAGGCGACCCTGCCAGAGGTTCTCCATCCCTGGGGCAAGACCAGCCCTGCAACTTGCCTCCCTGGCCACACTGAGGCTGGAGGTGACCCACGGCCGGGCCACGTGGGGGGAGCGGGTGGTGGCCCCACACGGGCAGAAGCAAACACAGCGCTGGAGAAGAGCAGCCGCCGGACACCGACTGAGAGACAGTGCAGTCACCCATAAAGTAGAAAGCACTACTAAACAGCACTGCAGGGTGTAGTGTTTCCTACTTTATGGATGAGTGTACTGTGGGCTACGGAGAAGAGAGCACCGCCATCACCACGTGCCCGTCACGAGCAGCACGCCCTGGGAGCGCAGGATGGGCCGTGCCTGGCTCACTGGAGGGGGCCCACACCTGACCCCACGAGCTCCACCACCCTCCCTGGGATGGAAATGCTCTGCTTGTCCCTCCATGTCCCTCGGGCACTGGTGGGGGGAGAGGGACCACAGGGCCATGTGTCCCACCTCTGTGGCCAAGGGGCCCATCCAGCCCAAGCCATCACCACTCTGGGAGGGCAGGTAGGCAGCAAAGCCTCCAGTTCTTACTTTTTCCACCACATCTTCATTTCCCACGTGGTGAAGCCCTGGAAGGAGGTGGGTGGTGGCAGCCATGTGCAGTGGGGACAGGCACAGGAGGGCTCTTGATGATTTCTGGGTTCAGTGGGGCAAGGGACTGCTAAATAAAGCTGTTTTGGCATTGACTCTTGGCAGCTGATTTTGTTTCTGAGGTCTTGACAAGCAGCTGAGCATCCAGAATCATGACCATAGTCCTTTTTCAGCTCCTACTAACAGAAGCATAAGCAACAAAATGAATGCAACATGACAGTCTGTGGCTGGCTAGATAAAAAATTGGCTTGAACTTTCTGGGAGAAAAAACCCAGAAAGTTATGGAGATGCTGCACAGCATCTAGGCAAGTGTTTTATAAGGGGAACAAAATCCCCCTGCAAGTTATTCACATGATGCAGATGGTCTTTCAAGTGGCAGCAGATAGCACATGATAGAGAAACAATTAATAAGCCACAAATATGTTATTCCTGCTTCCTATGAATAATTGTGCTGACTCTGCAGGGATCTCATTAGACTAAGTCCTTTAACAAATCTGTGCCAACAAAATTATTCACTATATTAAGTAGCTAAAATTCCAATTAAAAAAGCAAATTTCCCTTAAAACGTCTTCTGTTGATTCTGTTTTACAGAAGACTAATGCAAATAATGCAGCAGTTTAGTAACAGAATCATTTCAGTATTAGAATTGAATTTTCTGCATCATAATACTCTGAACAGGAATGTTAAAGAATTAACGTTACCTTCATCACTTTTCCAAAACACAACCCCGTGCATTTGTCCTGAAATGCCAATGTGGCTGACTCGCTGAAGCTGCTGCTGAGGTAGAGCAGCAAGGCACTCATTCAGTGCTCTTACTGTGCTCTGGACATTCTGCTCCATTCCCTGCAATCATAAAGTATATCCTGAGCACTCAGCCATTGGGATTCACTCAGAGTATTTATTACTCAAGGCTGCTCCAGTCAGAATTGAAGGACAGGATTCACTGAGCTTAACAGCACGTATTAGAGTAACATTCACTACTAAACTGTAAAAAGCAAAAAAAATGCAAAACCCCACAAAGCATGGCCGCGGGGCGGAGGGCGCGGGGCGGGGAGGCCACGGGCGAGCGGCTCGCTGAGAGCTTGGAAGGGCAGAGCCGGGACGGGGCCGGTGCGGAAGGAGGTGGGGGTTTGTGTCCCGGAGCTCGGGGTGCCCCGTGGGTGTTTGTTCGCCGCTCTGTCCCGGAGCACCGGGTGTCCCGCTCCGTCGGGGCCGCCGAGGGGAGGGCGGCGGGACTACAAGTCCCAACCAAAACTACCACAACACTAAAATACCTCCTCCAGTTTATCACAAATTCTGACTGTTTGAGAGAGGTCCTGATCCACCCTCCCACCCAAAGCCCAAATATAATTATATATGTGAAATAAATTATTACTTCTCACCCTATAAATGCATTTTCCACTTGCCTCATTCCAAGCATTTCCAGTCATGGTACCAGCCTAGTCATGTCTTTGACCTCAGTCCACTGCACCCAGCCTGGGTAGAAACAACCCTCCGTGTTTCATTTTGATTATTTTGTTGATGTTTAAACCAAGGTATCATTCCCTCTTTTACAGAGAAACACGCAATACATGAAAAGCTGGCATTTGTTCCGTGCAGGAGCCACCAACTACCCCCAAACTAGGCTGACACCCTGCTCTGCTGCCTGCCTGTCTGTCTGCCTGTATATAGGGAAACAGCTTGAGGATAAGAAGTCTCTAATGAAAGCATCAGACTCAGTTACAGATAGTTACTCATCTCTCCTAGTCCTTCCAACATACCCCTACAGGAAAATGAGCCTTGCATGAAGCATCATTTTATGCAGAAAGTTAATGGATTTTTCCCAGTCATTCAGACAAATTTAATGTGGTAATTACTTCTCATTTCACAAATGGGAATGACAGAGCAACAAAATGTGCAGGCCCAGAAGGAGAAGTGGACATTCAATGCAGGAGGGTTTTCCCAGGCTAATGAAGGAGACTGCATGTTGAATAAAGTGAAAAGAAACACTGTACAGTCAGGAAAAAAACAGAAGCTCCACCTCAGGCCATTCCAAATAATTGCTTTATTTTCCATGGAGCAGCACCATGGCAGCCCCCACAGCAGCATCAACATCCTTCCCATAAACCACAGGGAATGGAAAAATCCTTTCCACTTCCTGCCTCAGCACCTCATTCCTGGCGAGGGCACTGCCACTGCCCAGGACCCTCCTCACCCCCACGTCCCTCAGGTGCTGCACAGGTAACATGGAGCAGAGGTTCTGCACGAGGCCGTGGCACAGAGCTCTGGTGACGTGGCCCAGGGACAGCTCCGAGGCAGCAATGTTGGTCACCGATGCCAACTGCTCCGGAGTGTGTCTCTCTCCAAAGATGGTTGGGTGGACTGAGAGGGTGCTGTGGGTTTGGGTCAAGGCTGCTTGGATTATCCGTGTATAGATGGCAGACTCCTGAACCTCAAGCCCTGCAGATGGGAAGTACCAGGTTAATAATCTGAAGGGGTCTGGTGTATCTTACAATGGACACTTATCCACCTGTTTGGCAAAATATTGGGTATCTTCTCCCATGTCCCAAACGCAACTCTTTTTTCCAGGATTATGAACCAGAGTTCTCCCACCCAGCTGTATCTAGGAGGTGTGATACTAAAAACCTTTTCTGAAACTGCCTCTGCTGACCATACAGCTATTCCTCATTGCCTACACTGTGCTAAGTTACATAAAACAACATCAGGCACTAATGGCAGACATCAAATCCTCAAATCTGCCAACTTTTCCTTGTGAAAATCAACTTGCATAAAATAATTCTCTCCTGTCCTTGAAACCAAAGAAGACTTGGAGGCAATGTGAGTGTAGAGTCCAAGCATGACTGTCCCAGCATGTCCATAAGCTTCAGCAGGAAATTCCAGAGATCTGGGAAGTGTGGCCCAGGAGTTATATCCCTGTTCCCTATATGGCACAAACAGCTCTAGGCTTGTTCCTTTGCCTCAGCCTCCTTCTACCTTGATGATCAAGCTCAATTTTAGACTTCAGTTCTCCTTGAGATGCCTTACCCAGCTCCTCTGTCACTGTGCCACCATGCCCACAAATGCTGCCAGCACACTGCCTCCATTCAGTGATGCTGCCACTGCCAGGTAGTCACCATTGAAGTAGGGAAAGTAAGTAATGGCTGAGGAAGGATCTGGTGTCTCTGGAGGCTGGAAACCAGGGGGCATTGAGATGGTCAGCTGAGCAGAGGTACTGATATTAAGAACTAGAACACAAAAGAAATGAAAAAAGAAAATAATCAGTGTTTTGCGAGGTCACCCTGAAGGAGGACAGTGAGAAAACCAAATCAGACACAAAAATGACCACACCTGCATCAGTCCTCTCAGTCAGACAGGAATAAACAGAGCACTGGAAATCTCCCAGAGCAATTCCTGCTTTTGCTCCTTTGGGTATTCCATGCCATGTGCAGATTGTTCTGCCTGCAATGCTTCCAGGGTCTCCCACCTCTGGAAGCAAGTGAACAGGAAAGCCGGATTTTTTCAGTCTGTAATCAGAACAACATTATTGAGGAAAGCAGTATGGGAACTGTGGCCTGACTACAAAAACCTCTTTGAAGTCACAAAGGAACTGGCCACACATTTGTGGCTGCTGGATTTATGAATGCTTTCACCTATTTAGAAAGCTCTGCCTTGAACAGGGGCAGCATTCCAGTCCAAAGGGTTGGGTAAACTAGAATAGTGTAGAAGAATAAATAGTTTTCCTTTATATGCAATTTGAGTGCCTGAGATTACACAGTACATGTTCAGCAAGTTTAACCTACTGATGTCACATGGACAAGCAGTTCCAGGGTAAAAGGACAGTCACAAAACCAGCAAAAAAATGCAGCTAAGTATCAAAGAACTTAAGCTGTCATGCAATTAGTGGTTCAAAACCAAATCACAAAAAGTTAAATCCAACAAACTCCTTATGCAATCAGCTGCAAGATACACTACAGTGCTACAGCAAAAACTCCACATTAGTAAAAGTTCAGTTGGCAAAATGCAGGTTTCTGTCATTCTTTCATACCTTGATGAGAAGATCTTTCACCTTGGAGTCCTGGCCTAACCTAAGCCCTGAATATATAAGGCCTTAGCACTCAGCCCTGAAAGAGCAAATCATTAAAATAAATGAGTAAATAAATAAACTGATTCCTTATAAGATTTCCTGTAGCTTAATAACTCTTTAAGTATCATCTCAAATAAGTCTTAGTAGTTATGAAGGAGCTCAGCTGCAAGAACTGGAGAGAGATAACTGTCTTTAGCACGAGAGGGAACACTGTGGCTGCAGCATGTGCTGCCCATTCCCACCCATCCCATCCCATCCCACCACACAAAAGGAGGGAACAGTTTGGTATTCAAGGACTCACTGAGGAGTCTCTCAGCTCTGCTGTTGCTGAGTACCAGATTTTATATCCTTTAAACAGAGACACCCTACAAACCAGAGCAAACTCTCACAAGTTCATCAGTACACGCCAGAATTGATCAGGAATAACTTCCAATCCCTTTTTAGCTGCAGCACATTCACACTCAGGGCCCACAGAGATGTTCACGCTGCCTGACACAAGCAATGCACAGACCCCACTGAATGCCCTCAGCACTTACATGTCAGTATTCCAGCTTTTGCTCCTGCAATTAAAATACCCCCAGCTGGCAGCGTTCTGGGTGGACATGAGTGGCTTCTTCAGGTCACACAGCATGGCAACCACGTAGTCCTGGATGGTGCCAGCTGCATCATAAGCCTTCAGGAAATCTGGACTTTGAAACAAGACATTTTAAAAACAAAACCAATGAGGGTTTTTTGCTTTAAGGCAGTGGGAGCAAGATTATTTCGATTGCTACAGGGAATTTCAAAGGTGTGGTCCCATCTAAGAATTAAACTACCACCTCAGTGATCAACCTGCATTTTGTTGTTTTGGTTTGGTTTTTCATATGGAATTTGTTTTCCAAGCTGCAGCAATACTTATCTCCTGATGGAAGATGGAGAAACAGCAGCTTTAAGGAACGAGCTGTTTTGGTTCAAAACCACAGCACTGAAAAAGTTACCAGGAAAGTAGTAACTGTTTGCATGGAAAAAATGGCACTTGGTTGATCCTGGAGCATTTGAGAAAAATAAATTCCTACAGCTGGTCTGGGATCCACAAATGATATGAATGGAAATGTATCAAATGGTGAAACAAGCTCTAAAGTAAGATCACCCCACGCTCCATATATTTGCTGGACACATACTGGAAGAAACCAAGATCTAATGATTTTTTCCCCATTTATTGAACCTGAATTCATTGCAGAGGAAGACACTGGGTCTTTGAGAAAGATGAAACTGAAGAGCAAATCTTGCTGATGCCAAGTCATAACTGAAAAATTATGTCCTCTGCAAACATGCCAGAACAAAGCAGAGCACCTGTAACACCTCATGAGGCTCTCAGTGTCCAAGGAGGGAAGGAACCCAAATTAATTTAGAGGCTATTTGTTTAAGCATCTGGCAGCAACCAGACCAAGCAAGTCTGTGACTGTTTTAGGCATGTTTGTACTTTTCACAAGCAGCACAAGGCAAAAGGACAGCGTTCAAACTGCATTAGCAGAGCTCCTCTGACCAGTACAGTGGACTAGAACTAATTTATGATACTTTAAGGCTTATGTCACTACATGGTCAAAAGCTCTTTCTGTTAGAGATCTGTAGTAATTTTATGAAGTCAGAGACTCTTGCACGGTCAGTTGCACATAGTTTATATTAAATACTGCCATTTAAAATATTCTTTGACTACTTAATTGTGATTACAGAGCCACACAGCCCCTCAGCCTGCAGCAGCATTAACATGCTACAGGAGTAATGTCCCATAAATTCAAGGTGAGAACCTGCCTGGCACAGAAGCCCTTTTGAGAAGCAATGTACCTCTTCTTGGAATACCAGTAGACTGTGGCACATCCAAACCCTGTAGCCAAGCTGACGTGTGAGTGTGGCAGAGGGAGAGAGGACAGGAAGGAGGGGCTGCACCGGCCGTCCTGCCACGTCACCAGGGGACTGACCTCCTGTGGCTCGAAGGCAGGGCCGGGACCACCCTCTGCCCACCTGCAACCTGAAACACACAGAGTGAGTGCCACAAGTCAGTGCCCTCTGCCTGGCATTCCTCATCTCTGGGCATGCCTGATCATCTGTTAAACATACTGGGAAAGGAGCAGAAACAGAGTCAGTAGAGAATGTAATCAAATTAATTAGTCACAGTTTTCAGCCCTAGATAAAGTCATAATGCCAGTCATCCTTTGCTAAAATAGGGAATGGTATCCAAGGCCTTCCTTTTCTCTACACATTCCTGGTGACTAAAGGAGCAAGCAGCTTGCACCTTGGGATGTTAAGGATACAACTGAAATAACAGGTGAGCCACAAAAACCCAGCCCCAGTTCTGCAGTGGGAGGTGAGGAGCTGATATGGCAGCTCTCACATACAAACCTCAGCTGGGATCTGCCACAGCACAACGTGGAGAATGAACTGCCCAGGAAGGACAGCACAGAGTTTCACCACCTTTTGAGCCAAACCAACAGGAAACTTGGATTTACAAGTATTAAGCAATGGGCTGCTAAGTACTAAGGAGTAACCTTTCCCTGTGCTATGCAACAAAGCTTCACTGAAGGTAGAATTCAGTTTTTAATTCAGTTTTACCAGTCCAGCATGTTCCTTTGGAACACAGAACACTCCAGTTTTGATGAAACCTTCACATTCTTTCACTGAAGAGGCTGGGCTCAAGCACTGGCATGTGATGTTTGCCAGCACACTCCATGGCACAGCTCTGGCCTCTCTCCCAGCCAATGCCTGGACACAGTGCAGGGACAGGACAGTTGACTTTGAAAATGAGACAAACTCTTGGGTTTTGGCCACAGAGCAGAGTTTCAAGCTGTGCTGTGCCACTTGTCCTGCAGGTCAGAGAAGAGACCCACCCACCTGACTCGCACAAATATGGCTCAAAGAGTCATTCTTGGGCTGGATACAGGGATTGGAAGTCACACTCACACAGAGAGCAGCAGCCAAGACAGGTGGGAAATGCCGTGTGAAACATGCAAAGCAAAATTGAATTTTCTGCATCATAATACTCTGAACAGGAATGTTACAGAATTAACATTACCTTGATCACTTTTCCAAAACACAACCCCGTGCATTTGTCCTGAAATGCCAATGTGGCTGACTCGCTGAAGCTGCTGCTGAGGTAGAGCAGCAAGGCACTCATTCAGTGCTCTTACTGTGCTCTGGACATTCTGCTCCATTCCCTGCAATCACAAAGCAAATCATGAACATGCAGCCCTTGGGACTCACTCAGAGTATTTATTACAGACAAGGCTGCTCTAGTCAGAAGTCCCCTCACATCTTCCCAAAGCCCTTTCCCAGCTACTCACTGTTGATTTTCATGATGTTGATGGTTCATTTCTGGACAATTTATTGCTGGATCTACCCAGCAAACTAGTTGTCAAACTGACCACACTGTGCCCCAGGAGAAGCTGCATTCCAGCTTTCGCACTTCCGAAGATTCAGGTTACTTTGTGACAGACCAGTATCAAGATTACAAACAAAAAATACAGTTTACAAATAAATGTGAACTTTGTGCACATGTACTTTTGGCTGCAGGAATATGGTTGTAGAAAGGAGGGTTGGCCTGTTTGGTATCTTTGCTTAGAAATTACCTCTGGACTCACTACAATACTGAGCCAGAGGAACGTTAATGCACATTTTTATGATTCTGATTCACCCTTTTTTCACACTGACCAACACAATGGATGTAAAGATCTTTTATAGGAGTACATGTTCCTGGTTATTTCCACGGGGAGTTTCCAGTTATGATTCCAGCCCATAATAAAGTGCAAAATAAAATACCCTTCCAGCTGCCAAGTGGTTGCTGTTTCCTGACTGGGAGTGTCAAAGACAAGGTGGTGGTTCATGGTAGAGGAGCAATTTCTCAAAAACTGTGTCTCTCTTAAATCAAGCAGCTCTACTTGACTTCCCTGACCAGTGAACAAGGAGTGTTTTAACTCTGGTTTCAGGTATCCAGAAACACGCAGCAACCGTGTGTCGATCTCGGCACAGAACTATCCGGGAGACCCACTGGAGTCAGCGCAGTGTGGCAAACCCCAAGCACTGCAAGGCAGGGCGGGTGTCTCAAACTGCCCTCGGTGCTCCCAGCCAGCCCTTACCTGCGGCCCGGCCTCCCGGCTGTCGGTGTGTGCCCGCGTGTCCCTCTGTGCCAGCGCCAGTGCCCGCTCTGTGCCCGTCACCAGCGCGGCCTTCACCGACGTGGTGCCCAGGTCAATGCCCAGCACACAGGGGGACTCGGGCCCGCTGTCCCCTTGCCCAGCACACCCGGCTGGGCCAACACCCACCATGCCGAGACCCACACGGCTCCTTGTGCGTCTGAGGGCCGAGGGCACCGCGGTGAGGGCTGGAAGGGACGGGGCAGGAGCGCGGCCTGGACTGTGCCCTCAGCGCTGCCGGTGCCTCCCCCTCCACAAACCCGCCCCTTCCCAGCCCTGTCCCCGGACACGCGCACCCTAAACCAGCCTTTTTGCCCCAAACCGGCTTTTCTGTCCAAAGCCAAAGCTCGCAGCGCCCAGCCCTGCCCAGCCCGGCCCTCCCCGGCGCCGCTCGCCGCCCCCCTGACACCCGCCCCGCCACACCCAGCATGGCCGCGGAAGGCGCGGGGCGGGGAGGCCACGGGCGAGAACCTCTCTGAGCGCTGAAAAGGGCAGAGCCGGGACGGCACCGGTGCGGAAGGAGGTGGGTGTTTGTTCGCTGCCGTGTCCCGGAGCAGCGGGTGCCCCGCTCGGCCGGGGCCGCCGAGGGGAGGGCGGCGGGACTACAAGTCCCAGCGTGCACCGCGGCGCGCGGCCATCGGCGTGGGGCTGGCGGGGCCGCGGGGGCTGCCGAGACTTGTAGTCTCGAGCGTTGGGGTTGGGGGGACCGTGGCGGGACCAGCGCTGAGGTGAAGATGGGAGGGTGTCCCCGGGGAGCACACGGAGGGACGGGGAGGTGGGTGCTCCCCGAGGGGCGCTGGGAGTCCCTCGGCCGGGCTGCGGAGAGAGCTCTTTGCCTTGGCTGCGGCTGAGGGATGGGCTGTGCCCCTCGGGACCCGCGGGCCCTCAGCAAAGCTTCTCCCGCTTTTCCTGCAGCTTCTCCACCATGAGGACGCGGTCCCCGCTCCCCGCCCTGCTGTGCCTCTCGCTCGTGCTGGCGGGGCCTGGGGGTGAGTGTTTGGTACCCCAGTCTGGGCCCACAGGGCTCCACACCAGCCGGAGGTGGGCGAGGGCGGCTCTCCCTCCAGTTATCCCTTGGCACCGCTCCAGGGTCCCTGTGCCACCCTCCCATCAGCTCGGCTCTCTCTCCGTCCCTTGGCTTGGTGTTGGTGCCACTCCAAGGCGCCGTTTTGGGGGAGCACTCTCCTCATGCTCCAAAATCCCCCTTGCAGGAGCAGGTTAAATGCAGCCAGTAATAAACTCAGCACCTCCTCTGCACTGAGATGACTTCTTAAGAAGTCTGTGTAATGTTTGGCAACAGAGAAAAAGAACTGTCCAAGCCAGTCTCTGCAAACTGTTTATGTCTCCATTTCTGGTCTTATTTTTATATAGCTCTTGTTCTTTACTTTGTCTCTCGTGTCTTTTAAGCATAGAATGAATAAAACAGACTTGGATTCCAGATGTCAAAGTTGTTGTTATCTGACCAGCTTAAGGTTTTGATACTGGTTGTATTGGCACTTGGAACCTTGGCTGCTCCTAAGGCTCCATGTGGTGCAATGGAGCTGATGTAGCCCTTAATTCAGTATTTCAGAGCCTAATTAGGGTGCTTGAGATTCCTGAAGTGCTAAGTCTGTTGAACTTCTGGGTACCTGGTTTGAATTTGTGACCTAAGAAGCAATTTTAAACTAATTTTTGAGCACTTATGACTCCCAGATTACTGGGAACACATCAAGAAACTGGGTGGGTGTGCAGGATCTTATTGCCTTCTTTTGGCATGAACTTTTGCTGCACTTCAGGTATTTAAATTGCTTCCTTGCAACATATTCAAGTGATAGTTATTTACTTCTCCTTTTAAGTTGTTCAGTCACCTTAACTTTAGTCACTGAACTGCCTTTGCTGTTTGTCATGTGTACTAATGGGGTCGATCTGTTACTGCAGGTACCAATTGACAAAATGTCTATAGCACAAAAGAAAATATGTTGGTTTTCTGATGGAGCTGTTCATATTAATGGACATTTGTGTGGGTCATTTTTGTCCCCCAGATGGAGTCACTGTCTTGTCTGTCCCTGAAGTGGTTTCTTTAGAAAGTGGAAGTTCAACAAACGTCACCATCTCTCTGAGGTAAAATCATGATTGCAGCTTTACTTTCCCTTTGGAACAAGGGCTGTCCTCCACAAATGAGTTTACAGTTCTTCCATTTCTAAAAATTGATGCTTCAGAGAAACTTGCATTTCCTAGAAGGATAACCTCCTGGACAAATGCTCAGTGGAGTCCTCTAGGAAAGCTGTGCAGGACTGTTACTTGGAGAGGTGTAGGGGTTTTTTTATGTTTGGTTTTTTTGTCTTACTGCTGAAATTTCTGTCCTTCATCACCCCAAGTACATGTGCATTATTTCTGACCCCCTTTACCAGCAAAGGGTTAACAACCACAAGGGTGGGATCCTTGTGGCAATTACTTTGCTCTGCCACTTGTGTGGAGAAGAAAGAGGTAAAATGTGGCCATATAATGTCTTGTGCCCTCTCTAGTTCAGATAAAAGAACCAGTGCCTTTGGTGCTGGTGTTCCTCCAAGAACTAGGGAGGTGCTGCTGTGTTTGGGCTGCTGAGGATTTAGGAGATACTCCCCCACAGCCCTGAAGCAATCTCTGAACTCAGGCACCAGCCTAACTTGGTTTTTCTGCCTTCACAGGGCTCCATTAAATGAGACACTGGTGATAACTCTTAATGTTACACACTCCTCAAAGAACAGCACCATCGTTGAACTGCCCGATGAAGTAAGTGACAGAACAGATTTGTGACCTTAAGCAAAGGCTTCTGCTGGTGTGGTGCAACTCCTCTTTCCTCCCTCCACTTTGCCTTGCAGGTACAGTTCCCTGCAGGTCACACTAAAGCAGATTTCCAAGTGAAAGCAGATGATGTTGGACAAGTAACAGTTTATCTTTATGCCACTAATTCCAATTCAACTGGGTGAGAAACTGTTTTTTAGTCTCATTTACTTTCCTATAGCTTCCTAAGCTCTGGGGTAACTATTCCCTCCTTGTAGTTAAGTGGGATGTGGTTGGGAAGGTGTGGTAACCTCCAGCAAACCCCAAGGTGTTTTGATAAATAGAGGGTGTGGAAGCAAAGTGATAGTCTTAGATTCAATTACTAGGTGACTGAGTTCTCATGGCTCCTTAGTCTGGTTCTAATAACCCCTCCTAAAAGTATGTCAACTACATGTCAGCTTGTCTGGTCTAGGAAACATCTGGTTGTCAGTGTCCAGGAGGACACTGATCTTACTGTGCAGGATTTGCTCTGGAGTTCTCATAGCCTGGTGCACCCACATCCCTCCCATGGGATCCAGGTGCTTTGCTTTCTAGTTGGGGGGCCCTCTTCTCACAGATGCTAGTTCTCCCTTGCAGGAGAAGGCAGCAGGATGGAGAAAGCTGGATTGTAGCTGCTTGTGGCTCAGATGCTACTGAGCACCAAGATACTCCTGCTTTACTTCCTTGTTTTGTTTCTGCTTTTAAGACTCAAAGCAATCGCTGAGGTGAGCACGTGAAATGCTCACAGGACGTGCAGATCATGGGGCTTTGCTGGCAGAGCGTGCAAAGTGCAGCTCTGCTCTTGCCTAACAGACCTTGTGCTAAGAGAGTGGAAGCTACAGGCATGAGATGATCTTTTTGAACGTTCTTGTGGTAAAAGAATGGAAAGGAAAGAGTCAGGCAAGAAGGAAAGGGGGGTTGGAGTGGAAGATGTCCCAGACATAACAAAGACACTGAGGAAAGGGGAGCAAATGAACTGAATCCTCATTGTCTTGTCTCAACACTGGACTCTATTTCCTCTCTCAAAGAGGAACAAAACAAAATCTCCTGGGAAGAGTGTGAACAGATGAATTAACTAATTCTCTTTGCATTGACCATCAGAGCTAGGATTCGGTTCCAGGTGATTCACAGCATCATAGTGAGCTATGCTGATGAGGTGATTGGCTGGATCTATTTCGTCGCCTGGTCCATCTCCTTTTATCCCCAACTCTTTGAGAACTGGCGACGAAAAAGGTAAAGAGGCTTAAGATGTGTTTGCAGGTCACGTCAGCACTTCTGCAAATCATGTGCATAGCTTCAGTTACACCCATCTTGGCTGTTGTGACTTATCCATGGAATGATGGGGGAAAACCAGGGCAAAGGTGGGGGCTGAGTAATTGCAGCCCCAGTGAGCTTTTATACATGCAGGTTAGGGGAAACTAAATGCATTCTGTAGACACCTGGTCCTAAGGTGTGGCACCCAATACTGATTTGTGATAGAGGAGACTTCCCCATTGCCTTTGGGGTGTTGTTGCAAATCACCTCCTGAGCCCATTGTGATCATCACTTTCAAAGGTTGCCAGCCTTGAGAGCTGTTTCTCAGACACTTCCTTGTAGTGTTGTCATTAGCCCAGTTCCCCTTAAACTAAGTGACTCTAAATAGAAACATCGTCATGTATGAACACTGAAGCAGAGATGCACTAGTGCTTCAGGCTGGAATGGCTTTATCAGACAAGCTCAGCACATGGAGGGGTCAAGTTAAACAGCAGGGACACAACCTGGGCAGTGAGAGCTGTTTATTTCACCTTGTTTCCTGATGAACTCACACCATTGTGTTGTTACAATGACTGAGACTTTTGCTTACATCAGAAATTGCCTATAAACGAGTACATTTTAGGGTCAAGTTGTCCCTGGAACTGCCTCTAATGTTCTGATGTGTATTCCTTTTTTTTCCTCCCCACTCCAGTGTTGTTGGTCTAAGCTTTGACTTTCTGGCCTTAAACCTTACTGGCTTTATAGCATACAGTGTGTTTAATGTTGGACTCTTCTGGATTCCTTTGATTAAGGTGAGCATGATTGTCTCTTAATACTTGCCAGAGGCTAGGTGTCTACAGAGGGGAGTTAGAACATGTGGCTGATTTTGGTTTCTCTTACCTTTAGGAGGAATTCTTGGTCAGTTATCCCAGCGGGGTGAACCCTGTGGCGATCAATGATGTTTTCTTCAGTCTCCACGCAGTAGCTCTGACTCTCCTGACCATCATTCAGTGCTGCATCTACGAGGTGGGTCTGGGTGCTGGGCTCACCTGCCGGCTCTGGCGGAGCTCCCTCTGCCGGGCACCTCAGGCTCCTTCCAAGGGCGGGCTGAAGTGCTGTGTGTTTCTGTTTCAGAGAGCGGGTCAGAAAGTATCCAAAGTTGTTGTTGGACTACTGGCACTTGCATGGATCTTCACCTTTACAACACTGTTTCTTGCTGCAGCTGAGGAGATGACTTGGCTACAGTTCTTATTCTGCTTCTCCTACATTAAGTTAGCAGTCACACTGATAAAATATTTTCCACAGGTAAATCTGAACTCTTCTGCTTTTATGCTATATTCTTAAGCCTGCAGTGTGTGCTCTTGAAAGTCTGACTGCACTAAACCACCAATGGTTATTTATTAAGGCTTTTTGTGACAAAACCAGTACAGGTGTACCTGAAGCTGCTGAAGTGTTGATCTCAAGTGCCTGTGCATGACACACTGACTGACTTCTTGTTGCACTCCCAGGCGTACATGAATTTCCGTCGGAAAAGCACCGAGGGGTGGAGTATTGGAAATGTATTACTGGACTTCACTGGTGGAAGCTTCAGCCTTCTCCAGATGTTTTTGCAGTCATACAACAATGGTAAGCCTGGAACTGAGGTGCTGGGGCCTTTCTTCAGGGGATGAGAGACCCCACTACAAAGCTGCAGGTTATCTCAGGAGAATGCTTGTGCTGTGGTGTGGGGAGCTGCTCTCATATAAAGAATAAAGAATCTGTTCATACTCCCTCAAGATATAAAATGAAGTAGCTGTTCTGAAGAAACCACAGGAAGAGTTATTAATTAGCTTTGCATAAGATGTGCACTACAGTCAGTCTTCAGGTGTGTCTAAGCAGTCCAGATAATAAACAAGAACTTCTCTAACATGCATGGCACGACCTTGTAGTTTTGAGACAAGATTACACTTGAGGAGTTAGACTTAACTCTAATTTTGTGTTTGACAGATCAGTGGAAGTTAATCTTTGGAGATCCAACCAAGTTTGGCCTGGGTGTCTTCTCCATCATCTTTGACATTGTTTTTATGGTTCAGCACTACTGCCTTTACAGAAGACAAGGATATGAACCTTGTGAATAACAAATATCACTTGTGGGGACAGAAACTTGGAACTGCCCTCACCCCCTACCCTGGCTGAGGGCTTTCAAGATTCCTGCTGCCAGTTACTGGCAACACTGATTCTGATCTCTGTCCATGGTTTGACCCTCTCTGGTGTGGGAAAAAAACTGTTGCCTTGTCAAACACTGATTACCAAATGCCTTAAGGACAGCAAAGTCTCTGACCACCACTTGCACATGGAAGACTCGTGCCTGTTCAAGCTGCACAGTTTAGTGTGAGCAGTCCAAGCTACACGTGGCTGTTCTTTAATTAACAACAGGGAAGAGAAAGACCAGGAGGGTTCTTTCTGATTGGAAGTGAAGCACAAAGAAGGGAGTTCTGTCTTCCAAAAATCTGAGATCTTGCTTATGCAAACACTTAATATCTTAATGTAATGACTGAAGACTGTGGATCCAAGGGCTGCTGCTGACTCCTCAGACAGCTCCCAGTACAGCACTGTTTGAGTTGGCAGTTAACGGAGTGGTACAGAACAATAATGAGCTTAGTAACAAATGCACAAATACTACATTTTGATCTCTTTATTAAAAAAATTCCAAAGCAGAAACTGTGTTCTTATTTCACTGAAAGCTCTTTCAAAGGTGCTAAGGCAAGTGCTCAGAGTGACTTGAACATTTCTAGTTGCTAATTTGATTTTGCTCAGTTCTACTGACATGCCTTAAATTCTAATGAGTGGATGATACAGATTGAGTATCTGTCAAAAGAATGGGTCCTGTTAACAGTCCCAAGATTAAAGTTTAAGCATAAGCTTTTTTTCCTGGGCAACTTTCTAACTACACATGGTACTCTCGAGGTAGAGATCAAAGTCTAGAATTACGTGGAAGGTAAGTGTTAGACCTTTTAAAAGAACTAGAAGGGAATCCTTGCACTTGTGTGTGAACAACAATTGAATGTTTGAAGCCTAATGTTTTACTCGATGTCAGCTTAAGGAAAACCAGAGCCCCTTCTCCCCCCTGCAAGAACCCAGGTCAGGTTTGACAGCTCAGTAACACCACCACTATCCACCAGTGAACCCAGACCTTGGTAACCTCAGTCCAGGCCTCAGCTGGAGGCATCCAAGTGATGTGGCACTCTTAAGTGTAAGGAGAAACAGCTCAGGAAATCAAACTTCATTTTATTGTGTGTAAAATCAAGTGAAATAGCAGTACAAATAGCAGTGTATCCCTTATAGTAACAAAAATAACTTCAACTTGAAAGACTCAAAATTTACCAAATTCTTAACTTACAAAATTCAAAAGCAGGATTGTAATAATTCCATAGATATAAAATTGATACAGAGGCATCTGCTGGTGTGTACAGAACAGTCTGAGATGCATCAATCAATGTACATACATGGCACAGCAATGTACTGAATAACTTAGTCTGCCACCTCCTCATGTTCTATTTACAACAGCTTACCTGAAGACTGCTTAAGGAAAGTACAGATATGTATAAATCAACAGAAGAGGATTAAAATCTCCAGTTTTGGGGTAATTGTAAAGCTGGCTGGCTAACAAACCACAGGATGCTGGATCATGAACTTAGTGTTGCAGCAAGAATCCTCAATCCTGTGGCATGTTGATTTAAACAACTTAGCATCTTACTAGAGGTTTAAATGTGGTCAAGAGGCACTTCTGCAAATTACTGGCATATTCATCTCTTGCATCCAATCAGTCAGTGATTTAAGCAAAGTCTTCTAGAAGACAAACCAAAATCCACCCCTCCCATTTCAAGTCTGATAGAAGTGGAATGAAGAATAGAAAACTGTACAGATACAAGCAGCTTTTTTGATAAGTTCAGCAACATTGTTTTCTTTCCTGCTCCATATTCCTTTAATTTAAACTGAGTTCATCTGACATTACAGGGGAACAAGGAGAATTAAGGTTTTACTGTGCCAGTGAGGTTCAGCTGTAGTGTCCATGAAGCTGGAGGGTACTTCACAGGGATTAATCTACACTTCTGTGTTACTCAGTTGTTTCTTGTCTGAAGAAGCTGCTTTGTACAGAGAATCTTTGCAGGAACCAGCAATGCCCCAAACCCTTCAGCACACCCTCCAGCTCGCACACAGTGTGGGATTAGTACAGAGCTCCTCCCCACAGCAGCGTGCAACTCAATCCTGGCATTTCAATGTGATGGCAGGGGGGGACAGGACAGCTCCCTTCTAAAAGCTTAGGCACAGCAAATCCTCTGGGTTTCACAGCGGAAACCACATTTCCTCTTAAAACAGGAAGCTTTTGTGTTACAGAAGAATCCTGTCAAAGTTAAGGCTTTTCCAGTTGCTCTTAGATAACTAGAGTTTGTCCTTTCCCAAAAGCCATGAGGACAAAAGTCTTGCCATGTACCTGCAAGGCAGACTTTAGTGAAGCACTCTGCTGAGGGGAGTATTGTTTCACTACTGCCAGTTACACGAGAGGAACTTAAAATAAAAAAGTAGTGTTTACCACAGGTAGGAACATGCACTCCTTCCAGACAACCTGTTCCAGTCTAGTGTTTGCTTCTTTCTTTGATACCAATCTATCCATCTCCCTCCCTACCCCTTCCCTAGCTCCACGATGGATTAGGACATCATGGATTGCTGCACAGCCTTCTGCAGGGACTGCCTGGTCACCAACAGCCGCACCACCTCCTCGTTCCTTTTCGTCAGCCTCTTCCTCGCCTGGTCGTGGGTCACCATTGTCATGTCCCAGCCATTCACCTGGGAAAAAGAAAACCAAAATGGGGCAGGTGCAGGCACTCACAGGTGCCCTGTAACTGTTCTATCAGAACCATGCAGTGGATTTGCTTACGCCACAGCTCAGTCTATTTATAAACCCCAGAAATTGTCCTGTGATGTACCCAGAAGACTCTTTCCCCCAGCAGATGCTTGACTGTAGTGTGCACCTGGTACTACATTAGTACTGTCTTATCTTGGTGCTTACCTGCATGATCTTATCTCCAATCTGGAGTCCTGCAACTTCTGCTGGGCCTCCCTCTGTCACCCTTGTCACATAGATACCCTGGAAAAAAAGACATGTTCATTTACTAAATATGGGAGCACTAAATACTCAAGGGCCACTCCACTACCAAGCAAAAATACTTTGCAGTGTATTATGGGATTCTAGTTAAAAAAAGGCTTGTGCAATGCTGGAAAATAGAAAAGGTAGAGAGGTCATTTAAAGAACCTCACTTTGCTAGTGATAATGGGGCAACAGAGTACCCTCAGTAGCAGCAATGTGAGAGCACAATGGAGAGAAGCTGAGTTGGATCTCTCAGCCTTTAGGAGAAGGAGTTGCTACTGGAAAAGAGCATCTGACCTTGTCAGTCTTGTCTTCAGAGAAAGGATTCTGAGTAGGGTCCTGATCAATGCCACCCCCAATGCTGAATCCCAGAATCAAATTGTCACCTTGACGAAGCTTATGGATTTCAATTCTTTGCTGAAAAGACAAGGAGGTAAAACAGCTGAGTATTGTGCTGACTGGAAGAAATCTTGTGTGTTTCAGACACAAACACTTAAGACCCAGTTAGATTGTCTTTTGCAGAGCAGGCTGCTCAGAGTTTGGTGCCCTTGTGCACTGTAAGCAGACAGCTCTAAGCCCCTTGGCAGCACAGAACTGTCCTGTGGCACTTGCTGTCTGTTCTGTCAGCCACACAGGGCCTTGGTGTTGACAGCAGCTGGCTCTGAACTGTCCTGCCACAGAGGAACAGCACAGGAAGCCACTGCCTGCTCAGCCCAAGCATTCTCATGTCACCACACAGCCAAGCATCTTAATTACTCAGAGCTCTCCAGGGATAGAAGGGAACACCACTAAAACCAGAGCAGGTCTCTTTAAACATGACTCATGCATTGATAGCCAGCAGTCACTTATGACCAACCTCATCTTGCTTGTTATCCACGTGCCTTGTGTTCCTGCTAGTCCTATCAGCAAAAATAACAACCTATTATTAGGATGGTTCTTTTTCTGGATAACTTATCCCCACTTTTGTAATCCAGGGGCAGGTTCCTTGCTGCCCAATGCACACAAGCATCTGACAAGCTTTATGCATTATGTCAGCATTGTCCAAATGCCAGCAATTCCTGAGCCGCGATGAAAAGCCACGGTCTTAACTGACACAATAACCTTCCAAAAAGTGGTTCAGCCTATCTAGAGGAAAGATGCTCCTGCTCATTGCAGGGGTTGGATGAGACAACTTTTAAAGGTCCTTCCAACCCAAACCATTCTGTAAGAATTGCCACGGGCCCTCAGTGGGATCCAGGCTGGGCACAGCAGGGCAGTGTCCGTGTCCGTGTCCGTGTCCGTGTCCGTGTCCGTGTCCGTGTCCGTGTCCGTGTCCGTGCCCGCAGGGCTGTCGCTCTCACACAGCCGGGGCTGTGCAGCCACACACCCAGCGCACAATGCCCCTGAACATCCCAGCCAGCGGAAGGCGCAGAGTCCCTCACTTGCACTGTGTGTTGATCAAAGCAATTACCTCACTTTAAAAGCTCTGCTTCCTAAACCCCACCCAGACAAGCAGGGGCTTATCCTGCCCCTTCCCCGGCCGAGGGCAAAGCACCGGCCATGGGGCCACTCGTTCCCTCCTTTCTCTAGTAACACCGGCGCGGCCCTGGGCCCGGGACAGGGGTGTGTCCCTCGGGTGTCCCACCCGCTCGTGTCCCGGTGCCGGGCGGGCCCGGCCGAGCTGTGGCGGTGCCCGCGGCCGCTCCCGGGCCCGGCGGCGCCTCTGCCCGCTGCCTGCACACCGGTCGGGGCTGTGGGGGATCCGCCCCGCCGTGTGACAGCCCGCAGGGTGTGCGGGGCACCACCGGCACCGCCACCTCTGTCCCTGTCCCCGTCGCAGCTCCCGGCTCGGTCCGCCACAGCAGTGCCGGGCTGTCCCGCTACAAACGCCAACCCCGCCCAGCGGCCGCGTGTCCCCGCTCACCACCACGGCGGTGACGGGCTGGCCCGGCACGAACGCCATCTCCGTCCCTCTGTCTGTTTCTCTCTGCCTCTCTCAGTCCCTCTCCCCGCCCCGCCCGCCGGACGCGCCGCCGCTCCCGTCCCGTCGGCCCCCGCGCCAAGATGGCGGGCGGGCGGTGCCGGAGGCGCGGTAGGTCGGGGTGGGTCGGGTTCGGTCATGGTGGGTCGCGGTAGATCGCAGTGGGTCCCGGTGGGTCGCTGTAGGTCGGGATGGGTCGCAGTGGTCGCGGCCGGGCCCAGCGGGCGGTGACGGGCTGTGTGTGCTGTCCCCGGCAGGGTGCGAGGCCTGAGGGAGTGGCGGTGCCGGAGCGGCGGCCGTACCCGAGCTGAGGCGGTGCCGGAGCTGCGACGGTCCTGGAGCTGAGGCGGTCCCGGAGCT
>VWZD01004301.1:90413-111321 GCA_013396695.1 Sakesphorus luctuosus | reverse complement strand
GGTGGCAATGAGCTGAAACTGCACCCACAACCAGTGTCCCATGTAAATGAGGAATTAAATACAACCCCAGCCAAAAAATCCCTGGCTGCAGGGAGTCAGAGAGATGAGCCAGATGTTCCTCTGGTTCAAAAGGACATGGAACCAATATTTTTACCCTAAAATAAAAAAGAAGCAGTTCAGAGAAGTCATTTGTTCTGTCAGTGCTGTTTGCAGAACTCAGGGTTTAAAGTTAGGAGAACAAAGCCCAGAATGATGGTGATCCTGAGTGCATCTGACTGGGCTCGTTTTCTCCTCTCATTTATTTTGAAATCCTGAGCTTCGAGCAGGAGGAAGGTCCTTAGGTTGCTTTAGGGGAGCTGCTGCTTGTGGCCAGAGCCTGGCCCTGCACAGACACCCCAACAATCCCACCCTGTGCCCAAGAGGATCATCCCAACCCTCCTGGAACTCTGGCGGCCTTGGGGCTGTGCCCACTGCCCTGGGGAGCCTGGGCAGTGCCCACCACCCTCTGGGGGAAGAGCCTTTCCCTGAGATCCACCCTAAACCTTCCCTGACTCAGTTTGCAAACTGCTCCTTCAGAGAAAAGCCATTTCTGCTGGGGATGGGCATCACCATCCCTTGGCTGCTGTGGCTTCATCACAGAATCACAGAATGGATTGGGTTGGAAAAGCCCTCCAAGATCATCAAGTCCAACCCTTGGGCCAACTCCAGTCCCTTTACCAGATCATGGCACTCAGTGCCACGGCCAAGCTCAGCTGAAAAACCTCCAGGGATGGGGAATCCACCCCCTCTCTGGGCAGCCCATTCCAATCCCTCAGCACTCTCTCTGCAAAGAATTATTTCTGCTCTCCAACTTCAATTTGCCCTGGCAGATGCAGCTTTTCCTGGGGTGGGATGTTGGGAGATGATCTGTTGCCTCACGTGCATGAAAGGACAGGATTTGGGGAGGAAAATATTAGTTAAACATGGTGGGATTGTTGGGGTGTCTGTGCAGGGCCAACAGTTGGACTGGGTGGTTCTTGTGGATTCCTTCCAGCTCAGGAGATTGTGGAATTCAAAGAGCACTTGAACAGCAAGATGGAGAAGACAAAGATTTTTTTTTCTGCCCTGAGGACTTACAAAGTGACTATCCCACTGCCTTTAAATGTGGGGAAACATTGGGATCATCCCTCCAGGTCCTGCATCCCATCACACAGAGGCAGTGGGACATTGGGATCATCCCTCCAGGTCCTGTATCCCATCACACAGAGGCAATGGGACATTGGGATCATCCTCCAGGTCCTGCATCCCATCACACAGAGGCAGTGGGACAATGGGATCATCCTCCCGGTCCTGCATCCCATCACACAGAGGCAATGGGACAATGGGATCATCCCTCCAGGTCCTGCACCCCATCACACAGAGGCAGTGGGACATTGGGATCATCCTCCAGGTCCTGCATCCCATCACACAGAGGCAGTGGGACATTGGGATCATCCTCCAGGTCCTGTATCCCATCACACAGAGGCAGCTCCATGGGAGCTGAGCCAAAAAACCCCTGCTGGTGTTGAGATCCAACAACCCCAAAGATCAAGGTTTTCACGGGGTTTCCACTTGCCAGAGGTGACTCAGAGGCAACAGCTGCCAGTTGAAAGGCAGAGTTTGGGCTCCAGAGGTGGCCTGAATAGGCAAAGCAGAGCTCTGTATTTGGGACAGGGGTTTTTCCAGGACAGGCTGGGATGGATTCAGAGCTCTGGCCCCTGGGAGGAGCTCCACTTAGATCAGCAGGACTCCTCCTGGGCCTCACTCACACGTCATTCCCAGGCTGAGCTGCAGAGAGCCTTTCATCCAACATGAAAAGAGGGCAAAGAGCTGGAAGTTGTGCTGAAATGGAAGGATTTGGGAGGTTCAGAGCAGCTGCTGCAGAGACCGACATTCCTACAGGGAGGGCATGGACTGAGGGGATCCTGGAGCCACGGGCTCTGACAGGGGTCATGTCCACACCCATCCTCATCCTCACAGCACCCCTGAGGTCCAGCTGAGAACAAAGTCAGTGATTGAATCATTTCCCCTTATCTTCCAGTGATCACATCAAGTGCTTGCCCAACTGCCTCAGAAATGACTTACTGCATCCAGTTATTGTGCTGAGGGAGCTGGGGGTGCTTATTTCAGTGCACGGAGGGGTTTTCACCACAATTCTCCTTTGCAAACCTTTCCAGAGCAGGGAGGTTCCAACCTCCCACCGACTGTGCCAGAGCCAGGGGTTGTATTTGCAGGGACTGCACTAATCCTCAACTTAGAATCATAGAATCACAGAATGACAGAATGGATTGGGTTGGAAAAGCCCTCCCAGATCAGCAAGTCCAACCCTTGGGCCAACTCCAGTCCTGTCACCAGATCATGGCACTCAGTGTCATGGCCAAGCTCAGCTGAAAAACCTCCAGGGATGGGGAATCCACCCCCTCTCTGGGCAGCCCATTCCAATCCCTCAGCACTCTCTCTGCAAAGAAGTTTTTTCTGATCTCCAGCTTCAATTTGCCCTGGCAGAGCTTGAGCCCCCCGTGCCCCCTTGTCCTATTGCTGAGTGCCTGGGAGAAGAGACCAACCCCCACCTGGCCACAACTTCCCTGATGTGGCACTTCCAGACAGGGCTGAGGTCACCTCTCAGCCTCCTCTTCTCCAGCACAAACACCCCCAGCTCCCTCAGCCTCTCCCCACAGCACTTGTGCTCCACTCCCTTCTCCAGCCTCGTTGCTCTTCTCTGGCCCCGCTCCAGCCCCTCAATCTCTTGCCTCAACTCAGGGGCCCAGAACTTGAAGGAGTTCAGGGCTGCCTCATTTTGCAGGAGATGAGAAAAACTGAGGGAGGAAAGGAGGATAATGTAAAAGGTGGGAAGAGCTGGCTCGTGTTGTATGGCAGGCAAAGGTGTTCCAGAGCTGGCAGAAAATCCCTGCCTGACCCCTGGCTTCGACCCAGGGAGGAGGGAAACGTCACATGTGGCATCAGGGGTGGGAAAACTCTGCCTTTATGTTTCTTGTCTTCCTTTTCTGAGTGTTTCTGAAGCATTGGAGCATTTTCCCTGCAAAGCAACTCACCCCATCACCTGGTGAACCCCAGTGACACTCCAAGGTGATGATTTGTGGCTGTGGTTGGGGGCAACACAAGAAAAACAGGAGACTGAGACATCCCTCTGGAGCAGCTTCCTTGTTTTCTTACTTAGCTCATCTCAAAATCCCCTTTGGGGGCTTTCCATTCCCTTTATTTATTCCCTCCTTTCTCCAGAAGCTTCTTTGCTCAAGTGCTCCTCCCAAATTATTTGTCCCATGTCTTTGCCACCTCATGTACAGACCATCCTTAAGCTTTGCAATGACATCCCTCAACTTTTTGAATCCTCCCTGGGCACCTTTGTGGACAACTGGTGTGTGCAGCCTCTTCCCTCCTGGCTTGGAGCTTTCCCACAGTGATCATGGAATCATGGAATCACAGAATCATGGAATCACAGAATCATGGAATCAGCTGTGTTGGAAAAGACCTCTGAGATCATCAAGTCCAACCCTTGCTCCAACCCCACTTTGATTACCAGATCATGGCACTGAGTGCCACCAGCACTGCCATTCCAGTGCCCACCAGCATCCCTGCCTTCCACCTGGGCATTAAACTGAGACCTGGAATGACTTTTCCACAATAATTGCCTGATCATTTCTCTTACCAATACAGCAGGTTCATTTTCCCAAGTGTGGTTGGCACTTTGTCTTCTCCCCAATTGTATGGAGAGGAATGTTACTCCTTTCCCAAGTGTGGTTGGCACCTTGTCTTCTCCCCAATTGTATGGAGAGGAATGTTACTCCTTTCCCAAGTGTGGTTGGCACCTTGTCTTCTCCCTAATGATACAAAGACAAATGTTGCTCCTGGATGAGCCCAGGCTTGGAATTCCCACCAGGCAGAGCCCCAAAGTAAAGCCCTGACTTGGAAAGCTCCTTCCTACCGTCCCTCCTGGCCAAGCCAAGGCAAACACGGAGCGTGGTGTGTGTCAGCTCCAAATAGACTCATCTCTCCAGCTGGGATTATTGACACTTCCCCACCATTTGCTGACAGGGATGGGCTGCACCAGCTGCAGCTCCTTCCTCCCAGCAGGGCCCAACCTGCCTGGCTGTGGATGTTTCTGAGCAGGACGAGCAGAAATAACCTCCCAAATAATCACAGCAGAGCCCTAGAGCTGACATATTTCTGCCTGGCACCGGCACAGTTGGATTGGGATCTTGCAGAGTCTTCACAGCTTAATTACAAGCTGATGATGGTGTTTGTTACAGCAAAGCAGAGCACGGTTGTCCTTACATTTGGCTCTTTATTTTTATCTTAGTAATAACTCTTATTTCCATTAACAGCTAAACGGTGCAATCCCCTCCACCCTCAGCCCCAGGGGATGGGACCAGCAGCCCCAGGATAAACTTTGTGCCAGAGCAGCCCCAGGGCCAAGGAGAACATCAGGAAAGCAACCCCAGCACTTGTGTTTCACTGGGTTAATGCCCCTCCACAGCAAGGAACGTTTGCTCAGCGGGACCTTCAGGAGCCACTTCAGAGCATCGTTCACCTGAATGAGGTGAATGGTGGGACCACCCTGGTCCCTCTGGACTCAATCTGTTCTCCCCAGCCTAGAACAGCAATTCCATTTCATTCTAAATGGCCTCTGTAGGAGCCCAGAAACCTTTCCAAGGTCTCTGGTAAATGTTTACCAGTGTCCTCCTGTGTAAAGACCAAGAGAAGAGCAACGAGGCTGGAGAAGGGAGTGGAGCACAAGTGCTGTGGGGAGAGGCTGAGGGAGCTGGGGGTGTTTGTGCTGGAGAAGAGGAGGCTGAGAGGTGACCTCAGCACTGTCTGGAAGTGCCTGAAGGGAAGTTGTGGCCAGCTGGGGGTTGGTCTCTTCTCCCAGGCACTCAGCAATAGGACAAGGGGGCACGGGGGGCTCAAGCTCTGCCAGGGCAAATTGAAGTTGGAGATCAGAAAAACTTCTTTGCAGAGAGAGTGCTGAGGGATTGGAATGGGCTGCCCAGAGAGGGGGTGGATTCCCCATCCCTGGAGGTTTTTCAGCTGAGCTTGGCCGTGGCACTGAGTGCCATGATCTGGTGACGGGACTGGAGTTGGCCCAAGGGTTGGACTTGCTGATCTCGGAGGGCTTTTCCAACCCAATCCATTCTGTGATTCTGTGATTCTATGGATGTGGCACTGAGGGAGAATCCACCATGTCTTGATCTAACCCTACTGTGATCACCAGCCCAGGGCACTCTCTGCCCTGGGCTGGTGATCACAGTGGGGTTGGATCAAGGGTTGGACTTGCTGATCTCAGAGGTCTTTTCCAACCCAATCCATTCCATGATTCTGTGATTCTATCTTCAAGGCTCTGCGGCCAAGTTCTCCCTGAGTTGATCCCTGTGTACACAGAGGTCCCTGCACAGTCAGCTGCCAGTCCCAGCTGCCTCCCAAGTCCTCAGTCTGTGTTTGTGCTCCAGGATTCCCTGTGGGATCTGCTTTGGATCAAGGGAGTGGTTTCCCACCGTGGAGAAAGAGTTCAGTTCCTGCTGGGAGGAGCTCTGGGGTTCCCTGGGTTGGGGTTTCATTGACGTGGTGAACAAACCAGGCACCACACATGGGTAAACATCCCCACTAATTAAAATGCCAATTAGCCCTCTCCTGGTTTTTAATGAGAGCTCAAGATGCAACAAATCCTTTTATCTTCTCTCCTTTTTTTCCCACTTAGAAGGACCCTGTGGATGGTGGATCAAGCACCGACACTCACGGTGCGACCACAACCAGCGAGGCCGATGCGGAGAAATTAATGAACTAATCTCATAAAGATTGTTAAATATTAACTTAAGCTGCTGAGGATGGATTATGGACTCAGCAACTAATCACCATTTTCCTTTAACTAACTGTTAAAATAGGAGAAATATGTCTAGTGAGGAGGGGGGATCAATGTTCCATTACTAAAAGGCCTGACTGCCCTGAGAATGTTTTTTGGCTCCTGACACCTCGTTAAGTTATTTAACAACATCCCAATTTATTTGCCTGTCCAGCTCCCAGAGAAATCCTTAAAATTAAGCAGAGAAAGAGAAAAATAAAGCCAGGAATTATCAGCCTCCCAGCAGGAAAGGACACACCATGGAAATGCAGAATATGGAATAATGTGGGGAGTTGTAACACGGAGCATCATTTCATCCCAAACCCACGTGGGAATTCCACAGGGTATGAATTTGCTGTGATCCCACTGCCCGCCTGCTTGTGGTGGGCACAGGAGGGGCACCACAGACCAGTCTGACTTCTTCACATCCCACCTCCATGTCAGAGGGATCCAGCCCTGGAGCATCTCCGGGGCCTCCTTTGGACTCCTCCAGCAGCTCCACATCCTTCTGATGTTGGACTCCAGGGCTGGGACAGCTCTGCAGGAGGGTCTCACCTGAGGGGGCAGAGGTACTCAGTGCTGGGGAGGCCACACCTTGAGTGTTGTGTTGAGTTCTGGGCCCCTCAGTTGAGGCAAGAGATTGAGTGGCTGGAGCGGGGGCAGAGAAGAGCAACGAGGCTGGAGAAGGGAGTGGAGCACAAGTGCTGTGGGGAGAGGCTGAGGGAGCTGGGGGTGTTTGTGCTGGAGAAGAGGAGGCTGAGAGGTGACCTCAGCACTGTCTGGAAGTGCCACATCAGGGAAGTTGTGTCCAGGTGGGGGTTGGTCTCTTCTCCCAGGCACTCAGCAATAGGACAAGGGGGCACGGGGGGCTCAAGCTCTGCCAGGGCAAATTGAAGTTGGAGAGCAGAAAAAACTTCTTTGCAGAGAGAGTGCTGAGGCATTGGAATGGGCTGCCCAGAGAGGGGGTGGATTCCCCATCCCTGGAGGTTTTTCAGCTGAGCTTGGCCGTGGCACTGAGTGCCTTGGGCTGGTGATGACAGTGGGGTTGGATCAAGGGTTGGATTTGATGATCTCAGAAGCCTCTTCCAACCCAGTTCATTCTGCGATTCTATGAGGGGCAGAATCCCTGTGGGATCACCCAGGGCATGGGGGCATTCCTGGACTGGGTCATGTCCAGCCTTTCCCACCCTCAGCATCCCCAGGTGCTTCTCCCAGGGCTGCTGTCCATCCACTCACCACCCTGGCTGTGTCTGTGCTGGGATTGCCCCATCCCAGCTCACTTGGCCTCCTGTTCCCACAGACCCACCTCTCCAACCTGTCCAGGTCCTTCTGGCTCTGTGGGGAGCTGCCCCTCCACCTCCATGGGGACAAACAGCTCCAACCACCCCTACATTCCTATTTATTCCTCTCTTTTATCATGCAAACCCGGGCTTTAAGCTAAATAAAAAGTTCCAAATGAAATGTTTTCTTTGCCAAACGGAGAAGCAGAGACATGACTTGGTCCTGGTCCCCACGGCAAGGCCGAGAGCAGGACAAGAGCCATTACACTGTGATTGCTGTGCAGGTAATAAAAGAGTTTTATAGGTAAAGGCCTGTGCAGTGCAAAGCCAAATTATTGCTGAGCAGCCTCGGAGCCTGGCAAGGCTCTTTCTAAAAACAAACCATTAACATATGCACAATTAGGCTGAATTGTTGTGCCACAAGCAAAATGCAATCCTGCCTTGAAATATCTCCCAGCCTTTTAATTCACGAGTGCCAGCGGGGGGAAAATGTGTTAGCATTAAAGGAATGTGTGTTTTTTAATCACAGCTAAAAATAACATTTATATAACCACCTACCCTGACTTTTCACATCAGCAAGTGGCCAGAACCGCCTGGCTCAGCTGTATTAAAATATGCAAACGCCGTGGGGTTTGGGCAGATTCCTTTTCCTGAGGAAGAATTGCAGAGCTCAGACTTTGGAGGCAACAGGGAAGCCAAAAAGGAGGGTTAGTTTGGTTAAAATAAGTCACATGAAGCACATCCTTCAGCAGGGCAGTCACAGCCACAGCCTGGAGGGGTCAGACATGGAATCCCAGAATGGTTTGGGTGGGAAGGGAACTTGAAACTCATCCAATTCCAACCCCGACACCTCCCACCAGCCCAGGTTGCTCCAACGTGGCCTTGGACACTTCCAGGGATGGAGCAGCCACAGCTCTTCTGCCCAACCTGTGCCCATGGCAGGGGGATTGGAATGAGAGGATCTCTCTGGGGGATCACAGGTGAAAAAAAGGAAATCATGTGAGGAAGACCTTGGAGCAGGTGGGGAATGAAGAGCAGATCCCAGTGCCCAGACACTGCATCTCTGCAGGACAATCTGCTGCAATTGTGGCTCCTGTCCCAGCCTTGGTCCTTCTGCTCCAGCCAAGAAAGTGCAGGATGTTCTCTGAGAACATCTACAGATGTTCTTCTCTGGGGACATCCACATATGGGAAAAGTGAAATGGGAATTCAGTGGTTCTGAAGAAACCCCCAGAACCCCAATTCCCATCAACGAACTCATAAGAACTTCCCCTTGTAAAATGAGGCTTTGAACTGAAAGTTTAGGTTTAGTTTGGATATTGGGAAGGAATTGGTGGCTGGGAGGGTGGGCAGGCCCTGGCACAGGTTGGGCAGAGGAGCTGTGGCTGCCCCTGGATCCATCCCTGGGAGTGTCCAAGGCCAGGTTGGAGCTACCTGGGCTGGTGGGAGGAGTCCCTGCCCATGGCAGGGGGTGGGACGAAATGGCCTCTAAGGTTCCTTCCAAGCCAAACCATTCTGGGATTCCACGATCCATATCCAAAGATAAGGAGCACCAGTTGGGCCTCCAAACTGGAACTTGCTGCCTGAAGACCCTCCTGGGGCAACGCTGCCACCTCCAAGGAGAACTCCCCAGCTCTCCTCACCCTCTGCCAACTTCCCACAAATCATTTGATACCGAGACTGATATTACAGTTCTGTAAACATACATTATTTATCTGCTGTGGCTCTTTGAACAGAATGAGAGCTCCTGCATTTCCATTATTCCGTGTCTGAATTAATCATGGACCATAAAATCTGTCACCATTGATGTGATATGGGGGAAAAAAAGAGATGTAAAAATAGCACTGCGGTGTTGGGATTTCACGCCGTGTTCCCTGGGTAGGAGCTCTTCAGGCATCCTGCTTTTTCCTCCAGGTCTGTGAAATATCCATTGCTTCTTTCAAAAGGGAAAAAATTCCCTGAAAATCATCTCTCTCCTCCAGAGAAAGTTGTTCCCTGATCCAATCCCTGACTGTCCTGCTGAGGGGGGCAGTGGCAGCGTCTCATCCATGTGCAGGATCCTCTGCTGGCTCCTCATGGCACAACCCTCTGGCCACAGCAGGGTGGGGTCAGGGACCCCTTGCTGGGGACAGCCAGGAGCCTCCAACACCCTTCTGGGAATGTTGCATGGAACTGGCAACAGAATCCCAGAGGGAACACCAGGGGCTAACAGGGACCTGCGACACGGGGAGCTCCAGGAGGGCTCTGACACCTTCCTGTGTGAAATGGTGGAGGTGGCAGATCCCTCCTGGTTGGTACCATGAATTATCACCTCTCCAAAGCCAAATGGGCTGTGCCATCCCCATCCCTGTCCCTGAGGGACAGCAGGACCTCCAGCCAGTGGGTCCCAGCACTCACCACGCTTCCTCCTGCTCCATGTGCACCAGAAGAACCAGTTGGCTCTGCCTTAGCTGTGGCCAGTGCTGGTGGGATGTCATCCCTCTGCTCCATTCCCAGGGCAGGATGGACTCTGTGGGCTGTTGCTGTCCACAGGGCTGTGGTGGGAATGGAGCTCAGGGGGCTGGGATTCAGCTCCAGGCACTTCTGCCCCATCCACCTCAGGGCATCCCGGGGGGTTTAAAGCATTCTCTGCAGTGCTGCACCACCTTTTGGGGACAGCAAAATGGCATGTGGAGCTGCTGGAGAGTCCAGAGGAGGCCACGGAGATGCTGCAGGGCTGGATCCCTCTGCTCTGGAGCCAGGCTGGGAGAGCTGGGGGGGTCACCTGGAGAAGAGAAGGCTCCAGGGACACCTGAGAGCTCCTGGCAGGGCCTGAAGGGGCTCCAGGAGAGCTGGAGAGGGACTGGGGACAAGGATGGAGGGACAGGACACAGGGAATGGCTTCCCACTGCCAGAGGGCAGGGCTGGGGGGGAGATTGGGAAGGAATTGGTGGCTGGGAGGGTGGGCAGGCCCTGGCACAGGTTGGGCAGAGAAGCTGTGGCTGCCCCTGGATCCCTGGGAGTGTCCAAGGCCAGGTTGGAGCCACCTGGGACAGTGGGAGGCGTCCCTGCCCATGGACAGAGAGGAGCTTTAATGTCCCTTCCAACCCAGCCTGCTGAGTTACCAGACCTCAGTGAGAGGTGTTTTCTTATTGTGATGCTCCTTTGTCAGGGGAAATTGAAGTTGGAGAGCAGAAAGAAATTCTTCACAGAGAGAGTGCTCAGGCATTGGAATGGGCTGCCCAGAGAGGGGGTGGATTCCCCATCCCTGGAGGTTTTTCAGCTGAGCTTGGCCGTGGCACTGAGTGCCATGATCTGGTAAAGGGACTGGAGTTGGCCCAAGGGTTGAACTTGCTGATCTGTGAGGTCTTTTCCAACCCAATCCATTCCATGATTCTGTGATTCTATGAGTCAATGCTTCAGCCACAGCTGGGTGACCTCACTGGGTCACAGCAGGTGCCAAGGCCACCCATGACCTCCACGCTGCCTCCTCACACTCCTCCAAGTGAAGGAGCAGCTGCTCCTGTGGGAATATCTCAGTGCTATCCTGCAGTATCCAGGCTTGCTCCATCCCAGCCAATGACAACCAGCCTGGCTTCCCCCAGAGCGTGGCTGCAAGGAGGAACTTCTCAGAGCTTTAAATAACCTCCTGGATTCCCTCCCTGGACTTCTGCTCCAGCTGGGAGCAGCTTTCCTGTTTGTTTGTTCCTTTTCCCTTGCCGTGATTGCAGAGAGGAAGGAATCTGCCTTTCACCTCCCCAAAGACCTTGAAGGAGAAGAGCCTGGACTAGGAGAGCAATTAGTCAGCACTGCAGGCTTTGGGGGGAGGATTCAAGGTCAGGGCACTTTTACTGGTGGTTTTTATTCTGGGCTTCCCCAGGGTCAAGGCTGATGATAAGCACATGTTAAACTCCCCTCTCTCAAAGCAGATCCCAGTCCCAAACGTGGCCATGAGAAACAAGGCCGTGAAAATCCAAGGAAAACATTATTAACCCTCTGTTTTCTCCTGGTTTTAAGGATCATAAAGCCTCTGGATCCAAATTGATTCAACAAGGCAGGTGGAGGGTGGTGGTGGCACCTCTGCCTCACCAAGCTCTTCCTCACAAGCTGTGCCTTTGGGTTTTTAACCAAAACTCCCCCAGGCTGCCTCTCTGCTGGAGGTGTTGGCTCCTTCCCTGTCCAAGTCAGTGCTCTGGGGATTCAGTGTGTGCCTCAGATGTTTCTGAAAAGCAGCTCTGACATTCCCTTGGCACAGGTTGGAAATGTGGAGGCCAAAGAGGAGATGGAAAAGATGGTTTGGATAAATAATCAGCCAACAATTAGCCCAGGGGCAGGACAGGCTGACCATCCTGGTGTACCACAGGCTGACCATCCAGGGGCAGGACAGGCTGACCATCCTGGGGCAGGACACACTGACCATCCTGGGGCAGGACACTCTGACCATTCTGGGGCAGGACAGCCTGACCATCTTAGGGCAGGACACTCTGACCATCCTGGGGCAGGACAGTCTGACCATCCTGGGGCAGGACAGTTTGGCCATTCTGGGGTACCACAGTCTGACCATCCTGGGGCAGGACACTCTGACCATCCTGGGGCAGGACAGCCTGACCATCTTGGGGCAGGACAGGCTGACCATCCTGGGGTAGGACAGTCTGACTATCCTGGTGTACCACAGCCTGTCCATCCTGTGCCATCCCTTGCTTGTGGGCAGGATCCAATCTCTCCTCTCTGACATCCCCCACATTCCCTACTGCTCTCCATCCCAAGGTCAGCTGAGGTTTCCCTTTCCACCACGCTCCCAAATCTGCCTGGGGGTGAAATTCCTGGCTCCGTGGTGCTGGGAAGGAGCTGTTCCAGCAGCCCTGGGGCTCCAGCAGCCCTGCCTCCCCTGACCCCAGGATACTGCCCCTGCAGCGCTGACGGACGGTCTCGCCTGGGAGAGCCCCAGCCTGAGCTTTGCCAGATGTGAGATTAATTTATTGCACCTGTCCAAACAGCAAGAATTTCTGCTGCAGGGGAATTACAGCGTGGTGGAGAGGGCTGGCTGTGCCCACACAGATGCCCTTGGCCCAGCCTGGTGGGTCTGTGCCCCCCGGGGTGAGGGGACACGCCAAGCATTGCTCTTAATCCCCGAGATGAGACGCAGCAGAAAATGCAGTTCCTTGGAGCAAGAGGCTGAACCAGGGGAAAGGATCCAACCTCTGCCTCAGCTGAATGGGGAGCACCAGCAGAACAGCTCGTGCTCTAATTAAGAAGGGAATAATTTGGCGTGGAGCATCTTAATGCGGATTTTACACTGCGGCACCGGGAGGGCTCCATCCTGCAGCGTGGGAGCAGCAGGGAATGCTCCAGCAGCAGGGAATGCTCCAGCAGCAGGGCAGAGGGAGCAGGGATGGGCATCCAGCACAAAGTGCTGCTCTGCTGCTTCGTGGGCCAACCCTGAGACCTCAAATTCCCGGCGAGTTCGGGGGGATTTTTGCCTGATTAAAGCTTGAGCCACAGGCCAGGAATTTGTGTGTGTGCAGCGATGCAGCCAGGCTTGTGAGCAATCTGTTACCCTCACTGGAGGCTTTCTTTGGAGGGGATTCAAATTTATTCCATTAGAAAGGGGTTTAGTCTTCCCTTTTTGTGGTGGTGGGAAAGGAAAACTATCAGATTCCCCCTGAGCTGGGACGGCTCAAAACTCACTTGGTTTTAATCTTCTGTCTTGGAGGGAAAAGTTGCTGAAGGACTTTGGAAATTGTTGTTCCTTGTAATGAGGGCTAAAAGATCTCTGGAAAGTGCAATAGGATCATGGTTAGGTGGGCACCTTCCTTTCTGCCAGGTCAAGAAATGAGAAAATTCAGCTGGAATTTCAGTGGGAGGAGCAATTAGAGGAAGATGAACTTCTGACCCTGGAATTGCAAAGGGCAGCTCTGCAGAAGAAGAAATGTGCCCCCTGAGCCCCACAGCCAGGTGGGTGCTGTCCTGCCCAGGAGGACACCAAAAATGAGGATTAGGAGCACTAGTGGCTGTCAAATTTAGTCTGAAACAGCTTGAGGAATCAAAAAGAAAAGATACTTTGTGGGTCAAGTCCTGGGGATGCTCTGGGTGCTCCAGAGCTGTTCCCACTGCCTGAGTATTCCCAAGATGTGGCCCCTCTCCAACACAAAGACATCCCATTGCATCCTGAACCTCCAACTATGCGTCTGGGAAACCTGAATAATTTCAGATCTGTTAGAAAGGACCAAGTGTGGCTTTGCAAATGGCACTGGAGCAGGTTCTTCTCAGAGCTTTTAGAATCACAGGTTGGAAAAGCCCTCCAAGGTCAAGTCCAACCATCCCCCAAGGTCAAGGCCACCATTAATCCATGTCCCCAAGTGCCACATCCACATGGCTTTTAAATCCCCCCAGGGATGGGGACCCCACCCCTGCCACTTCCAATGCCCAGCTATCCTTGCAGTGAATAAATTTTCCTTTCTTTTTAGGAAAATGAGAGTGGAAATTAAGGGAAACCAGAGATGATTCAGTGTCCCCCTTATCAGAAAATGACGACAAAGAGGATGTTCAAAGTTATCACATGCTGGTTTTGGTGCTTGTCTTGATGCTGGGCCCAGAGGACAGGGCTGGTTCTGGTGGGGGAGTTTGGGTGGTACCTTCAAGCTCCCTCATCCCTGAGGGAATCCTCATCCCACCTCATCCCACCACCCTCTCCCCACCAGCTGCTTCTGGAAAACCAAAAGCTGGAAGGAAAACAACCATCTCAGCCCCCAGAGTGAAGGCCCTGCCTTTGTCATTGTGATGGATCAAATCTCTCCCTGCACAAAGCTGACTTTATTTTCTCCTCTGCATTCAGGTCTTTGAGCAGAGAAAATTCAACACCACAGAAAAACTCGACATTCAGAGACATTTCTTTCTTTGCTTTGTTTATCAGCAAGATTAAGATTCCTGGCTGAGGAATAAAGGAATATCTCCATTTATTTGTTTCGGGGCATGTGGAGTGCATTTGTTTCCAAGGATGCAAATTCATTGTTCATGCTCTGAATAAAACTCCCAGTGCCAGATTCTGATCTCTTGGCATGGTGGTTGCTGGAACTTCGCACATAGAGCAGGGCTTTGAGCTCCCCCAATATTCTGTCACGGTTTCTTGCCTCCAAGAAGCTTCCCCTTCTTTCCTAAACTTCGCGTCAGCCGTTCTGCCTCTTCTAGAATTCTGGATTTTGGGATGTAGGTCACGCCACCACCCCCTGTGTGATGCACACCAGCTGCCTGCACGCCCCTCTCTGCCCCAAACAGGCGAAATTGGGCGTTAAACCTCAATTGGCTGCGAGTTCTAATCCCTTTCATTGATTTATTTATTCGTGCTTTTAATTTGGGGGCTCAAAGCTCGGCTGCAGCTGCTCGGGGGCTCCACACACACCACACGTGTGGCCCCGGCCGGGGCACACCGGGCCAGGTGGCACTTCCAGCCCCATGGCATGACCCCCCCAGGGCTGGCAGGACCCCCTTCCCAGCCTGGCACAGGAGCTGCCACCTCCCATCAGCTGCATTTGTGTCACTCTGTGCCTGACATGCCCTGCCACGAGCTGCAAAATTCTGCTGATAATTGTTGTGACTGTTCCCCTGCAAGGGGTGGGATTGGGTTGGTTTTTCTTTCCCATCAGAATGTCTTGCACCTAAAGTGATTTTCACAGAATCCCAGACTATTCTGAGTTGGGAGGGACCCACAAGGGTCATCGAGTCCAACTCTTCAGCCAATGCCCACACAGGGGATTGAACCCATGACCTTGGCATTATTACAGCCAAGTTTTAACCAGTTGAGCTGATCTCCTTTCAGGGAGTTGTCGAGAGTGATAAGGTCTTCCTGAGCCTCCTCTTCTCCAGCACAAACACCCCCAGCTCCCTCAGCCTCTCCCCACAGCACTTGTGCTCCACTCCCTTCTCCAACCTCGTTGCTCTTCTCTTCTCAGTTGGGTTGGAAGAGACCTCTGAGATCAGCAAGTCCAACCCTTGATCCAACCCCACTGTGACCACCAGCCCATGGCACAGAGTGGGGCACAGAGTGCCCTGGGCTGGTGCTCACAGTAGGGTTGGATCAAGACATGTTGGATTCTCTGTCCCTGGAGGTGTTTAAGAGGACACTCAGTGCCACATCCACTCCCTTCTCCAGCCTCGTTGCTCTTCTCTGGCCCCGCTCCAGCCCCTCAATCTCTTGCCTCAACTCAGGGGCCCACAACTCAACACAACACTCAAGGTATGGCCTCCCCAAGGCAGAGGCCAGGGGAAGGCTCACTGCCCTGGGCCTGCTGGCCATGCTGGTTCTGATACAGCCCCCAGGGCTGCCCTGCACAGCCACAGTGCCCCCAAAGCCACATCCTGCTGCTCCTGGGCTGGTTCCCTCTCACAGCCAGAGCTTCCCCTGCCTGCTGAAAGAACCTGGAAGAGCCTCCAGAACTTCCTCCTTGCCACTGGGAACCATTTGCATGATGACAGTCAGCAGATCACAGAGAATCACAGAATCCCAGACTGTTCTGAGCTGGAAGGGACCCACAAGGACCATCGAGTCCAACTCTTCAGTCAATGCCCACACAGGGGATTGAACCCATGACCTTGGCATTATTACAGCCAAGTTTTAACCAACTGAAGAGCTCAGCCCAAAGCCCGTGCTCAGAGCTGTTCCATCAATCTTGGCTTGGTCTTCACTGGGGCTCGTTTGGAAAAGACAATTCAAAAATCATCGTGTCAAATCAGGGATGTAATTTGGGGGAAAGAACCCGTTTTGGCTTACCCATAATTTCCCCTGATCAGGAGAAAGTCGACACACAGACTGTTTAGGGTTTCTAGGAAAGGTCTCCCTGCCTGATCCACGGCAAACATATGGAACCCATTGGCTCTCACACCTGGCCATATATATTTGCTATGAAAGGTTCATGACTCTCTGGGTTATGTGACCGATTCCCAAGGTGATTAGAGCTAAATGTGTTTCCTGCTCTCCCAAATTCCATATAAACCCAATAAACCAATCCATAGATCCCCAGTGTAATATCCTGAGCCTACAAATGCACACAGGCAATAAGTCAGGGAGGAGGGGAAAGTCCTGGTGCTGCTTTCCATTAAGGAGCAGCTGCAGGGAATGAGGAACAGCAAACCCTGGTAATTCAGGGAACAATATGAAGAGATATTTGAATCTTGTGCTCAAGCCCTAAAAGAGTTTTTCAAGCCCAAGTTGGGAAATTTCTGTGCTTGGAGCTGATGTGACTGTACCATGTGGGAAGGGAGAAGCTTCTGGAGTGGTGATGATGCTCCTGAGTGCTGCAAAATGCAGTGGGGTGTTCAGGAATAATTTCATTGCATGTGTGATAAATAAAGGGGAGCTTATAAAAACTATAGAGTGACTTTTTACATGGGCAGAAAGCAATAGGAGGAGGGGGAATGGTTTTAGACTGAAAGAGGAGATTTAGATTAGATATTGGGAAGGAATTGGTGGCTGGGAGGGTGGGCAGGCCCTGGCACAGGTTGGGCAGAGAAGCTGTGGCTGCCCCTGGATCCCTGGGAGTGTCCAAGGCCAGGTTGGAGCCACCTGGGCTGGTGGGAGGTGTCCCTGGCCATGGCAGGGGTGGCACTGGATGAGCTTTAAGGTCCCTTCGTACCCAAACCAGTGTGGCATTCCATGATTCCATGACTATCACAGTGGTAGCACAGGCTCAGAGCACCAGGCAGGGCTGTTTGATGCCCTGGATAACCTCTCCTCCCATGCTGGCTGCATCCTCCAGCAGGGCAGTGTCTCCTGATGGCCCTGAACTTTCCAGGGGCTGGGAAGCCAAGTCAGCTCCTCTCAGAACCAGCAGTTGGCATTTATGGCTGTGCTCTCTACACCCCATAAATGCAGCACTCTGCTTTTCATCCCCAGCCCACCACACACCCACCTGGCCTGCTGGGACAAAAATCCACCCCAATAAAAAACAGGTGGCCTTAGGGAGGGAGGACAGCCCCAGAATTAAGGAAGGAGGACAGCCCCAGATTTAGGGAGGGAGGACAGCCCCAGAATTAAGGAAGGAGGACAGCCCAGAATTAGGGAGGGAGGACAGCCCCAGAATTAGGGAGGGAGGACAGCCCCAGAATTAGGGAAGGAGGGCAGCCCCAGAATTAGGGAGGGAGGACAGAATTGGGCTCAACCCGCCCCTCCTTTCCCCGAAAAGAATTCTCCCTTCGAGGAACTGCAGCAGGAGGTTGTGCAACGACTTCTTGCTGGTGAAAACCACTGAGTTAATCACTTCCAAAAGAGTTTAGTTGGATGTCATTATTTCCTGTTGGTAGACAGAAGGAGAGTGGGAAAAACTCCTGTTTCGGGAGCCAAGCGCTGCAGAAGAGAGCCATTAGCAGATGGCATGGAAATTAGCTCATTATTATTAATTTGGCAGGCCTTTCCCAGTTCCTGAATTGCCCTTTGGAAGTTGAGAAGCAGCCTGTGCATAGGGACAAAAGGAGGTTCTGTTGGCAGAGCTGTGCCCCCCAGGGCCTGAATGGGGACCGTGCCCACCTGGCTCCATCATCATCATCTTCCATTAGAGTTTATAACACAGATTATCGATTTGTAGATGTTAAAGGTGCAACAAAAGGTTTCTTTGGCCCAGGTCGTGTCAAACCACTTTGCCTTTTCCCATCCTCGCCGGGAGCCTCAAACACTGAGACAAAACCACCTGAAAACGAACCCTCCGGTCCCGCCCAGCCCGTGCGGGGGGGCCCTGATTGCTGCCAATTAAAGGCAGGAGATGCCCCCGGTGTGGGGACAGCTGGAGTTGTCACCACGGAGAGCGGCAGCGCTGGAAGGCACCGAGAGGGCTGGAAGTGCCACGGTGGCTGTCGCTGTCGCGTTGTCACCGCAGCCTCATCGCAGCAGACAGGGCTAATTGCCTGAGCCACCGCCGCGTGTCGCAGCTCCTAATTGATTTCCCCCTCATTAGCGCCGCGATGCTGCTCCGGGGCTGGGTTTGGGAACGCTGGGAAGGCTGGGCTGGAAAAGCCAACGAAATGAGTCAGGGAGAGCTAATTAGGGCTCGGGAATCAGTGTCGCAGCAGAGCCGGGACCCGCGGGCTGCGGGAGGGTTGTCCCATCTCAGGCACACGCTCGAAGGGCTGGCAAAGATCACCTCGTGCCATGGGCAGGGACACCTTCCAGGACCTTCTCTCTGATGGCTCCAGGATGGTCAGGGCAATGTTTCCCTCACTGCTGCTGGAAGGACAGTAACGTACTCAGCTGTCATTTATGTCAGACTTCTTTGAAAGAATCCCCAGGTTTAAATGTCCACCTGGAGAGGTGCTTCAGTCAGGGAGGGATTCCAGCATTCCAGGAGAATTCATGGAGTCCCAGAATGGTTTGGGTTGGAAGGACCTTAAAGCCCCTCTTGTTCCAGCCCTGACACCTCCCACCAGCCCAGGTGGCTCCAAGCTGGCCTTGGACAATTCCAGGGATCCAGGGGCAGCCACAGCTTCTCTGGGAAATCCATCCCAGCCCCTGCCCACCCTCCACCCACCAATTCCTTCCCAATATCCCACCTGTCCCTGCCCTCTGGCAGTGGGAAGCCATTCCCTGTGTCCCGTCCCTCCAGTCTGTCTCCACCTCTCAATATTTTCAATATTTTGCTATTTTTCAGTATTTTCTCTCTTTGCTTGGAACTGGAAACACGTGGAATCCCTGGAAAAAGCCTCCCTGGTATCCGTGCAGTGCGATGGGATGAGGGGCTGAGCCGTTCCATGTCATTCCACAGACGGGAATCCTCGGAGAAGCCACAACGCGCTCTGTAATTAGAGTTAATTAACACTTTTGCAAATTGGTCTTTATTTAAGACCAGCTGCTGAGGCAAAAAAAAAACAAAAGACAAACCCACACAAGTCTATCAGCCCATAAAATATTAATTAGCAGCAACGTCTCGTCTGCTGCCGCCACACTCTGTGTGTGGATGGGCAAAGGCAGGTTTGGCTCCCTGGATAACCAGTTAAAGGGCAGGAACTGGGAGGAGAACAATGCCAGGTTTCAGTCCCTTCCCACAGAACCCTCACAGGCACAGGGGCATAAATTGTGCCCTTAAAATGTCACTCAGCACCCTGGAAAAGCTGGGTAAGAAATTTGTAGGTAAGAGGGGTGGGTGTGGTGGGAGGAGTAAAAGGGAAGGATTAATGCTGTGGGAAAAGGCAATGGGGAAATCATGGAATGGTTTGGGTGGGAAGGGACCTTCAATCCCACCTCATCCCACCCCCTGCCATGGGCAGAGACACCTCCCACCAGCCCAGGTGGCTCCAAGCCCCGTCCAACCTGGCCTTGGACACTCCCAGGGATGTGATGACTCTTCCAAATGATTCTCCCCTTTCCCTCCACCATCCCCTTTCTCTGGGAGTTTCTTCTTCCTTCCCTCTCTTGTTTTGTCTGTATGAACTTACCAAGGACTTCATGACAAATACTCTTTAAACAAGGATTTTTTTCCCCCCAAACTCTCCACTTTGTTGCCTGTGGGATTTTGTGCTGAGGCCACAGCAGGGCTGGTTCCTGTTGGCTCCGCTCTGCTCTGACTGAATGAGGTCATGGGCTTCTCCAGGCTATAATGATCTTAAAATTATGTGACAGAAACAAATAGGAAATATTTAGAGTTAAGGCTCTGCAAGTATTTCTATTCAACATAAAGATAGGATCACTTGGAGTTTATATCTGCTTGCTAAAAATTCCTGTAAGAAGCTTGGCTAGGGATAAGAAAACCTGCAAAAAATGAGGTTTTTTCTCCCTTTCTGGTGGAATCTGTGTTTGGTGCTCCCTTGGTGCAGCTGCTCTCAGAAAACCAGCCTGGAGCTGGGAAAAAAAAAAAACCAACTACAGAAACAAATAGCTGCAGGGAAGGCAAAATGAAATGTAAAAATACCCACAGTTTCAATGGAATTTTTCAAACCGACTTTGGAGTGAATTCCCTTGAAAATATGTCAGCTCAGTAAGTGTGTGGGGGCCATTAACTATTCCTGTTGGAGTCGGTGAACAGCTTCAGGAAGGAAGCAATTTCTGAGTAAAAGGAAAAATGTCTCATTCCGGGCTGGTTTAAAGGCTGGATGTTGCTTGGGTTGCACTTCTGTTTCAGCAGAAATTCAGAAGAGGTTTTGGAGCATTAAAGCCAAGCTCAGCTGAAACAAACCATTCCAGAGCAGCACAACATGGGGGTTTATTGTTACTTTTTTATCAAACAATGAGCCATTTTCTTCCGTTATGCCCCAAATTAATTATTCCGAAATGTGAATATGAAATATGAGATGTGAGCCGTGAGATGGGCAGTTGTTTGCAGGGATGTTAATCCACAGGTCAGCCCTAGCATTGCAGTGCTGGGCAGGAGATGCTCCCCCACGGCCTCTGTGTCTCCTGCTCCTCATTATTGTCCCATTGCAAATCCATTTTCTGCAGCATCTTTGGTTTCAGCAGCTCGTGGTGTTGCTCAGAAGATGGAATTGGAGGCACCCCAGGGCCCCTGGGTGCTCCCAGGACATGGCTGTGCCATCCCTGGGCACAGAGAACCCCCCTGGGGGTTCCCAGGACATGGCTGTGCCATCCCTGGGCACAGAGAACATCCCTGGGCACAGAGAACGCCCCTGGGTGCTCCCAGGACATGGCTGTGCCATCCCTGGGCACAGAGAACCCCCCTGGCTGCTCCCAGAAAATGACTGTGCCATCCCTGGGCACACAGAACCCCCCTGGGCACACAGAACACCGCTGTGTGCTCCCAGGACATGGCTGTGCCATCCGTGGGCACAGAGAGCCCCCTGGA
>VWZD01004301.1:67527-90286 GCA_013396695.1 Sakesphorus luctuosus | reverse complement strand
GACATGGCTGTGCCATCCCTGGGCACACAGAACTCCTCTGGATACTCCCAGTACAGGCTGTGCCATCCCTGGGCACAGAGAACCCCTCTGGGTGCTCCCAAGACATGGCTGTGCCATCCCTGGGCACACAGAACCCCCCTGTGTGCTTCCAGGACATGGCTGTGCCATCCCTGGGCACAGAGAATCCTCTGGGTGCTCCCAGGACATGGCTGTGCCATCCCTGGGCACACAGAACCCCCCTGGGTGCTCCCAGGACATGGCTGTGCCATCCCTGGGCACACAGAACCCCCTGGGGGGTCCCCAGGCCCCGTGTCCCCTGGCAGGTGACATGATGTGAAGTGCTGGCTTTGGCTGCCCGTGTCCCACCGAGGGGTCGTGCCAGGTGAGGCGGCAGAGGAGGCACCGGGAAGGGGTTGGGCACGGCGGGCACGGCGCTGGTGTTTCCACAACCCACAGCAGAATGTCACAACAGCTCCCACAGCGCTTAATGTGATGGGAAAAGTGCACAGAGAGAGGGAAAACACCGAGCAGGCACAGCAGCAGCACCGGGGAGTGCAATCTCTGCCTTGTCAGGGGGCGAAATCCGAGGCTGAACCCCGTGGAGAGAGAAACAACGTGCATCCCATTCCCCTTTGTGTGCTGGGGGGGTTGGCTCTATAATCTGAAGGGAAAAAAAAGGCTCCTGAAGATTTAAAGAGGCTTTGGATCAGGCTCTGAATGCCTTTTCATTTTACCCTATTCATGTATCAAATAGAGCTCCCTGCTCTGAATAATTGCATTTTACCTGCTGGAAACACGCTCTGAAAACCCAGCACTGCCTTATTTCTCCTGATGGCACATAAAGCATAAACATCGGGTTTCCTAAAAAAGAAGAAAAAAAATAAGCCTCGGTTTTTCTTGCTCTTAAATGTAATTTGCAATGGGAAGCATTAACTCATAAATCATAGGCACAAATTCAGCGAGAATTGAAACACTACACTCAGCAGAAGGCAAATTACAGCCAGAGCTCTCCATCACCCAGAGCTCCTTCCAAGGGCATTAGTGGAAATATGGGCCTCATAAGGGGAGTTAATAAAAACAAAAGCACTAAAGCCACGAGGAAGGAGACCCCCAGGCCCCCCAGTCAGGGCTGGCAAAGCCCCTGAGAGGAAGGTGGGGTTGGATTCAGCTCACCCCATCCTGCCTGGATTCCCCACCCTCCCAGCCAGCAATTCCTGCCCAATATCCCAACCTGGCCTTGGACAATGCCAGAGATCCAGGGGCAGCCACAGCTTCTCTGGGAAATGCATTCCAGCCCCTGCCACGGGCAGGGACACCTCCCGCCAGCCCAGGTGGCTCCAACCTGGCCTTGGACACTCCCAGGGATGGATCCAGGGGCAGCCCCAGCTTCTCTGCCCAACCTGTGCCAGGGCCTGCCCACCCATCCAGCAACCAATTCCTTCCCAATATCCCCCCCAGCCCTGCCCTCTGGCAGTGGGAAGCCATTCCCTGTGTCCTGTCCCTCCCTCCCTTGTCCCCAGTCCCTCTCCAGCTCTCCTGGAGCCCCTTCAGGCCCTGCCAGGGGCTCTCAGGTGTCCCTGGAGCCTTCTCTTCTCCAGGTGACCCCCCCAGCTCTCCCAGCCTGGCTCCAAAGGGGTTCCAGCCCTGAAGCATCTCCGAGGCCTCCTCTGGATTCTCTCCAGCAGCTCCACATCCTTCCTCTTTTGGGGTCCCCAAATGTGGGTGCTGAACTGCAGGTGGAGTCTCATCATTATACCTGGGGCTTTCCTTCTGGTTCAGCAGTTTGGGAGAGGGCCATCACAATTTGTGTTTGAGGAGCAGAAAGAGGAAGCCACCAATGTTTAGAACCTCCAAAGTATCTCCTGGCACTCCCCAGCCCTGCAGAGCTCATCCCACAGCTCGTGGTGCTGCACAGGGACAGCAGCAGCTCCGCAGGCTCCAGCTGGAGACAGGAGCCTCAGAAAGAGGCATTTAACAGCTGTTTTCTGGACTTGCTTCCCCTCAAATGTCATATCTCCCTTTGGGTCCTCATCTCCCACCAAGTCTGGCCTTTATGGTGCAAAACATCTCTAAAATCTGGCTTATGCCCCAACCTTCCAACTCCTTTCTGCTCCAAATCTCCTGTTTGCAGGTACAGGATAATCATGTCCATGAGGGTTTCTCCCCTTTGAATCCTGCCATGGGACTGATCCAGCAGAGGATCCATCTCAGAGGATGTCTCAGCTGCACAAACCAAGCCCAGATGTGGCTCAATGAGGGTGAAGGGAACCTTGAAATACTTTCTGCTTGTCCCACACCCTGTGCCCAACCCCTGCACCCAGAGCTGTGGGAGGGCACAGGTTGGCAGGTTTAGGGAATATTTACAGCCCAAAGGCTGGTGAGTCCCTCGGGGTTGGACAGCTGAGGTTCCCCAAAAAAATATCTATGAAGGGTGTTGCATGTTCCCATTTCCTTTTTTTTTTTTTGCAATTTCTGTGGTGTTTGAGGTCTCCAGGGCAGAGCTTCCCCTTCCCAGTGCAGGCTGTGGCTCTGCAAGGGGGAAGGAAGAGATTTCTGGGTGTTTTTGGCCTCTGTTTGTGTTGCTGGGGTGACTGGTGGTGCTGGTACATGGCACAGGGGGCTGGGCACCCCTCGGCCCTGGCACAGCCTCGTGGCTCAACAACAGCCCTGAAAAGCCTCATTAAAGCTGTGAAAATTCCCGGCACAGGGAGGAGGAGGGTCCCCACTAACAATGTTTTCCTTCTGACAGTCAGCAGGCACGTTCTGGGTTAAATTTGGGGTGTCAAACCCTGCCTGCTGTGCCCACTGGGGAGGGGTGGTGGGAGGGATGGACACAAGTGAGTGACCTCTGCTCAGGGGATGCTCCCAGATGGTGAAGGAGCCACTGAAAGACCTTGGATCACAGGTCCAAGGCTTGCAGTAACTTCTGTAGAACCAAGGTGAGGCCACACCTCGAGTGTTGTGTTGAGTTCTGGGCCCCTGAGTTGAGGCAAGAGATTGAGGGGCTGGAGCGGGGCCAGAGAAGAGCAACGAGGCTGGAGAAGGGAGTGGAGCACAAGTGCTGTGGGGAGAGGCTGAGGGAGCTGGGGGTGTTTGTGCTGGAGAAGAGGAGGCTGAGAGGTGACCTCAGCACTGTCTGGAAGTGCCTGAAGGGAAGTTGTGGCCAGCTGGGGGTTGGTCTCTTCTCCCAGGCACTCAGCAATAGGACAAGGGGGCACGGGGGGCTCAAGCTCTGCCAGGGCAAATTGAAGTTGGAGAGCAGAAAAAACTTCTTTGCAGAGAAAGTGCTCAGGGATTGGAATGGGCTGCCCAGAGAGGGGGTGGATTCCCCATCCCTGGAGGTTTTTCAGCTGAGCTTGGCCGTGGCACTGAGTGCCATGATCTGGTGACGGGACTGGAGTTGGCCCAAGAGTTGGACTTGATGATCTGGGAGGTCTTTTCCAACCCAATCCATTCCATCCTTCTATGATCTCTATGCCCTGGAGGTTCCAGAGATGTCACTCCTGCTGTCAGGAGCCCACAAGCAGACAGAGAACAGTCCCTGGGCACATTTATTAGACCTGAGCCAAAAAAGCTGCTCATCCCATTTTTGCTGCAGCGATTGATGAGCTGGGGACAAAAGTGCCACCCAGCAATAAAAGCAAGTCCTGAGGCAAGCACAGCCCAGCAAGGCTGAGCCCATCTGGAAGATGGGCCACAATCATGTTATAACATTAAACATTGCATTAGACAGGAGCTGAATTAGATCAGACTCAACAAAATGGATCTCAGGAGGGTTTCTCCTCCAGGTCTTCCAGCACAGCTCCTTTCCTGCCTGATCCTGGTTTAGATCCCAATCCTTTACACTGGGCCATGAAGTGAGACTTGGAATACCCATTGCCAGGATCTCATGGAATCATGGAATGGTTTAGTTTGGAAAAGACCTCTAAGACTGGCAGGGAAAGAGCAGCACTGCCTGTGGGGCTGGGAAGGCTCCTGCACAGCTGTGGCTTGGTGGTTGGAGAACTTCCCCATGGAGCAGGAAACAGCAGCTCATGTTCCCCCTCCACCCTCTGAACGTGTTCTGGGTATTTTTAGATTGTGTTAAAACACAAAGAGGCAGCGGAAATGTGCTGAGTGGGGAGGGAGCTGGTGCAGAGCAGGGTTAGGAACCCTCAGGGCTCTGTGTGATGGTATTCTCCACACCTTCTGCTGCTGCCTTTGAGGCATCACATGGATGGGACAGGTGGGAAAGAGGCTCCTCATGCTCATCCCACACAAACACCATCCTGCTGGGGTGGGTTGTCTGGAGTTTGTATGAACCTCACACAAACTTCTTCATGTCTTTGTCATGAACACCGGAGCTCTCTGGGCAGTAATTGCACGAATTTCCAGAATTTATCTCCCTGGGATTGCCTTTGGCATCAGTCCCATCAAATTGCCTCTTTGGTGGGAGGATGTCGTACGTCTTGAGGCGCTGGGGGGGTTAATGTGATGTGGAACCAATGTAAGATATATTTAATGATCTCTGAAATTGCTTCTGTGAAGCATCCCCATAACTGCCACAACTCGATTTACTGCAGATCCTGCAAATAACAAATGTAATTACTTTGGAATCATCATAATATTAGGTCAGACAGGCTGATATTCCCTGAGTTTGCTGGAAACTTAATATAAATCTGAAGCAAGTGTCTATCTCCAGTCATATTCCCAAGCTGTGCTCCCAGACACAACATCCAGCATGACTCCTCTGGAAAAGTTCCTAAAAACCAGAAGGCTGCAATGTTAATTTTTGCCTCATTTTGGGCCTGTTGCTACCCCAGGAGATGCACTTTTACATCATCAGGTTAAAGCCTCAAAGTGCTGGTGCTGGTTTGGCTGTGGTAGTCACATTGAGCAGCACAGTCAAGGGCTGGCCTGTTGTTCTCAGTCCTTGACACCTCTTGTTGTGCCTCCTGAAGGACAATAAGGTGAGGAAGATAAAACCCATGGGATGGGAGTGCTGATCCCCACGGCATCATCACAGTGCTCCATGCAAAGCTGACTCCTGGTTCATCCCATCAAGGCTTGGCTCCTCAGAGCTCATCCAGGCCACAGTAAGGCTGGGAAAACCTGGATTTTGGAGGCTTTTCTCCTTCCCTTCTCCCTTCACAGCCCAAGGTTTTTAGTTTTTTCCCAGCTCAGGCTGGTGGTGCTGGTCTGTTTAACAGGGGACTGCGGTGGGGGTGGCAGTGGGACCTTGGTGGGAGAAGATCCTCTGAAGCTGTGTGGTAGCTAGAGGGATAATTGTTGGATGTTGTCTGCATCCTGAATCTTCTTGAGAAGGTTCACCTTGCCAGGAGGCAGAGGATCTCTGCCAGTTGGGTTCCCACACAGACTCCCAGGTCCCACGTGGAGGGAAAGGCATGTGGGAAAAGCCAACTTGTAACATGGAGGGAGAAGAAAGAGCTCCATTATTCCCTGTGTGCTGAGCTGCTCCAGAGGCTCATGGAATCAGCAGGGTTGGAAAAGCCCTCAGAGATCATCGAGTCCAACCATTAACCCGAGCACTGCCAAGGACACACCAAAACCATGTCCTCAGGCACCACATTTCTGAACACTCCCAGGCNTGATCCCACCATCCCCTGGGCAGGCTGTCCCAATGGTGATCCCACCATCCCCATGGCAGCCTGTCCCAATGGTGATCCCACCATCCCCTGGGCAGGCTGTCCCAATGGTGATCCCACCATCCCCATGGCAGCCTGTTCCAGGGTCTGACCACCCTTTCAGTGCCCCATGTGCCCGGATTGTCCCTGGGCTGTGGGATTTTATGAGGAACACAAATGCCCAGCAGTGGTGCTGAGCCCTCCTGCCCCATCCCAGTTCTACTGGTGCTGGATATGATCCCTCTGCAATTCCCTAAAGACACTGCTGTGCCAGGCAAAGCCATGCCCAGCTGGTGCCTCCCATTCTGCAGGCAGGAACAAAGGTTTGTGCCTCGGTGACAAAGCTGCCCAGCTCAGGGGGACAAGGCCTGTGACAGGCGAGATAAAGCAGACAAAGGCTGAGGCAGCTCTGGCGTTGCAGTGCTAATAAATAAGGCTCTCCCAGCCCCTCCAGAGGAGAAACAAGCTGGTTGGTTCAATAAAACAGGCCATAACAAGAGATTTATATGTAATATATTGGATTTATTCCTGGAGGAGCGTGGAGCTCGGGGCAGGGGTGGCTCTGGCTGCCCCAGGTCCTTCCCCACCAGCAGCAGTTCAGCACTGGGGCTTTGGTGGGGAGGGGGCTCAGATCCTGCTCCAGCAGCACTGGGAGCAGCCACATCCCAGGAACACACACAGGAGGGGCTTTTCTGCCTCCAGCAATGCAGCTCCCACATCCCCCAGCCAGGTTGTCTTCAAATGCATCGAGAAAAAGAAACGACAAAGCAGCGATTTTTGGCAGTAAACACTGAGCTGAATTTCCCACTACTCCAGGGCCCCCTTTGCTCAGTTCCTAAGCCAAAATATCCCCACAACACACAAAAAATCCCAGGTTTGAGTGGCTCAGAGTGTGATTTAGACTAAAGGTGGCTTAAAATATCATTTTAGGATGTTTGCTGTCACCTGAATGGGGGTTTTGGAGCTTGTTTGAAAGGCTGAGACACACTGGTGGGTGTATAATGTATATGTATATATGCTAGTGGATCAGGGGTCTCTCCAGAGCCCCAGCTGACCTCTCCCCTCTGTCTGCCAGCCCAGCAAAATGACCCTAATAATGAGGCCAATCAGCCTAAATTTAGTGAGTCCTCATTATAGACCTGGAAATTTATTTGTCTTCTTTTCCTCTTTCCTGACAAGCAAATACTTTACAAGTGCTGTGGCCGTTGCAGCCCAAAATCCCTATTGGTGAGAGAACTTCCCGATTATTATGGTGATTATCTCCAAATAATTGGACCGGGACACCCAAGCCACACCCAGTGACCGGATCAGAACAAGGAGAAGGTTTAATCTGCTCCATCCAGGGGCTCTTTTCCCAGTAATCCCATAACCATATGGCACATGGAGTTAGCCGGGAAATTCGGCTTTGCTCCTCCTCTTGATCGCCAGATTACATCCAGTGAAACCCTGGAAGGATTGAGACACCCCAAAAGGTCGTAGAGAAAAGGTCAGGAGGGCAAAGGGAGAGGGTTGGGATGTCACTGAAGGACTCGGGGAAGGAGCGGCCGCGCCGGGTCCGGGGGATGCGGCGGCGGCTCCGTAATGCAAAATGCATTAAGCTGTCAAAAGGAAGATCCTGTCTTCAATCACACCAGGTCCCCCAGGCCTCCATGTTAAATATTACATCAAGACATTTCCTGTCTGGCACTCAGGGAAAAGGGGAAAAAAAGGGAAAAAGCCCAAAGGAGGAAGGTGCCTCCCTCTCGGAGTGCGGGGCTGTCCCAGCGGGAGCGTCACCACCTCGGTGACACAGGGCTGGCTCTGGGGCACATTTCTCTCCTTTTTCACCCATAAATGCAGTTGGGCAGTGAGAATAATTCTCAGGACAACCTGCCATTCTTCTCAGAGTGGGTGTGGGCTGTTTGGAGCCCCCCCTGTGCCTGCAGACAGCCCTGGTGTCACATCTATGTGGCCACCAAAGCCTCTCACCTTAACTAAGCCCTTCACTGAACGTCCTTCTCATTCCTTCCTTCCAAACTGGCTACCTGGGGATGCTCAGAGAACTTAATCTGAATTAATTTCTAAAGTGGATTAGATAAACTTCATTAAATTCTGGTGCAGACAGCCTTTTTCAGAATTAAGGTGGTCTTAATTTAATTTACTCGGGAGCTTAATTTACTTCAATCATCTCCTTGTCCCCTGTCAGGGCCAGCCCCGAGCAGCCAGGGTGAGCTGGCATCATGGGCAGGATGCCCAGGGACAGCTCCTGCCCCCATCACCACCACCACCCCATCCCAAAGAGGGCACAGGAATGACAGAAAATGTTTGGAAAGTTTGGTTGTGAAGGGTCCGGTCGATGAGAGGAAGAACCACAAATCCATTTCAGACCAAGCTGCTGAATAACTTTCCCACTGTTTCTCAAAATCTTTCCAGCTTCCTTCATCAGCAGTGCCAAGAAATCATCCTGCTGAAGGAGCAGTTCCAACCCATGGATTCCAGGTTTTCCTCCTCTGCTTTGAGGGCTGCCTGTGATCTCAGGTGGCATCACCTCCAGCCTGGCTGCTTGGGAGAAGAGAGCCCTGAATTTCAGCTCTGGGGTTTCCAGGGCTCAGGGTGGCCTGGATGACATTCCAGAATCCCAGAAAGGTTTGGGTGGGAAGGGACCTTAAAGCTCATCTCATTCCACCTCCTGCCATGGGCAGGGACACCTCCCACCAGCCCAGGTTGCTCCAACCTGGCCTTGGACACTTCCAGGGATCCAGGGGCAGCCACAGCTTCTCTGGGCAGCAGATGTGCTTCCTAGAAAGCAGTAAAACCTCCCATCTCTCTCCTCGAGGCCATAATTTAATTTAGCAACAAGAGCTGGAAGACAGACAGACACTTCTCCCCAATCCTGACCATCAACAACCCTTTCTCTCCTGATCCAAGATTTGTTTGAAGCTGTAAAGCCCCTGATTGGGTTATCCAGGAGCTGTGACACCACCAGAGATGCTGCTTGTCCAGGAATACTGTGGAAAAGCCATTCCAGGGAGCTGCTGGAGCAGCAGAGATTAGAGGCTGCTTTGTGAGCTGCTTTACCTCCCTGTCACTGGGGTCATCTTTAATGAAAGATTAAAGAATAATGTCGCAGAAGGGGCTGATAAAATTGCAAAGATCCATCAGATTAATTACCAGACTTAGAGCAGCTTGTGCATTTATTAGAAACAAAAGCCTTGGGCTGCTTGCTATTGAGATTATGATGTCTTCCCTTTTCCAATATTTCCACTTGATCTTGTAAAACCAATTCATGGGGTTGGTGTAAAGTCAAAGGGAATTTTCAGGGAGACTTTCCTGGGTGCCCTCTGGGGATCCCCACTGGATCCTCACTGGATCATGTCTGGATCCTCACTGGATCCTCACTGGATCCCCACAACCTGCCCCACCCGACCCCTTGGAAAGCTCATTAGAATATTTTTCACCTTCCCCCTTTGAGCTTTTTACTGAAGCCTTGCAAGTGCTGGCTGCTTTCCAGTGCTCACAGAGCCCTGCCTGTGCTCAGCACGTCCTGTTTGAAATGCTGCATCAATATTTATCATAACTTCTCAGACTGAGGAATATTTTAATCTTAAAACACCTTCCGTGCCGGGGAGAGATTAAATAAATGCATAACTAAGAGATCCAGGCAGTGAACCTTTGAACCACGTGGTCTGATGGATTCAGGAAAGGCAAAAAATCAGGGCTCCAGACCCTAAACCAGCATTTCCAAATTAAAATCATCTGTTAGTGCACCTAAAGCTTTTGGTTTCACATCTCAAGATTTCCTTTCGGGCCACAATAATGAGCACAATGTTAACGATGATTTGTAATGTCACTGCCCACACTTCCCCCAGGGGTTCAGCTCTCCATGTCCCCAGAGCTTTTGACCCTGTCCTGGGGCAGCAGGGGGTGGGTTCCCATGGGACACCCTGCTCCAGCTCCCTGGATAGAGCCAGGTCAGGGTTGGTCTCTTCTCCTGGGTCACTGGGGACAGCACAAGACAAAACAGCCTCAAGGTGCTGCTCCATAAGCTGTGGCTGTTCCATCCCTGGAAGTGCCCAAGGCCGGGTTGGACAGGGCTTGGAACAACCTGGACTGGTGAAAGGTGTCCCTGCCCATGGTGGCACTGGATGATCTTCAAGGTCTCTTCCAACCCAAACCATTCTGGCATTCCATGATTCTGTAAAAGGACATTTTATGTTTTGAGAAATGGAATTAAACCTGGTAGAGCTCATATGACCACAGAGGGATGTTTTCCTAAATTTCCCATGAAACCACCATTCCTCTCTGTGGCCAATCCTCCAGGCATGGTGCCTGCACCACCTTCTCTCTAACGAGCTCCTCAATTCCCACCGTGCATGCAGGAGATGCTCTGAACCTCCAGCCCTTCCCACACCCTTCAAACCAGTTATTTCTCACATTGGATCACAGGTCAGGGAACTCCAGGAAGCTCAACAGGAGCCAAGAGTGTGGGCAGGTGGCCAAGAAGGCCAATGGCATCCTGGCCTGGATCCAAAGTAGCGTGGCCAGCAGGCCCAGGGCAGTGAGCCTTCCCCTGGCCTCTGCCTTGGGGAGGCCACACCTTGAGTGTTGTGTTGAGTTGTGGGCCCCTGAGTTGAGGCAAGAGATTGAGGGGCTGGAGCGGGGCCAGAGAAGAGCAAGGAGGCTGGAGAAGGGAGTGGAGCACAAGTGCTGTGGGGAGAGGCTGAGGGAGCTGGGGGTGTTTGTGCTGGAGAAGAGGAGGCTCAGAGGTGACCTCAGCACTGTCTGGAAGTGCCACATCAGGGAAGTTGTGGCCAGGTGGGGGTTGGTCTCTTCTCCCAGGCACTCAGCAATAGGACAAGGGGGCACGGGGGGCTCAAGCTCTGCCAGGGCAAATTGAAGTTGGAGATGAGAAAAAACTTCTTTGCAGAGAGAGTGCTGAGGGATTGGAATGGGCTGCCCAGAGAGGGGGTGGATTCCCCATCCCTGGAGGTTTTTCAGCTGAGCTTGGCCGTGGCACTGAGTGCCATGATGTGGTGACGGGACTGGAGTTGGCCCAAGGGTTGGACTTGATGATCTCAGAGGTCTTTTCCAACCCAGTGGATTCTGTGATTCTGTGATTCCACATTGTTTTATTGGAAATAAAAGGTTTCCCGTCATGGATGTGGCTTGAAAGCATCAGGACGTTCCCCTCCTGCTCTGCCTCGGAGGCATTTCGGCTCAGACCACGCAGGAGGGTTGGGATGGCTTTGGGTTTCACGCCTTGTTGAGATGATCTGCAAGACAGCAGCGTACCCATGAATGCTTTGGGTGCCTTCCCTGGGGCTTCAGACCTTGCTTGAACCCACCAGCCACAAATGCAGTTTCTCCCAGCCCAGTCCAACACACAGAGGTGCAAAGAAAATCCCAATTTATATCCTAAATCTGAGCGTGGCCGTGGTTCTTGCCCACAATAACACCTTGGGACTGGTCATGCTTACACTGATCACATTTTTAAGCTCCCACTGAGCAAACCTTCCAGATAATCTGCTGAATTTCCACCAAACACAGCGGTGTGTGTGAAGGGGGATCCGAGTATGGAAGCCACTGTTTTATTATAATTGGCCTTTTAGATTAAAAGGCTCTTGTAATAACCTTTTCCTAAGAAGCAGAAAAAGTCATAATTACAGAGCAGTCGCACATGACAGATAGATGTTCCAAACTGAGGAAATTAACTCTTCCCTGCTTTTCCAGCTGAGAAATCCTTGCCTGGCTGCAGTGTCAGGGTCACCCACTGAGGCTGCAAAAAGAGAAAGGACAAACCCCCTCACTCACCTACACTCATTTTTAGTAACTTGGGGGTTTCCCCCTTTGCCTCAGAAATCCATGGGGGTTTTTCCCTGCTGGATTAAGCAGAATCCCAAGATGGCTGTTGAAGTATTTATTTCAATATCCTGCCTATTGCACTCCATACATTAAACCTGACAGTAATCACCGAGCTCAGGAGGTGGAACGAGCCTGGAGCTCTGAGGGGGTTGGGGCAGACCTGCTGCTACCCAGGCCCTGTGCAGTGCCCTGTGCTGCACCCCCTGGAACTGAACACCCTGGGGGAGGTTCAACCTGGACACTGGGGAAAATTCTTCCCTGAAAGGGCTGTCCAGCCCTGGCACAGCTGCCCAGGGCAGTGGTGGAGCCCCAGCCCTGGAGGGATTTAAAAGCCTTGTGGATGTGGCACCTGGGGACATGCTCAGTGTGCTGGTTTAAAGGGAAACGAACAGGAGAAATGAACCCAACGCAAAAGAGATTATAAGGCAGAGTTACCATTTAATAACAATATTGCAATAAATGTAATGGCACAAAGAGAAATTGGTTTTGCCCCCCAAACCCAGCAGTGTAACCCAGCCCCCTGGGGCACAAACACAGGGGGGTTTGGTGGCCCCTGTGCTGAGCCCCACGTGGTTCCCCCGAGTCCAAAGGAAAAGGAAGGGACAAACCTGTTGGTGCAGATGATGGCACAGTCTGGGTGAGAGTGGTGGGCTCCTCCTGTCAAGGGTCTGCTCCTCCTCTGGATCCAATGAGTGGTTCCCAAGTCTCAAACCCCCAAGATTTTATCCCTCAGGTGCAAGTGGGAGCCCCCAGCGCAGGGAGTTCCACACTGGGGGATCTGACTCTGAGTCAGGGGGGATTTTGGAATCATTGCTGGCCCATGAGCAGAGCTGAGCCCTCAGGTGGGTGTGGAGGTGCCAAGGACTCCCTGGAGGGGAGTTCTCCCAGCTCCTGTCTCATCTGTGACACCCACCTGGGAACACTCCCCTGTCTCCCAGGGCTCTGTCACACCCACCTGGGAACACTCCCCTGTCTCCCAGGGCTCTGTCACACCCACCTGGGAACACTCCCCTGTCTCCCAGGGCTCTGTGACACCCACCTGGGAACACTCCCCTGTCTCACAGGGCTCTGTGACACCCACCTGGGAACACTCCCCTGTCTCACAGGGCTCTTTCCCACCCATCTCCCACCCTGAGGGGTCAGGTGTGCCCTGGGCAGCTGCTGCAAATGGTCCATTGGTAACAGTTCATGGGAAATGAGATGGAGGGTGTAGAATCCACAGCTTTGGTCACCCCCACACAGTGATAAACTGGTCCCATCTGCTGAACTAGGGCACATGGTTAGTGGTGGCCTGGGCAGTGCTGGAGGATGGCTGGACTCAATCTGAGCTGGCTTTTCCAGCCTAAATGGTTCTGTGATCCCACAGCAAGGAATACAATGAGCCACTGCAAAGGAATTGCTGCGTGGAGAAGATCCCTCACCAGGGTTTGCTGTAAAACAAACACCACGAGATCTCATCACAGCCACTCAGGGTGTTGAATGGAGACAGAAACATTTGTTGGTGCTCTAAGACAGATGAGGATGAAAAGCTGGTGATGCAGGAGAGGGTTCAATGACTCCCTTGTGACTGTGGGTGTCACCCTGCAGTGGGACATGAAGTCACACCTGGGGGGCCCTGGGCAGAGCAGCAGGATGGTCTCCCACCAGGAATTCCTCAGCTCAGGACGTCTCCAAGGCCCAACAGCCACATCCTGACATGTTTCTGCTGTTTTGCCACCCCAATAAATCCCCTAAAGGCGCATCCTTTGCCCTCCTTTTGTCCATCACTGAAACACCCGGGCTGACTCTCCTGTCTCACCCATCACCAATGCCGTGCCAGACGCTGTCACTGCTGTGGGCTTGGAGCTCTTGTCTCTCCATGGCCTCAAACCATTTCTGGCTGGGTAGAGAGGGAATTTTAACACGAGTTGACTGGCTCATGTCAGTGAATCTCATCCCTCAAACATTTAACACTGAGCTCGTTTGCAGCAGACAGGCACCACTCACACTCCTGCACCACCACGCAGAGACAAATCAGAAAATTAATATTTAAACGACAGCCATCAAAATACCATTTTTTTTTCTGCTTAGCAATATGATGAAGGCACTTGTGACGACCATTTCCTCTGCACTCCCTTTAATTTTTATATATCGGTTTCAGCATTAAAAAAAAATGGAACCAGTAAATCAGCCCATTAATCATTTCAGTCTAGGAAAGCTCCAGTAAATCACCCATGTTTTATATCTCTATTTTTTTGAACTTATGCCCAAGAGCCTTGAGATTGAGTCCATATGTTATTAATTTGGAAACAGGCCCCTCACATATTTGGGTGGTGACCTCAGCGGCGGTTCCAGGGCCAGGTGTGGCTGCAGCACAGGAGGAGATGAGGTGGCAAAACAAATGTCAGGATTTGGGATCCCTGGCACGGGGCCCCAGCAGTGCCCAGCTCTGATGTGTGGGCCTGGACACTCCTACGGTGTGCAGGAGGATAAAGGAGGGTGTTAATAAGAAAATAATCTACAGGATTAATTATTCTGATTAATTAAAGTGAGCAAACCCCTCGTCACACGTCATGGTGTTACTGGTGGCTCTGGGTTGGTGTGGGCAGCCTGGAGGAGAGCTGGGACCCTGCTGGGTGCCAGCCTTTAGGGGCAGGACCCAACATGGCACAGGTGACACTGAAGCAGGACTTGTCCCCAAAGCCATGTCTGTCACCAGCGTCACAGCCAGAGGCTCCAGCTGAGCCCCACTTTGCCCTTCCCTCCCCTCCTGCTTAATGACCCTCTCAGAGAAGATCTCAGAGAAGGGATATGGAGAGACTGCCAGGAACCAGCTCCAGCCCCTTCCCTCACTGGCTCTGGATTCCCTGGAGTAAGAAAGAGCTCATTTCCAGCTCTTCCTGCTCCTCAGAGCACTGACTGGACTGGGAGGATGGAAAAGAGCATCCTCAGGCTGGAATGTCAATCAGAAGGTGCTCCTTGGCACCCACAGGGTTCTCCTTCCCACTCTGGGGCTGCAGTCCTGGAGGTCCCAGGCCAGGGTGTAAAATCCATGTGGCTTTGGCTCCACTGGAAAACCTCAAACACCATTTGGAGGACTAAAACCAATTAATGGGTAGGGCTGTGAATTTTTTAGTTGTTAAGAGTGGAAAAGACTCCTAAGATCATTGAGTACAACCATCAGCACTGCCAGGTCCACCACTGCCCCATGTCCCCAGATCCAACATAACTCATGTCCCCAGATCCACCACTGGCCCATGTCCCCAGATCCAACATGATCCATGTCCCCAGATCCAACATGAGCCATGTCCCCAGATCCAACACTGCCCCATGTCCCCGTATCCAACACTGCCCCATGTCCCCAGATCCAACATGATCCATGTCCCCAGATCCATCATTGGCCCATGTCCCCAGATCTAACATGATCCATGTCCCCAGATCCACCACTGGCCCATGTCCCTGCCCATGAAACAAAATGGGCTTTAAGTTCCTTTCCAACCCAAACCAGTCTGTGATTCTACAAAACAGGAATTCCCTCAAGGAGAAAGGAAGACCCAAACTTCCCCCCCCTGCCTCAGCTCCCCCTCCTGGCAGGGATTGCAGAGCCAGAAGGTGCCCCCTGAGCCTCCTTTGCTCCAGCTGAGCCCCCCCAGCTCCCTCAGCTGCTGCTCCAGCCCCTTCCCAGCTCTGTTACCCAACTAATAATATTGTATTTCTGTCCCAGCCAGGTCCTGATGCCCAGGGTAGGTCAGGCCCCTGCTGTCCATCACCACCATCACCTACAAACATCTGGGTCCATCAGGGCTGGGCCAGGGACCTTCCCACGCACTCCCCCAGCCCCTGTCAGGGCTCACTCTGTGGCTGCTCCATCCCTGAGAAGTTTCTCTCCTCCAGGTTCAAAGCCAGGTCTCTGGGACTTGTCTACTCCTCAAAGGATGGGTTTATAGGACTTGACAGAGTTGGCTTTTCCCACTGCAAAGGAAGGAAGTTGCTTTAAGCTTTTTAAAAAAACCCAGAGCCATCTGGCAGCAAACAGCTGTGGAAATATTATATGTCTGATTATTTATAGAGGTACCAGCACAGGGACAAGCTCAGCCCTCCAGTGCTCTGAAACTACGTCAGGAAACTGCTCCTTTGATACAAACCCCACTCTGCAGCTCCTCACAAAGGTGGGCACGGCCTGGCCTTGGGGTGGGAGCACAACATTGTTTTCTGAGCTATTTTAAACCTCAAGGATGCAACAAGATTGTTTTCTGCCCTTGGTGTGGGCATGGAAATAATGTGGCCTCTGGCATCTGAAAGCCATTAAAGTGGAGGATCACAACAGCCCTGGCCACCAGCAGGGACGAAACAGAGCCAGGCACAGGCACAGATAATGAACCAACTGCTGTTTCCCCTTCAATCAATAGCCAGAACATTACGGGAACAGCCCGGAGTGTCCCCAGGGATGTCCCCCGGAGGAGGTCACCCCCCAGAGCTGATTTCCAATGGAAATTACTCTGCCAGGTCTGGGCTTTGAGGTCGGATTTCCATGGTTTGCTTCTTGGAGCTGCTTTAATCCATGGGGAAGACCTCAAGTGGAGCTGCTTGTGGTTTGGAACAGCTCTGGAATTTGGGATGGGGACGCATGGCTGAGGGGGGTGGAGTCTGGTTGGGGCTTTCCTGTGCTGAGGAGTGAGAGGGGATGGCAGAGGAGGATTCAAACATTTCCAGGCTGGCAAACCAAAGACAAATTTGCAGGTGAAGCTTCTAAGATAAGAATGGGATTTGTCCAGAGACCTTGAGCTGGTGCAGAAGCAAGAAATGGAGCTGCAGAAACTCCCTGGAGTAACATTCGTAGAGCTCTTTTATAAAGTTAAAATAAATTGCATGAACACGGTTTAGATCTAGCAAATTTTAGGAAATATATATTACTTATTAATTGGCTATAGCTGTGTGATGTTGGATGGTTTGCATGGTGTGTATGGGTTTGAAGATTGTGTGTAGCTGTGTGAAAAAGTAGCTCTGAATATAATCCCTCCTGAAACTTGAATATTCTTGCACAAGAAGAGTTTAAATATTGTTAATGTAAACAGAGTTGCTCCCTTATCCCTTATTCCCTTCTCTCTCCTTCTTCTGCTCCTCTTCCCTTCTCTCCACAACTACTGTAACTCATGACAAAGAGGACTGAGAAATAAATTACCAGAAACCCACATAAATTCGATGTAGGCAAGTGATTTATTTCATAGAATCACAGAATCACAGAATGGATTGGGTTGGAAAAGACCTCTGAGATCATCAAGTCCAACCCTTGGGCCAACTCCAGTCCCGTCACCAGATCATGGCACTCAGTGCCACGGCCAAGCTCAGCTGAAAAACCTCCAGGGATGGGGAATCCACCCCCTCTCTGGGCAGCCCATTCCAATGCCTGAGCACTCTCTCTGCAAAGAAGTTTTTTCCCATCTCCAACTTCAATTTGCCCTGGCAGAGCTTGAGCCCCCCGTGCCCCCTTGTCCTATTGCTGAGTGCCTGGGAGAAGAGACCAACCCCCACCTGGCCACAACTTCCCTGATGTGGCACTTCCAGACAGTGCTGAGGTCACCTCTCAGCCTCCTCTTCTCCAGCACAAACACCCCCAGCTCCCTCAGCCTCTCCCCACAGCACTTGTGCTCCACTCCCTTCTCCAGCCTCGTTGCTCTTCTCTGGCCCCGCTCCAGCCCCTCAATCTCTTGCCTCAACTCAGGGGCCCAGAACTCAACACAACACTCAAGGTGTGGCCTCCCCAAGGCAGAGGCCAGGGGAAGGCTCACTGCCCTGGGCCTGCTGGCCACGCTACTTTGGATCCAGGCCAGGATACCATTGGCCTTCTTGGCCACCTGGCCACACTCTTGGCTCCTCTTGAGCTTCCTGTCCCTCAGTCCCCCCAGGTCCCTTTCTGCCTACTTAATGACAGGGGTTGAAGCCCCTGAAAGCCCCTAAGAGGCTCAATTGAGAACTGTGTTTGTGCAGATCAACCTTCCCTGAGGCTTTGATGGAGAGAAGCTCGGGAGTTTCTGCAGGAATCCTCCTGGTCAGGTGAAGCCAAGGAGGGAAGATGAGGTGGCAGCCACGTCTCAGCCCCCCCGAGGCAGCAGGACCAGAGCTCCCAAACCCCTGTGCCATGGGAAACTGGTGCCATGGGGCACAACCCCTCCATCAGCCACAGACATGAACCCAGGCAGGAGGAGACACCTCAGGCAGGGGCTGGAAAATTAGTGAAGTCTTAATAAATGGTCCCAGTGCCTTAATTATGCCAGGAGCAGGGATTTAGTGCCCAGGAGGGAAGGGCTGTTTCTGAGCTTTGACAGTAAGTGGTTGTGCATCCCAAATTACCCATTAGAAATTAATAAAGGAAATGGAAGTTAAATGATAATCATCTCTGTGCTGCACCTAAAGGGGCTCCAGGAGAGCTGGAGAGGGATCTGGGACAAGGGATGGAGGGACAGGACACAGGGAATGGCTTCCCACTGCCAGAGGGTGGGTTAGGTGGGATATTGGGAAGGATTCTTGGCTGGGAGGGTGGTGGGGCCCTGGAATGGAATTCCCAGAGAAGCTGTGGCTGCCCCTGGATCCCTGGGAGTGTCCAAGGCCAGATTGGAGCCACCTGGGCTGGTGGGAGGCGTCCCTGCCCATGGCAGGGGGGGGCCTGGATGGGGTTTAATGTCCCTTCCAACCCAACCCATTCTGGGATTCTGTGACTTGCAAGTTAAGGGAGTGCAGGGATGATGAATTCCTCATCTGAAACAATGCAGGAAGAAATGTTCCCATGTGTTATAGGAAAATGTCTTGGAAATGAAAACAGTCATTTTTACCCCCTCTCCTTTCTCATTTTTTGCAGAGAAGCCTCCCAGACTCACAGCCAAGCACATTTGCTAAGGATAAATGTTATCTCAGTTTTTAAATTAGAAATTAAAGTCTTGTCAGCCCTGGGAGACTGGGAAGGAGACTTCTATTATAATTCCACGGGAGACTGCAGGCTGGGGAGGGAAGGAAGGGGCTCAGGCAAATGGTTTAAACACAGTTTTAGGTACTGACAAGCTCTTAGGAACACTGGGCAGAGGTGATGGCTCATAAAAATGCAGCTTTCAGAGGCTAATGCAGAGCAGCAGGGATGGACTGGATCCCAACCAGGATTTCAGCAAAACGAGGAAAAACCAGGCAAGACATTTCTGCTTCCTTTCCACTCCAAGTGTTTTCATTCCACGACACCAGGGCTCAGAAACCAGCCACAAAATAGTCTTTTTATCCTTAAAAATATCCTTTTTATCCAGCCCTGCCAGGTGACGTGGTTTCCTCTTGCTGCCTGTGGCCCTTGACCCACAGACTTTGCTCTTCCCAACCTCTCCCTGCCAGGAATGTCCTGCAATCCCACCTTTCTCCCACCTTGCTGGGAAGGTGTGTGAGCAGCAGGTGGAGGGTTGGGCTCCAACTCCACGTCCCACCTGTCCCCAGTCCAGGAGCTGAAGGCATTAAATCACTCCCTCTGCTCCTGCAGCTCGTGCAGAGCCTGTGCTTGATGGACTAACAGGGATTATTGGTTTTAATGAATGAATGAGGATTGCTCTGTAAATCCCAGGCCAGAGCTGGCTCATAATCTCTGCTGACAAAGTGCTGTCAGTGTTTACTGACATCTCCAGAGCTCTGCGATGCTGCAAGTGCCAGTTTTTAGGGGAAAGTTGCTCTCAGGAAGCGGCTGGAAAAGTGCAATGCACTTTCTCACATTCTCTCATTCATTCCTGCCTTATCCTGACAACAGGAATGTGGAGTGTTTGTGTAGGAAAAGGGGGAAGTAGGAGGTGCTTGAGGTTCAGGTATGAAAAATCTGTGTAAACACAGAAGGGCAGTTTGGAAGGGGGAGATTCCAGGGAACTTTTCCACAGAATCCTGGAATGGTTTGGGTTGGAAGGCTCTTTAAAGGGCCTTTAGTCCAAGCACCTGCAATGAGGAGGGACACTTTGATGGAATCCTGGAATGGGTTGGGTTGGAAGGGACATNCTACCACCAAAACAAACAGGCACCGAAGTGCATCTTCCCTCAAGGCTGGATTTTTGCACCAACTGCACTTTCCCACTTCCCAGCCCACATTTCCCCTGGCAAGTCCATAAAACCCCTTTTCCAGGAGGTTCCCACCTGCCCTGCACAGTTCCCCAGCACAACTGGATGCAAATGTGCCCGATTTCCCTGGATTTACTGCCATCCACCAGCAGCAGAATTTAGCATACATTACCAGCACGGGCTCTAAATCAAAGGAGCACTTCTTAATACATTATTTATAATGCATCAATTATGAATAGAGATAGCTTTTTCTCCCCTAATAAATTATTATAAACTCTGCTATAACACGCTGTACCAATATGTACTATATAAATAATGTGCTGTGTTTCAGTTTAGGAGGACTTTCAAGCAGCTCCCCAAGACATGGCTTTGGAAGTGTTGCATTCCCTGCAAGCTCAAGCCATCAAACCTCCTTAGAGCAAGTGCTTTGTTTGCTGAGAGACAGATACTTCAATAAATCTCCTGATAAATCTCTGTATCATTTACACTGCAACGGGAATAAATGTATTTTTGGCATTACAGGAAATGGAAAACCTTGTTCTTTACACTTTTTCTGCTTTCTGCTCTTCAGTGCCAAATTTTCTCCTCGTTTCTTGGTGTATCTTATGTTCCAATATTTCTCTGTATTTTCAGATCCAGCAGCACAGACTTTGCTGTGGTTTGCCCTGATCCAACCTTGCCTTGCCCTGCACAGCCTGGGGGTCTCCTTGTGAGGAGCAGAAGAATCTCCAAATCCAAAATGCAGGAGGATAAAGAAATGCCAAAGCTGCTGTGGGGAGACACAGCGGGGTCTGGGGGCTGCTCTCCCTCTTAGAGCCATAGGATGGTTTGGGTGGGAAGGGACCTCAAAGCCCATGGGCAGGGACAGCTCCCACCAGCCCAGGTGGCTCCAACCTGGCCTTGGACACTCCCAGGGATGGATCCAGGGGCAGCCACAGCTTCTCTGCCCAACCTGCACCAGGGCCTGCCCACCCTCCCACCCACCAATTCCTTCCCAATATCCCACCCAGCCCTGCCCTCTGGCAGTGGGAAGCCATTCCCTGTGTCCTGTCCCTCCATCCCTTGTCCCCAGTCCCTCTCCAGCTCTCCTGGAGCCCCTTTGGGCACTGGAAGGGGCTCTCAGGTGTCCCTGGAGCCTGGGCCTGGGCATGGCACAGGAGCTCTCAGTGGCTGGGCAGGGGACAGTGACAGCTTTGGCAGCAGGAGGTGGCACAGCTGTCCCCAGGTGAGACGTGTGTGCCCTCCAGTCGAACACACCAACCCTCTGCTGGTCCTGCCCACATGATGGGTGTTCCTTCTTCTTGGCCATATTTTTAACCCAAACCCAGTGCCTTCAGGAGAACTCCAAGCCTTTCTCCCAGAGCTCATCTCCCCAGCCCACCAAGACCCCTGGGTTGCTTCCATTCCCCCCAGAACAGTCCATGCTTTCAAGGTGCCTTGCTAAGGGACACCAGAGCACTGCAGCTCCAAGAACAGCACCCTCCTTCTCCTCCTCTTCCTCCTTCTCCTTCTCCTTCTCCTCCTCTTCCTCCTCCTCCTCTTCCTCCTTTAATCCATAGAAGCTGCATTCCTCAATCCATACACATTTTGCCACATGGTCCCACTTTTCCTTGATGCACCCCCAGCACAACCTTCCATGCTGGCTGTGCCCACTGGTGAGGGTTGAAACTTGGTGGTCCTTGAGGTCCCTCCAAGCCAAACCACTCCAGGATTCTGTTCTTTGTTTCCAATGGGAATGACTCTGATTTTTCCACAGCCAGGACACCACAGGTGGATGGCAGCATCCACCACAGGGATGGAAATGATGAAACTGGAGCAGCTTCAGAGGAGAACCACAGGGCTGATGGAGGATCTTGCCTGCTAATGAAAGACACTGGGAACTCAATTTGTTTGCCTTAACGAACAGAAGGTTAAGAGAGGATCTGCTGGCAGCCACTAATTACTTCTGGAATTCAAATGTGATAATAGAAGGCTCCCTGGCCAGGCAGATGAAAGCACACCCAACCTGGTGCCTGTGAGATTAAAATTCAGGTTGGAATTAAAAGCCCCTTTTGAGCAGTGCAGGTGATTAACCAGCGAAACAACCGTTGAGAAATCTTCTCATTTCAAGAGGGGTTTTTTTCCCTTCTAAACCTAAAGCTTTAATTCAAATAGAAAAGTCCCCAGGAATGTTTTACACAGGAGTTCAGGCCAGATAATCAGCATGGCTTTTTGCCAGCCTTATAAAGTATTCATATGCCATGGCCCTTTTGTACTCTGCTCATCCACCAATAATTTGGTCAGCAAACACACAGATGAGGAGTTGGGGACTGTGTCCACACATGGTGGGAACCACCTGTCCCCTGCTGCTGTTGCCCAACCTGCCAGCAAATCCCTGAGTTGTTTTTCCACCTGGATATTGAAAGGAAATGCTATTCAGGCATGTTGGATTGATGGGACAATGAAGGGTGGGTGGCCTTGGGTACCACTTGGGGACAGGCCATGGGCAGGAACCAGAGAATCTGCTGGGAGGGCCAGCTGCTTCCAGGATTGCAGGAGAGGAAAAGCTGGAGAAAACCACACTTAGAGCCTTTCCAGCACTGAGCCTGAGCTTCCCACATCCCAAAGAGCAAATCCCCAGGGAACTGAGCCCTTTGCAATGCTCTGCACTGGTTGGTGCAAACCTCCTGCTGCAGCTTCACAGTCGGTGCTTGGGATCCCCTCCTGAGCCCTTCCATCTGAAACCAGAATGGCACACTGCAAAATCCACAATAGCTGGGAATTGCATCATCAGAATCATCTCACAAAGGGGCTTGTGAGAAAGAGGAAGAGCAACTTCCAGCACAGGCAGACAGTGACAGGACAAGGGGGACTGGTTTTAAACTTAAAGATGAGATGTTTAGATTATGTGATAGGAAGAAATTCTTCCCTGTGAAGATGAGGAGGGACCTTAAAACTCATCTTGTTCCATCACCCTGCCATGGACAGGGACACCTTCTGCTAGACCAGGTTGCTCCAACACTGATTTCAAACATGTATTTCCACGTCCTAAAGCAGCTTTCCCACCATGTCCCATCATCCAGGTGGTTTTCAAGCTTTGTGCTGGATTTTATGGAACAAAGGCCTGCCCCAAAACTGACACTCACATCCCTCAGCAGGGTTCGCTGTCCCGATCCCGCTGTCCCAATCCCGCTGGCCCGAACCCGCCACCCCGATCCCGCTGCCTCAATCCCGCTGTCCCGATCCCCTGTCCCAGTCCCGCC
>VWZD01004301.1:56737-67229 GCA_013396695.1 Sakesphorus luctuosus | reverse complement strand
CCTCTTTCCCTGCGGCTGCTCAGCCGAGCCCGCTAAACCCGCCCTTTGCCCTGTGCTTTGTAACTTCCTGCCCAGCTTCTCTGTAGCCCAAAGTGGGGATCGCTGCCCAAATCCCACACTCAGGGAATTAATTCTCTTCCTCACCAGCCCAGCCGCTGCCACGTGACAGCTGCGAACATCTGGAATCCATCTCTCCCCACTCCGCTCCCCCTCCGGGTGGGACTCGGGCGCTGCTCAAATACCAGCCCGGAGCTGAATTTCTGCAGCTTTCCCCAAACTGAAACGACTCCTGCACAAAGGGTTTTGCAGATAATTAGAATTTCAGGGGGGATAAATGGGGGGGGAAATGAACATTGTCAAAACAAGCGAGGAACAAAAGGATTTTTAAAAGCTTTAATGATGTTTCTTTTAAGCGAGGGAAAGCATTTTCCTCGCTTTGAGGAAAAAAGGGAGGTGAGAAGTGTTTGTATCTGTGGCTGTGAAGGGAAATGCTGCTCCCCAGGTGTTACCCCACACCTGGAGCTGTGCAAACCCTTTGGGGTGGGTATTTGTAGGTGCCACCCCTTTCCTGGCAGAAACATCAACCTGTGTTGGGATCAATATTTTATTTGAATTCAGGACTATGGAGAACGGCACTTGCTCCCACACCGCACTCCCAGGGCAGAGTAGTCCTAAAAAAGGCCCCTGGTCAGGGAGTGTGGGACCCTTGCAGGGGGGTTGGGAAGGATCCTCTGCTTTGGTGAGAAGTTTCCTGCTGGGGGCAAACCCTCATGCCCAGCACGGAGGTCACAGTGGGCAGCACGTTCCCTGCCACTCCTGTTGCACCATCCCAGCTCCTCAAACACCTTTCTGGGATTAGTCCTCTGCGGTCAGAAAGAGCAGAGTCACACAGTTAGCGGTGTGTAATTAGTCTCTCTCTCTGACTAGTGAAACTATAATTAATTTATATAGAGGCTCAACTCAGCTGCAGTTCCAACACTTCTCTTCTCCCTGTGGACGCCGAGAGCATCCCCAAACTCCCACCCCTCTGCAGGGGGGTCAAGAGCCAAACAGGACTTTGGAACAAGGTCTTCCTGTCCCCTAATCCTGGAGTTTTCCTTTCTTCTTCCCTCCCGGCTGCCTCTGCACAGCTGAACTGCTCGGGATGGAACATCCCGTGAGCTGGAGGAGGGAAGCAGGGGAAGAGCCAAGGAGCCTCGGGAGGGAGCCTGGGAACGGAGGAGAGGAAGACACCTGCATCCCAATTAATGCTGGAGCCTTTTCCATGGGGCTGGGACCCTCCCAGTAGAGAGCTCTGGAAAAACTCAGCCATGCTTTAATCCTGAGCTTCCCAAGCTCCCCCCGCAGGTTTCAGAGGTTTGTGCCCAGCTCTGCCCCCTCCCCTGGCACAGCACCGAGTTCCCCCTCTGAAATTATTCTCACATTAATTAATCTGTGAGATTTCATCAGGAGAATTAAGAGAAGGATCAGTGTGGAGTCCTGTGGCCCTTCGGCTGGCAGGAGGCACAGCTGGGAAGGACTCAGAATTCCCAGGAGGGTTTGCAAAGGATGAGCAACTTCCACATTGGAACTTTGAACTTGAGAGAAATGGCAGGTTTCAGCCACGTGCCCTTTGCACTGAGAGCTGTTTGAGAATGAGGAGTTTCTTTCTTCCTAAATCTTCCACCTGTAGATGACAAAAATCTGCTGATCCAACGGCTGAGGCTCTGCTGGCAAAACAAACATTCCTGCCTTCAATCCCATTGAGAGAGTTGGAACTTCAGGGCTCTCCCCCTTCCTCTGTGCTCTCCAGTAATTCCTGCCCCTGGAGATCCATTCATCCTCTTCATAAATTCCCCAAGAAAAGTTAAAAACACCCCAAACCATTGCCACAAGGTACAGCCACTCCTGCTGGCCCAGGAGGAGCTTCACCTAAAGCAAGACCCTGCCCAGATCCCCCAGTCCTTACCCCAACCACAGCCAAACTGGTGCCCACACACCCAGAACTCCCAAACATCCCCACAATTCATATTTCTGGAGCACAGAGGAGCATTTTTTGCACAGTGCTTTGTCTAATCTTTCTTCTTGTCACATCCTGTAACTTGTCACAGAGGGGACCTGCTCTGCTCATTGTCTCATGTTCACAGGAGCAGTTCCCTCCCAGCAAGTCACACTCCCAGCAGCCAAACCCTTTGCATTTGCTCTGGCTGTGGCCCCAAGAGCTGTTTCAGAGCTGGCACATCCCTTCCCATAAAGTTTATCCCTGCAGTAATTTAAGGCTCAGCTGGAGAAAGGGCATCCAGAGTACCATGGGCTGCGTGGATGACATCACTGCTGCTTCCTGAGAGGAGGAAATTGGGACCTGATGTCCATGCAAAGGATGTTATTCCAGAAGATACCGGGGAAAACATGGTCAGGCCCTGGATTGCACTCCCAGCAACCTAATCCTGAGGATTCAAGGGATATCATCCCACAAGGAACTGGGAAGAACATGGTTGAGTCCTGGGATGGACTCCCAGGGACCCAATTAGGACCTAATCGTCATTTAAGGGGCATCATCCCAAAGGAACTGGGAAGAACATGGTCAAGCCTTGTACTGGACTCCCAGCAACCTAATCCTTATTCAAGGGATATCATCCCAGAAGGAACTGGGAAGGGCAAGGTCAGCCCTGGGTTGGAGTCCCTGGAAGTTCATCCCCATTCCAGGTGTACCATACCATAAGGAACTGGGAAGGGCATGGTCAGCCCTGGGATGGACTCCCCAACCTCCACCTGTGCCCCCACACTCTGTTTGTGCAGAGCAGCAGGACAGAGCGGGATCTGCCTTTCCAAAGCCCTCTGTTTCACACAAATCCCAGGTTTTGGGCCCAAATTGGCTCAGGGAGGTTGTCTGGTTGCTGGTCAGAGCTCAGGCTGGGGGGCAGCTGCCTGCAAGTCCTGCTGGACAGAGGATATGGCTCAGGAGATGGGGAAAGCTCCTGGAATGGAAGAGGAGGCCCTGCCACTGAGAGTAGGGAAAACAGTTTATCTTTGTTAATAAAATCAGCTCTAAGTTCTGGGTGGAAAAGTGTCATTCCTACAAGAAGAGTGGAATGTTCATGAGAGGAAAACTGCTATGGTGACTCAGGAATTCAGCCTTATTTTTGTAGGATCACAGAACCCAGGAATGTTTGGGTTGGAAGGAACCTCAAAGTTCATCCCATCCCACCCCTGCCATGGGCAGGGACACCTTCCACCAGCTCCAACCTGGCCTTGGACACTCCCAGGGATCCAGGGGCAGCCACAGCTTCTCGGCCCAACCTGTGCCAGGGCCTGCCCCCCCTCCCAGCCACAAATTCCTTCCCAATATCCCACCTGTTCCCAATATCCCATTCCCTGTGTCCTGTCCCTCCATGCCTTGTCCCAAGTCCTTCTCCAGAGGGACTGATTCTGATCCCATGTTTGAGGCATCACTCAGAGGTCCTTGACCTGCTCATGGGATAATGATTCCCATGGTCAAGCTGTAATTTAGAACCAAACTAGAGCAGGGAATGCCCATGGGACTCAGATTTTACAGTGGTAAACCCCATGGATTGATTTCATAGAATCACAGGATGGGTTGGGTTGGAGGGACCTCAGAGCCCACCCAGTGCCACCCCTGCCATGGGCAGGGACACCTCCCACCAGCCCAGGGTGCTCCAACCTGTCCTTGGACACTCCCAGGGATGGATCCAGGGGCAGCCACAGCTTCTCTGCCCAACCTGTGCCAGGGCCTGCCCACCCTCCCAGCCACCAATTCCTTCCCAATATCCCATCTAAGCCCACCCTCCTTCAGCTTGGAGCCATTCCCCCTTGTGTTTTCTTGGCAAATAAATCAAAAGGCCTTGGAGTGCTGGAAGATCCTGCCCAGAACCTGCAGCTTTGCTGTCCCCACCCCTGTGAGCCCCAAGTGCTGCTCCCCCAGCTCCCCCCTCAGGTTCCTGCTCTCCAAGAGGCAATTGGCTTGATCCTGGCATCGCTTTCCAGCTCACAGAATGTTCTCCTGAATTATTAACCACAGGATTTCCAGCCCATCACACCAGATCCCCCTGGAGCTCCTCCTGGGGGTGCCTGAGCCCAGTGGGACCTCCTGGCACCCCCACCTGCTCCTGCCTGGGCAGCACCACCTGAACACGCCACATCTGGGAGAAAATCCTGTCCCTCCACCCGTGCTCAGCTTTCCAACCCAGTCCTGGGGATTTTGGGGTTCCATCCCTTGCTTTTCCACAGAAATGACACTCAGTGAGTGTTGGTGCGGGTTATGGAGTGATGAGTGGGGGAAAGGAAAAAAAAATGGAAAAAATGGGGGAGGTAAAAAGGAAAAAAAAAGGGAAGGGAAAAGAGGGAAAAGGGGGGGAAAAGAAAAAAAAAGAAAAAGGGGAAAATGATGGAAAGCAGAAAAGGGAAAAAAGATGGAAAGGGAAAAAGGGGAAAAAAGATGGAAAGAGGAAAAGAAAAAAGGGAAAAGGAAAAAATGAAAAAAAAGGAAAAAAAGGGGAACAGGAAAAGAAAAAATGGCAAAAAGAGAAAAAGGGGGAGAAGGGAAAAGGAAAATAGGAAAAAAGAAAAAAAGAAAGGATAAAAAGGGAAATAAAGAAAGGAGAAAAAAGAGGGGAGTAAGGGGGAAGAGGAGAATGGAGAAAAGGGGAAAAAAGAGGAAAAAAGAGGAACAATGTGGGAAAGGGCATAAAAAGAGAAGAAGGGAAGGAGGGGGGAAGGGGGGGAAAGGAGAAAAAAGAGGACAAAGAAGGGAAAGGGAAAAAAGTGAAAAGAAAAAAGAAAAAAGGGAAAAGGGGGAAAGGAGGAAAAGGAAAAACAAAACGAAGAGGGTAAAAAATTAGAAAAGATAATCTAAGGAAGTGAGATGGAAAATAATCGACCCCGTCCCCTCCAAGCCCTTTATCTCCTGCTTTAACCTCCCCAGCCCCAGTGCAGAGGGCAGGGCCCCATAAATGGGATTTCTGCTCTGTGGTCTGATCACCCTTAATCTCATCAGAAGGATCCTCAGCTCCAGCTGCTCCTCCACAGCTCCTGCTTGAGCTTTCCCCATTCCTTCTGATTTCCCAGGACTCCTCCAAGCACTTCATTTCCTTTTGCTGTATTTGGAATCTTCAACCTTTATTTTTAAAAGAGAATCTCAAATGCTTCCAGTTTCTGAATCCCTCATTGAAGGTCCAGCACAATTGTATTGAAAATGTTATTTATTTTTCCAAGTTGACTTCCTAAATCTCTGTTAAATTTGCCAGAGCTGCCTTTCCTTTTATTCCCTTAATTTATCCCTTAAATAACTCATTCTTCAGTCTCTGTCCCAACAATTTTCCACTCTCCCAAGGCTTTTGCTCTTTGTTATATTTCACTCACATCACGTTTTTATCTTATTTTGGCCAGTTTTGATCATAAATCTATTAAAAGTCTGTATTTTTTATTTTACCCCTCCTGTTTTTACACTGGCACGGGGTGTTTGGGAACTTCTCCTTCCCCAAAACAACCTTTCTCCAAATCCAAAGTAGGAGCAGGATGACATTGGGAGGCTCTTTTGGTTTCAATCAATTCTCTGCTTGGATTTTCTCAACTGCAGGAAGAAGAGATGCTTAAAATGGAGGGGGAAAGAACCATTTGAAGCAGAGAGCAGAACAAAACTGGAAGTTTTGAATCCTCAGCTCTGTCATTTTTGTGTCAAACCATAAAGATCCCAGGCATTATCCAGCTGACAGTGTGGATGCACATGGTGCTATATTTAGAAGTGAGAAATAAGCTTAATAAGCAGCTTGCATTGCCATCCCCAGGCAGGTGTGGGATGGGAGGATGCTCTGCTGCTGCACCTCAACCTCCTCAGCTGCCTCACAAAGGGCAAAAACAATCACCACTCAGATCTTGATTGGTTTCTTCAAATGCCTCCCTTCAAGAATTGGAGATATTTGGGTTTTCCTGCTCTCAGAGCTCCCTTGAAGTGAGTTATAAAATATTCCCAGGCAGCAACACCTCCTGCCAGACACAGCCCTGGGTCCTGTTCTTGCCTTCAGCTCAGGGGGTTGCTGGGGAGATCAAAGCTGAAATCCCTGCAATTCCTTTCCCCCTGTTTTGGTGCCTGGGTGGGACACTCTGCCCTCCAGTCACACCATTCCAAGCAGCTTTTCCAGTGCCTGTTCCATCCCTCACTGGGAATCCACTAAATCTGGGAATAACAACCATTCCAAGCAGCTTTTCCACTGCCTGCTCCTTCCCTGAGAATCCATTAATATGGGAATAACCACCATTCCAAGCAGCTTTTCCACTGCCTGTTCCATCCCTCACTGGGAATCCATTAATATGGGAATAACCACCATTCCAAGCAGCTTTTCCACTGCCTGCTCCATCCCTCACTAGGAATCCACTGAATATGGGAATAACCACCATTCCAAGCAGCTTTTCCGGTGCCTGCTCCATCCCTTACTGGGAATCTACTAAATATGGGAATAATATTTCTCCCAGAGACATTTTCCTTCCCTCTTCTTCTTGTTATTTTCATCAACATTTTAAATATATGTTGTGTTTTTCTAGCCACCATTCCAAGCAGCTTTCCCACTGCCTGATCCTTCCCTCACTGGGAATCCATTAATATGGGGAATAACAACCATTCCAAGCAGCTTTTCCAGTGCCTGCTCCATCTCTCACTGAGAATCCATTAAATATGGGAATAACAACTTTCCTGGAGACATTTTCCTTCCCTCTTTTTCTTGTTATTTTCACCAAAATTTTAAATATATGTTGTGTCTTTATAGCCACCATTCCAAGCAGCTTTTCCAGTGCCTGCTCCTTCCCTCACTGGGAACCCACTAAATATGGGGAATAATATTTCTCTTAGAGGCATTTTCCTTCCCTCTTCTTCTTGTTATTTTCACTAAAATTTTAAATTTCTGTTGTGCCTTTCTAGCCTTTTCCCATAATGATTTTTTGGGGATAAAACCCCCTCACCTGTGACACTTCTGGCATTAAATTCCAGCCATTCCACAGGGCCAGACACCGCCTTGCCAGACAAATCCCTTCTCATTGCCCAGGAAGGGGAAGCCTTAATTGGGCTCTCAGATTGCAGGATGAGGCTGTCAAGGCCATTCAGCCCCAGGGTTTGGGTCTCTGCAGCCCCAGGGAATGTCCTGGCCCCACTGATACAGGCTGAGGAGCTGAAACAGCTCAGAGGGGTCTTTGGGCAACCAGAGGTGGTTTTCAGGTGCAAGACAGTTGGACAAAATAAAGCAAAAATGTCCTAAAAAGCCAGGGGGGAAGCTGTGGGCTGGTTGTGGCTGGTGTGTCCCCAGTGCTGGTGTTTGGGTGTCACTGGCACCAAGGGCACAGTTTGGTCTTTGTAAAAATGGGAAAGAATTCTGTTAAAACCCCAAAGGTGTTTCTGTTGTTATTTCAATGAGTGTTGGTTTAAAGGGTTTTTAGGATACTCCAGGAGGGACAAACAGAGTTTGGATGGGCAGAATGGAGATCAGAAGGAAATTCTTTGCAGAGAGAGTGCTGAGGGATTGGAATGGGCTGCCCAGAGAGGGGGTGGATTCCCCATGCCTGGAGGTTTTTCAGCTGAGCTTGGCCGTGGCACTGAGTGCCATGATCTGGTGACGGGACTGGAGTTGGCCCAAGGGTTGGACTTGATGATCTCGGAGGGCTTTTCCAACCCAACTGATTCCATGATTCTGTGACTCTATAATGGTGAGAACCTGAACTGAAGAGGGTCCCCTGATGGGACCCCCCAGCAGAGGCTTCCACACAATTCTTCTGCCTCTTGGATGCCACAAAACGTCCTCAAACACCCCCTGCTTGTCTTGTGAAGTCCCTTTGGGTGAGAAAACCGAGGAAAAGCCCTTTGTGAAACCACCACAAACAGGTGCCTTCCCTTGGAGCTGGAAGCACATGAGAGATGGCAGAAATCAGGGACAGCCTGGACCCTCCTGTGCCCCTTGGACCAATCCATGCAGGAAAACACTGTTTGCTGTGATTCATTTTTACCCCTTTTCCTCCATCTCCAAACTCCAGGTCAGTTCATACCCAGTTTTTTATTTTCTTGCTCCAGTTGCACATAAAGGTTACATTTGGTGGAGTTTTCTGCTTTAACCTTTTTCTTCAGAGGCCTCATAAAGGGACCAAGGGGCAGCTCTGGGGCAGGACCTTTCCCTGCAAGAATTGTGCTTTTCCACTTGGCTCTCTTGCTTTTAAAGTGCATTCTGCTCATGTTTACAACTATTCAGAGAAAAATACTCCCTTTGCCCTAAGAACAGGTTATGGGCTTGTAATGGGGAAATAAAAAGCAGGATGATTTCATCCTGGCTGTTGGAAAGGGGCTCAGCCAGGCAGTAAAAAGGGCCCTGAGCTGCAGGACCACAACGTGCCTGAGGCAGGGCTGGGGGACTTGATTAAAGCAGCCCTGGAAGAGAAAAAGGCCATTTAAATGAAGGTTCTGCATCTGCAGAAGCTTTTGGAGAAGGGGGAGATGGAAGTTCCTCTTCCAGACCTGCTGGTTCAGGTCAAAGGTTTGGAAATTGTGGTGAAATTTGGGCCTGAGCAGAGGAACAGCTCCTGAGGCAGAGAGGATAATTCCCATTCCTGCCAGGGGAAGGAGGGCTGGGAAAATGAGATGTAAGCCAGTGAAAAAATGAGATTCCAGGGGTTGCTGCATTCCCTGACAAACTGGGAAAACCACATGGCCTGGGAAAAGGGAAAAAAGGAGATGAGTGTGAACATCAGTGCTTTGGAAGGAGTTAAAGATGGGTGGAGGATCAACCTTTAAATGCCCTGCCCAGAGGAACACGTGTATGGAATCACAGAATGATAAATGGATTGGGTTGGAAAAAGCCTCCGAGATCATCAAGTCCAACCCTTAGGCCAACTCCAGTCCCTTTACCAGATCATGGCACTCAGTGCCACGGCCAAGCTCAGCTGAAAAACCTCCAGGGATGGGGAATCCACCCCCTCTCTGGGCAGCCCATTCCAATCCCTCAGCACTCTCTCTGCAAAGAAGTTTTTCTGCTCTCCAACTTCAATTTGCCCTGGCAGAGCTTGAGCCCCCCGTGCCCCCTTGTCCTATTGCTGAGTGCCTGGGAGAAGAGACCAACCCCCACCTGGCCACAACTTCCCTTCAGGCACTTCCAGACAGTGCTGAGGTCACCTCTGAGCCTCCTCTTCTCCAGCACAAACACCCCCAGCTCCCTCAGCCTCTCCCCACAGCACTTGTGCTCCACTCCCTTCTCCAGCCTCGTTGCTCTTCTCTGGCCCCGCTCCAGCCTCTCAATCTCTTGCCTCAACTCAGGGGCCCAAAGGAGCCCTCCTTTGTAAGTCCCAAAGGAGCTGGAAAAAAAATTCCTGGGCCACACCAGCAGTGCCAGGGATACACCAGCAGTGCCAGGAACACACCAGCAGTGCCAGGGACACCTGGGAAGTGGGGCTGGGGGACACCCCAGCAGGGATCCCCTGGACCTTCCACCCCTCTGTCCTCTGCTCCATTCCCTGTGCTGGTGCTGAGGAGAGGAGGGAGCCTTGGCCCAAACTTCCCACAGGGATTTGGGCTTCCAGAGCTTCCCTGCCACCTCCTGACTGGCTGTCCCCAGATCCCCCTGATGCCTCCAGCCCCAAATCCTTGTGTCCCCCCCAAGGCTTTAGAGGAAAGAAATCCAAACAGCTTAACCAGAGCCAAAACCACCCCCCAAAATAACCAAACAAATGAAAAAAAAACAAACAAAAACCCCAACAAAACAAGTTTAGCCCCATCCCTCCTCTAAAAGCACAAATATTTGGAGATGATGATGATGAGGCATCTTTTATATCATGTTTGAAGTGGAATTTGGGGGTCAGCAGAACAACGAGTGGACTTTCAAAGGGCATCAGCCCCCCAGAGAGCCCCCCTGGTGCCAGAGGAAGCCCTTTGGGGAGGGCACGATGGCACTGAGGGTCCCAAAGTGGCCCATCACCCAATTGTTATAAACGATCCCCCAAATAACCAATCATTTTGGTATAAAGAGTAGTTTAATTTTATAAGTAATGAAAGCTACAGAGTGAGGCACCCGTTTGTGGTGGTTTCACAAAGGGCTATAGAGGGGCTGGAGCGGGGCCAGAGAAGAGCAACGAGGCTGGAGAAGGGAGTGGAGCACAAGTGCTGTGGGGAGAGGCTGAGGGAGCTGGGGGTGTTTGTGCTGGAGAAGAGGAGGCTGAGAGGTGACCTCAGCACTGTCTGGAAGTGCCACATCAGGGAAGTTGTGGCCAGGTGGGGGTTGGTCTCTTCTCCCAGGCACTCAGCAATAGGACAAGGGGGCACGGGGGGCTCAAGCTCTGCCAGGGCAAATTGGAGTGGGAGATCAGGAAAAACTTCTTTGCAGAGAGAGTGCTCAGGGATTGGAATGGGCTGCCCAGAGAGGGGGTGGATTCCCCATCCCTGGAGGTTTTTCAGGTGAGCTTGGCCGTGGCACTGAGTGCCATGATGTGGTAAAGGGACTGGAGTTGGCCCAAGGGTTGGACTTGATGA
>VWZD01004301.1:25997-56673 GCA_013396695.1 Sakesphorus luctuosus | reverse complement strand
TGTTGTTTTGAGGTGTTTCTTCCTTATCTTGATTGGGTTTACTTCTCCATTGTATTTAGGTATTCTGGGATTATCTTTGGTCTGCACTGTATTTATTTTACTTCAAAAGGCTGCTTGGTTATTAACTGGCTTTCTTCTTTTACTCCCTTTTTGTATTTTAAACTAAGTTCATGTCTGGCTTAGAGTTGTTCTGTTGCTAAATCTTTACAGCATATTCCCCACCCCCCAGATCCAGCGCTTCCAGAATCCCATGGAATGATCTGGCAAGCCATACAGTTTACTTTGTTATATTTTTGACACGAATTAGGCCCACATTTCCCACCCATTCGAAGGTCAGTGCCCACCCAGCCAAGCGCTCCGAGTGAAGGAGCAGCTCGGCCCGATCGCAGCCCCTTCTCATGGAAATGAGGCTTTTCCGCTCTCCAAACCCCGCACTGAGGAGTTTTCCCTCACAGTCCAGGCTAATGAGGAGCTGAAAGCACCCAAATGTTGGGTTTTCTGCTCCAGGTTCAGCCCTTCCGCAGGAACTGCCGTGGAAGAGCCGAGGAGGAGCGGGAGAGTCCGGAGAGAAATCATTTGGGGAGTGTCCCAGACCATCCATCTGGGGGCAGTTCAGGGATTTCAGAGCTTTGATTTCACGTCTGCAGGAGGGAAAAAAAAAGAGAGAGAGAAAAAACAGAGAGAGAGAGGGGGGAAAAAAGAGAGGAAAAAAAGAAGAGAAAAAAGAGAAAAAGAAAGTGAAAGAAAAGGAGAAAAAAATGACAAAAAAGAGAAAAGAGAGAAAAAAGAGAAAAAAAGAAGAGGAAAAAGAGAAAAAGAAAGGGAAAGGAAAAGAGAAAAAAGACAAAAAAAAAGAAAAAAGAAAAAAGAGAAAAAAGAAGAGGAAAAAGAGAAAAAGAAAGGGAAAGGAAAAGAGAAAAAATACAAAAAAGAAAAAAGAGAGAAAAAGAAAAAAGAAGAGGAAAAAGAAAAAAGAAAGAGAAAGGAAAAGAGAAAAAAAGAAAAAAGAAAAAAGAGAGAAAAAAGAGAAAAAAGAAGAGGAAAAGAGAAAAAGAAATGGAAAGAAAAAGAGAAAAAAAGGAAAAAAGACAAAAAAGGAAAAAGAGAGAAAAAGAGAAAAAAGAAGAGGAAAAAGAGAAAAAGAAATGGAAAGAAAAAGGGGAAAAATAGAAAAATAAAAGAGAGAAAAAAGAGATAAAAGAAAAGGAAAAGAGAAAAAGAAAGGGAAAGAAAAAGAGAAAAAAAGGAAAAAAGACAAAAAAGGAAAAAGAGAGAAAACGAGAAAAAAGAAGAGGAAAAGAGAAAAAGAAAGGGAAAGAAAAAGAGAAAAAAAGGAAAAAAGACAAAAAAGGAAAAAGAGAGAAAACGAGAAAAAAGAAGAGGAAAAGAGAAAAAGAAAGGGAAAGAAAAAGAGAAAAAAAGGAAAAAAGACAAAAAAGGAAAAAGAGAGAAAACGAGAAAAAAGAAGAGGAAAAAGAGAAAAAGAAAAGGAAAGAAAAAGGGGAAAAATAGAAAAATAAAAGAGAGAAAAAAGAGAATAAAGATTAAAAAAGATAAAAAAGAAAAAAGAGATAAAAGAGAGAGAAAAAGAGAAAAAAGAGAAAAAGGAGAAAAAGAAAGGGAAAGAAAAAGAGAAAAAAGGGAGAAAAAAGAGAAAAAGAGAATAAAGAAAATAAAGATAAAAAGAGAGAAAAAAGAGAGAAAAAAGAGAATAAAGATTAAAAATGATAAAAAAGTAAAAAGATATATAAGAGAGAGAAAAAGAGAAAAAAGAGAGAAAAGGGAGAAAAAGAAAGGGAAAGAAAAAGAGAAAAAATTAGAAAAAATAGGAGAAAAAAAGGGGTGGATTTTCTCGCATTTAATGGAATTTGTTGGTTTCAACATTCCCCAGTTGGCCTCAGGATGCTCAGACCTGGATATCGCTCTTAAATCTACGCCAGTTTGAACTGGGGGACCATCCCCAGCAGCAGAGGACAAAAAACAAAAAAAACCTCCTCAGCACAATGTCAGGTTTCACCTCTCCCAGATAATACCTGCACATACAGAAATTACCTCCGAAATGACTTCCCTCCATCTCAGTAAAAGCACATTAGGAAAAACTTCCATTTCTAGGAAAAAAAAAAAAAAAAGACTTGACAGCTGTGTTGAAATTACCTCTGGTAATTTGAACTGAGTGGAAGCTTTTAGGTTCGATTGCACCAAAAAAATGTAAAGTATGTCACTTATGGAGCTTTTATGTGTGACATTCAGCGGCGGTACCTGAGCCATCTCCGCAGCAATCTGGAGATCAGGCAGATAATGCGCTGGGAAATGCGGGAATTAGGGGTGGGGGGAAGAATTACAGCGGGAATTAAATGGGCTCTCTTGTTCTTGAGGGTAATCTCAGCAGAAAAAAAAAAAGAAAAAAAAAACAGAAGTGGCTGTGCAGAAGTCCAAAAGCACCTCCCGCATTCACCGGCTGAGCTTTCCCGCTCCTCCTTTATTTAATAGCCATAATTAGTCGGCTCGAGGATCTCAGAGGGAGAGGGGGGAAAACCGGGAGGCTCCCACCAAACGAGGCTTCAGCTCCTCCTCTGCCCTGTCTTAGTCTGAGGATTTCCAGTTTTAAAGGCTAAAGAAGTGCCAGGCAAGTGTCGGATGCTCTGGCAAGCCAAGCTGTTCCCTCTCCAAGGATTCCTGGTGAGACACGTCCAGGAGCACGTCATAAACCTGCCTGGAAGGGGGAAACGCAGGGAGGGACAAAGAGCCCAGCCCAGTCTGTAAAAATCCACAGAAAAATAAGATTATAAAAATAGCTGAAGGGGAAAAAAAACGCCTGGAAAGTGGTTTAGGCCAAATTAAACAGCCTGGAAATGCTCTGAAGAGCGTTGCCATGGTTTCCTGCAGCAGCAGGATGCTCTGCTTCCAGACTCTGGGATCCTGCCCTGGGATCTGGGAATTCCAGCCACATGAAGGGGTGATGTGATGGATAACACCCCAGCAGGATGCTCTGCCATCCACACTCTGGGATTCTTCCCTGGGATCCTTCCCTGGGATCTGGGAATTCCAGCCACATGAAGGGAGATTGATAACACTCTGCCATCCATACTCTGGGATCTGGGAATTCCAGCCACATGAAGGGTATTGGACAGCACCCCAACAGGATGCTCTGCCATCCATACTCCAGGATTCTTCCCTGGGATCTTTCCCTGGGATCTGGGAATTCCAGCCACATAAAGGATGATGGATGACATGGAGGGCTGGCTCCCCATCCCGTGGCTCAGCAGAGCTCTCCTCCAACACTCCTGGGAATATTTTGGAGCCTGGGCAAAGCTCCCTGTGCCAACTCCCTGGCAGCTGCTGCTCTCCAGGGTCTGGCAGTGACCCTGTGGAGTTACAGGTTGGGTTGGGATTCTGTGCCAGGTTTTGGCAGCAGGGAGGGGTCAGGGGTGGCCTCTGGGAGAAGCTCCTGAAGCTTCTCCCATGTCCTGCAGAGCAAAACCAGGGAGGTTTGGAGTGCCCAGCCCTGGAGGTGCCCAAGGCAGGACTGGCCGTGGCACTGAGTGCTCTGGGCTGGGGGACAAGGTGGGCATGGGGCACAGAGTGGGCTCCATGGGCTGGGAGGGCTGTGCCAAGGTGGGCATCGGGCACAGGGTGGGCTCCAGGGGCTGGGAGGGCTTTGCCAAGGTGGGCATGGGGCACAGAGTGGGCTCCATGGGCTGGGAGGGCTGTGCCAAGGTGGGCATCGGGCACAGGGTGGGCTCCAGGGGCTGGGAGGGCTTTGCCAGCCTCAGGGATCCTGGGGTTCTCTAACCATGGACACTGGAAGCCCCACTCCTGAACTTCTCCAGCAGAAGTTCACACTCCCAGGCCCAAAGTCTGCCCCTCCTCACTTTGCTGTGCCAGCCCTGATAGGGTGAAGGCAGCTCATAAAACCCACTTGGATTTGTTTAATGAGCTGCTTGTTGCACAGATGAAAGGCAGGAGCAGAGCTGGGCAGCAAACAACCCAGGGAGGTGCTGGGGACGTGGATTTCCAGCAATTCCTGACAAAACCCAAGGCTTTGGCTTTATCCCTGAGGTTTCAAAAGTCTCCATTTCTTTCCAAATTTTTCAAGGAGGGTCTTTCTCCCTCTGCAATCCCTGCCAGGAGGGGGAGCCGGGGAGGGTCAGGCTCTGCTCCAGGAGCAGGGACAGGAGAGGGAACAGCCTCAAGTTGTCCCAGGAGAAAGGTCAGGTTGGATATTGGGAAAATTCCTTCCTGGGAAGGTTTGTCCAGCCCTGGCACAGCTGCCCAACCTCTGGGTTGGGGGTTTGGCTCCTCCAGCAGGAAACTCCTGAGAAATGGGCCAGAAAACAGAGGGGATGGAGATGGTTTGGAGGGAAGTCCCTCAGGGAGCAAGGGAGGAACTGCTGGAGGTGCCGAGTCCACCCACTGAGGGAACAGTGGAGGTGGGAGTGTCCTGCTCCCTGAGCAGCACCTGCAGGGCCAGGTCACACCATGTGTCCCACCAGAGGGATGTAAAAGACCTGCAGATGTGGCACTCTGGGACGTGGGTGAGTGGTGGACTCAGCAGTGTTGGGTTTGTGGTTGGACCCGATGACCTTAAAGGTCTTTTCCAACCCAAACAACTCATTCCATGATTCCACAGCCTGCAGGAAGCTGCTGGTCCATGAGGAGGGGTATCTTTCCTCTATCAGCTTTCCAGTTTTCCCTGTGTTTGACACAGCCCTGAGAAGCTTCATGTGCTGCCCTGGATGTCCCCAAACCCCCAGACAGCCCCAGAGGGGGATGAAGTCCCTGCTCCTTTGAGGTGATGGGGAACTCGGGCTGAGCTCAGGGTGAGGGAGGAGGGACTTCTCCTGATCTGCCACCTCTGTATTTCTTGCCTGTTCATACAACAGCACCAATTCAAGTATAAATTCAGTGCAGACACAACTCACCATCAATGATCACACATGGACCTGCACACCAGGTTTCCAGCAGCAGGTCAGCTCGTCTCCACTCCCCAATGCAACCATGAAGATGAGGGAAAATCACAATTTTATCCATTCAGTTGTGAAGAATCTGCAAAACCCACTTAGCAGCAACATGTGACAGTTGTGCTTGGCTTTGCTGTGCTGCCCTATCAGAGAACAGCAGTTATTTGCAGAGCAATTGGTGAAAACATGAATATGCCACGTGGAGGGAATGGAACCATTTCTCAGACTCCTCTCACAGCACCAGACCTGCAACAACTGACTGGGAAAAACACACATTTCATTGAACAGAATGATAGAAAAATGGGGTTTTCCAGCAAGCCAGAAACACAAACACACTGCCCTGTGCTTTTCCCTTCAGTGCTTTATTAATTTGCCTTTTATTGACATGACCTGTCTCTCATCACCAAGACCTGATTGAATCAGCAACAAACCACGCTCTGGATTTCAAAGGGAAAATTTCACAAGTGGAATAATAACAGCAGGAGAAACAAAACCCTCTAAGAAAGAGCAGGAAGAATTATCAAAGGGTCTCCCGTGCCGGAGCTGCAGCTACAGCTGTGCCCAGGCATCGGCTCGTGCTGCTCTCCAGGCTCATTAGTGGGAACAGCTGGTTTTTCCCAGGAAATTGTCAGCCTCTTGATGCCCCCTCGGCTTGGTGGGGGGAAAACTGCTTGAATTCCCACCTGGAACCAGACAGCGAGTGTTTACAAGTGTAGTGGCTCTTCCCTGGGGAAGAACCTGAGCTTGGTTAACTCTTTAGTGCTGAGACGACTCAGGGAATTCTTTGCTGCCCGTGGTGTTTGTGCCGAGCCTGCGGGGGTGGATGTGCCTCGGGACCTGCTGAAACAGCAGCAGAGTAGCCTGACACAGAGAGAAGAGCTCAGGAGTTGATGGGCTGAGGTGTTGAGGTGTTTTAAAGCTTCTGGCACGTGCCCTTTTAGAGCTGGATGGCACTGAGCACTTCTCCTTGAGGAGAACAGGGCAGGAGCACAGACACCCTGCTGGAAGGGCTGGAAGTATCCCAAGGGCTGGAAGTGTCAGATCCCAGCACAACTGCAGGGTCCAGGTACCTGAAATAGGCTGGAGGGATGGGCTGATTCCATTGGGATGAGATTCAACAAGGCCAAGTGCAGGTCCTGCCCTTTGGCCACCCCAAGCCCTGCAGCGCTCCAGGCTGGGCACAGAGTGGCTGGAGAGCAGCCAGGCAGAAAGGGACCTGGGGGGACTGAGGGACAGGAAGCTCAAGAGGAGCCAAGAGTGTGGCCAGGTGGCCAAGAAGGCCAATGGGCTCCTGGCCTGGATCCAAAGTAGCGTGGCCAGCAGGCCCAGGGCAGTGAGCCTTCCCCTGGCCTCTGCCTTGGGGAGGCCACACCTTGAGTGTTGTGTTGAGTTGTGGGCCCCTGAGTTGAGGCAAGAGATTGAGGGGCTGGAGCGGGGCCAGAGAAGAGCAACGAGGCTGGAGAAGGGAGTGGAGCACAAGTGCTGTGGGGAGAGGCTGAGGGAGCTGGGGGTGTTTGTGCTGGAGAAGAGGAGGCTGAGAGGTGACCTCAGCACTGTCTGGAAGTGCCACATCAGGGAAGTTGTGGCCAGGTGGGGGTTGGTCTCTTCTCCCAGGCACTCAGCAATAGGACAAGGGGGCACGGGGGGCTCAAGCTCTACCAGGGGAGATTTAGGTTGGAGATCAGAAAAAACTTCTTTGCAGAGAGAGTGCTGAGGCATTGGAATGGGCTGCCCAGAGAGGGGGTGGATTCCCCATCCCTGGAGGTTTTTCAGCTGAGCTTGGCCGTGGCACTGAGTGCCATGATCTGGTGACAGGACTGGAGTTGGCCCAAGGGTTGGACTTGATGATCTCGGAGGTCTTTTCCAACCCAACTGATTCTATGATTCTACGAAATGCTTAGGAGACTCCACCACAGCTCACCCATGGTCAGACATCTGGGATACCTGTCCAAGGGATGGAGGGATCTGCTGGATGTGTGAGGGGTTTGCTCTGTGTCCAAGCACAGGAGACCTGGCGGATGCTGGGCCATCCCATCCCTTAACCAGTCCATGATCCAGCAAACACAGTGTGTGGAAAGCAGAAACACAAGGACAGTTTTACACACTGGGCTCACACTGAACCAACACCACAACCAACTTCCTCTGCATTCCCAAGAAAGCAGGGAGGGAAGGGGAGGAAGAAACAACACATCACCTGTTCCCAATTGGGACAGATTATCCTTCAGAGGAGGCTGAATATCCTCAGCAAAAGTCCAGTAGAGAATAATTTGCCTGTACTAACCATACAGGATAAGATAAATTCTGGTAAGATAAGATAAGATAAATTCTGGTAAGACAAGACAAGGCCAGGTTGGACGGGGCTTGAAGCCACCTGGGCTGGTGGGAGCTCTCCCTGCCCATGGCAGGGGGTGGGATTGGATGGGCTTTAAGTTCCCTTCCAACCCAAACTTTCCCCTAATTCTAAGACAAATCTAATTCTTGAGGCTCTCTCCTTTGATTAGGTATTCAACACGTGATTCCCGTGGCAGCTCTGCAAGTCTGGAAGCTCTTCAAGGTTACTCACATTAAAAAACTGAGAACTTAACACCAAAAAAAAAAAGTTAAAAAATTTAACAAGCCCCGAATCAGCGAGACTTTAAATACCCCCGAGGCTGATGACATCGCACACAGAGTTCACCCCTGGGAAGGTCTGGTACCCAGCCAGGCCCAGCCCCAGGAGGGGAGGGGAGGGGGGTGAGAGCCGGACCCGCTCCTGCAGCATCACCGCACGGAGACGCGAGCGCGGCCCCGGGGAGGGGGGTGGTTAATGGGAATGCAGAGGGTGGAAGGAGGGGGGAGCAGCTGCATCCGATCCAGCAGCAGCTCCGGGGGAGGCTGGTCAGGATGCTGAGGAGCAGAGCTCAGTGCTGGGGGACAGGGGTGGAGGGAGGTGCGTGGGTTGGGGAGCAGCTCCTCAAACAGCACCGACAGCCACATTAACGAGGTTATTCTGGTTTGGCTTCAGCAGAGTTTAAATACTGGTATTTTGTGGAGTTTCTAAATCTTTCCATCTTGGTGCTGTGAGAAATGCTCACATTTTACCAATAAAATTTAGAGGGGACAAAGTCGTCAAAGCAAAACTAAACTTTTCTTTAACAAATTCAGCTGAATCGGGTGTGTCCCTCTGGTCAAGGAGACAGACCCAGGACAAAAAGAAACAGAACTTTTTATACCCTTTCCGGGCCAAAATGTCCCTGCCCCCTGTTCCTATTGGCAGGAATTGGGGTTCACAGTCTGGGCCGGTTCCTCTGCCTGTCCAAAACCCCCCACCCCCTTCCAGAGGCACGAAAAAAGGTTGGAAACTTAACTACCACTTAACTATTCCTTTAGCTTCAGCAAAACCTTAATTCGGTTTCTACCAGTGCTCTCTGTTCCTTTGCAGCTGGTGCAGCCCCGGCTGCTCTCGGGGCTGATGGGGCTCCACGCGTGGGGAAAACGCTCCAGCTGCTCCAACCCCGCCACTTCTGGCTGTAGTTTTTACTGTGTTTTTGGAGGCACAGCTTAAACCGAGTCTCTCTAAGGCTGCGCCCCGGTTCCTTTCCCTTTTGCATGCAAAATGAGCCCCCAGCCCTGCAGGAAAGTCTCTTTATGCAAATCAAACTCGCTCTCCCCGGGGCTGGCTGTGCCTTATTGAAACACAAGCGCAGCCCCTCCAGGCCTGTCAATGCCAGGCATTAATGAGGGAGAGAGAAATGGTTCCTTCTCGCCTTTGCTTCTCGGGGTGTTATTGGGAAAGTCTGGGAAATGTAGAGGATGCCTGAGAGAAATGCCAACGCCCTTGACTCGGGGTGGGGAAGCATCCACGGAACACACGGGGGGGTTAAAGAGCTCTTTAAACTAAAGTGTTTACTGGGAGCATTAAAACTCCCCATTTGTTGAGAGCTGTGTCTGCACCAGAGAGATATTTCCTAACCCATGGAAGCACCAGATAATTGTAAAAATCACAGAATAATGGAATGGATTGGGTTGGAAAAGACCTCTGAGATCAGCAAGTCCAACCCTTGATCCAACCCCACTGTGATCACCAGCCCAGGGCACAGAGTNCTTGAGCCCCCCGTGCCCCCTTGTCCTATTGCTGAGTGCCTGGGAGAAGAGAACCTCCAAGATCATCCAAACCCCAATTCCCTGCCATGCTCTTCCTACTGGATGGAAACTCCCTTCTGTCTCAGCTCAGAGGTAACAGGGTGGTGGCCCCCACAGGTCACCTGGGCACTGGGGTGCCCTGCCCTGGGTGCTGCCACACTGAGCTCACCTGGTTGGGGGCTCTGCGGGCTGGAATTGGGCTTAAACATCACACGGGATGAATTCCAGCAGTGCCTGGGCTTTGGGTCACCTCAGACACTCTTGATTTCTGTGTCAAATCAGTAAGAGCTCCAGTTCCTCTCCTGTTTCTACACAGCCTTGAAAGAAGGTGATGGAAGAGCATCGTGAGCAAGGAGAGCCTGGAAGGACCCACTCCCAACATCTGACCTGAGCTCAGTTCCACTGATGCTGTGAGAGACCCCAACAGAGCAGGACTCTGAGCCAAGTTAGTGTGGGATAAGATAAAAAGTCAAAGTCCTTTAATATCAGGCCTGGGGCCCACAGGAACACATCTTGACCCTGGTTTCTATGGGGTTTATAATATGGTCCACCCAATCCCCAGGTCACACATCTCTCAGTCCAGCCCCGTCCTGCCCTGGTCTCACCTCCTCAGGATTTGAGTCTGGAGTCAGTGGGACCCTCTGCTCTTCATCATTCTCCTCTTCCTCAGCACACACAGGGCCTTTGGAGCCTTTCCAGTGTTCTCAGACCCAAGGCTGGTGGCTCATGTTTATGTTTCATTCTGCAGACCTTTCTGATATTCTTCAGTTTTCTGCCTCGAAGAGAGTCTGAACAACTCAAAGAATTTGAGCTACTGATGTGTGGCAGAGATTGGCATGTCTGAACATTGAACTTCAGCTGGCAGAAATATTAGCCCACTAAATCTACAGTTTATTACAGTTACACGTACTTCTAAAATCTATATAAATGAAAAAATCAAAAACTTAAAACCCCTTCCTGTATCACCCCCAGCACAGGGACAAAGCAGGACCTGCTTCTGGCACCTCCTTCTGCAGGGCAGCCGGACACAAACCCTGCGAGGAAATTTGGCACTTGGCTCCAAAGCATCTGGCTCCCTCTTGTGCTCCCCGTGCTTATGGCAGGGAAAGTCGGATGGGACAAAGTCATCTCCTCGTGTTCGGCCCGAGAAGCGAATCCTTCAGCAGCTGCTGCTCAAACCCTGCCCTGCAGGGAAGGGAAGTTGTGGCCAGCTGGGGGTTGGTCTCTTCTCCCAGGCACTCAGCAATAGGACAAGGGGGCATGGGGGGGCTCAAGCTCTGCCACGGGAAAGTGAAGTTGGAGAGCAGAAAAAACTTCTTTGCAGAGAGAGTGCTCAGGGACTGGAATGGGCTGCCCAGAGAGGGGGTGGATTCCCCATGCCTGGAGGTTTTTCAGCTGAGCTTGGCCGTGGCACTGAGTGCCATGATCTGGTAAAGGGACTGGAGTTGGCCCAAGGGTTGGACTTGATGATTGGGAGGGCTTTTCCAACCCAATCCATTCTGTGATTCTGTGTATGTGGCACTGAGTGAGAATCCACCATGTCTTGATCCAACCCTACTGTGATCACCAGCCCAGGGCACTCTGTGCCCTGGGCTGGTGATCACAGTGGGGTTGGATCAAGGATTGGACTTGCTGCTCTTGGAGGTCTTTTCCAACCCATTCCATTCCATGATTCTCTGATTCTGTGACATGGACCAGCTCCCTGTTGTGGAGCCTTTGGGCTTGCCAGGAAACATTCCCAGGGTAGGGAATGGGATTTGCAGCTCCATGTGCAGAGTTGTGACTGTCAGACACAGCTCCTGCCTTGGCACCTTCTGGGTGACCCCATCCAAAGGGCAGCACTGCCACCTGCATGTCCCACCCTTGGCAGGGCTGGTGTCCTCCTCCACCCTGCCAGGAATCACAGCATATCAAACTATTCCTGCTGTACAAACACACAGAACTTTGTGCCTCCTGTGCTTTATCCAGGTTTTTTCCCTTTGGTGCTGATCCACACTGCTCCTCTGACAAAGGTGGGAGTAGCAAGGACAGGGAAAATCCACCTTAAAATTGATTTTAATGCAACACCCCAGCACCTGCTGCCATCAGAAGTAATGTTTCTCCTTAAACTAATTACTTTTAGAGTTCTTTAAGGTCGTTAATGGGTGTCAGGAGACAAAGGAAAGCTGTGTCAGGCAAAGCAGAAAAAAAGGACTTGTTTTCCAGCAGATATTCACAGCTCCAAGGAAGAAGTAAATACAACCAGATCAGGTGCTGTCAGCTCTGAATTGTGCAGTTTCACTGGAGCTTTCTGGTTTCTTTGAAACCATAATTAAAATTAATGATGAATTACTTTTTATTCTCTCAGCCAAGTTGTCTGGTTATCTTCAGGCAGCTGCTGCAGAAATCAGGGAGGACTCCCATCCTCTAATTGCAGGTGAACATGGCAAAGCCTCTACATGTGATTTCTCTGTGCTTTTAGTTTAAAACAGAGGGGTGGAAAAGCTCCTTCCATTGGTGACTGCAGCAGAGTGAAGGGTGGAAGCCCAAAGGGCAAGGAAAGAGTTATTTGGGATTAAATTGGATGGAGTCCATGTGTCCTGTAAACCCCAGCCCTGCTCCGTGTGAGGGAAGGAGCCACCACGGAAGGTTGTGCAACGGGGAAGGCATTTCCCAGCCCTGCCTGGCCCTGCTCCTGCAGCTGCTCTTCCCTTGCACAAGATGTGCAGCAAAACAGGAACGTGTGTGTGTTCCTGGAGCCTCCTGAGAGCCCAGCAGGAGCCAAGAGAGAGCCTGTGAAATCCATCTCCTCTCCTGGTGGGATCCTGTCCCTGTCCAACCCCGGGGCTGCAGGTACCCCCTCACCCACCACCTGGGCAGTATTTTCCCCTTCCCAGTGGCTTTGATGCTCCTGAGCCTCCAGATGAAGATGTAAGTATGAAAGTTGTCTTAAACAATGAGTTATTTGTTAGTAATCCTATTTATTTTTCTTACACATCGTTTTGGGGGGGTTAGAACAAGACATGTGGCTCCCAAAATCTCCCTCCAGCAAATGGCCCTCTGGGGTTGCATCTTTCAGGAGACAAGACAGGCATTTGTAGTGTGTGGTCTCCGAACAGATGCAGCTCAGAGGTGGCAGGGGCAGGTTTGGTGACAACAAACCTGCAGGAAGGGCCTTTTTTTCCTGATGGAGGAACCTCCCTGCAGGAATGGCATCCATCCATCTTCATTCTGCACAGGAGAGGCACAGGGACAGTGGGAGGGAAGAGGCTTTGTCCTCCCTGCCCTTTGTGGCAGGGATGGGGGAGGATTCCAGTCCATCATTCCTGCTCCATCCACCTCCCCCACCCTCTGCACAACAAGGACATTATTGCTTTTCCCTCCCTGCTAAGGGAGGTCTCCCCAGTCCTCAGGGGTTTAAGGTGTTCACCCCCCTGACAGGGAACTGGGCTCACATTCTGCTGCTGTTTGTGCCCTCTTTATTACTTTTTAGGCTTTTTCAGTAGGAGCTGTACCTTAAATCCAAATCAGGCTTTGTATTTTTACAACATGAATTATTGTGTATCCCTTCCTGGTAAAGGGCACAGCACTAGGGATAAATATTTCATTCAGGACCCATAAACAAATTCTTCTTTATTCATACTGAAGTGCAGACCTTGGAATACTGAGTCAGGCACCAGATCTGGGAGTAACATCTGATATTTTTCCCAGATATTATCCAACACACACAAATACTAAATGCCTTTGTCAAGTGGAGTTTATTGGAGACAGCAGTAAAAATAACTGAGAATGAGAGCTGGCAAGTCTCTCTGCAGACCCAGCACTGATGTTTTCTGTTGTATTTGTTAAACTATTCACGGTGATGACCAAACAGGGCTATTTCTGCTGAACATCTATTGTTTCCCGTGGTATCTGCCTCGTGAAGGAAGGAACAAATGTTGTGATGTTACTCTGCAGAGATGCTGTTCATGTTTTTCCAGCAAACACTGGGCTGTCCTGATGGCTCCCAGCTTTGTTCCTGCTGCAGAAATCCCATTCCTCCATGGGGATAAACCTTTGGAGCAGCTCAGGCAGCCCCAGGCTGGACATGCCACGACCTCTGGTGCCACCCCGAGCTGCCCTGCCCTGGCACAGCTCCAGGGACACAGCCCAGGTGGTGCCAAAGGTGGGGCGTTTCCAAGGCAAACACAACATGGAAAAGCAGCCCTGGAGCACAACAAAAGCTCCTCTTTACCAACCCTCCCACCCCCCGATGCCGATTTACTCAGCACTCAAACAAAACCGCCAAGGCAAAGCTCTTTTTGTGGAAGGACTGACACCCTGGGCACTGGAGCAGATGGGAGAGCCTGGGAACAATGGACTAATGCTGGAGGGCCCCAGCACTGCTGCCAAGGCCGAGGGGGCTCGGGGGGGAGCTGAAGAGGAGCTGCTCCAGCTGAGCCACCATCCAACAAGAGAGTTTTATTCAGCTGCGACGTTTTCAAGGTTTCCCTTTGAAAAGCGCCGGGTTGGAAGGACTTGCCAGGCAGTGAGACCTCAAGGACACTTGGGATGCTCCTGCAAACTGTTCTGGTGTCAGACTGCACTCAAAAATCCACCCTCAGCCAGGATTCAAACCCACACCAGTGCCACTGGTTTATCAGCTGAGCCCTGAACATTTGCTGGAGCAAACAGGAAATGCCAATGCTCTGAAACAGAAAAAAAATGAAGCTCTTTGGAAAAGGGATGGATGGGAAGCTCAGCCTGGACACTGGAAAAGAGCACTAATTTCATTAAAGGATTATCCTTCATAGAGGATTTTCTCATTAACCAGACTGAAAAACTTCCCATCTTTGCTTGAGCTCCAAAACATCCCCACAGGGAGCAGAGGGTGGGGGAGTGGATCTTCCAGAGCCTGAGCATCCACCTCCCACCCCATCTCTGACCCCCCAGAGAACCTGCAGTCCACAGGGCAACCTGGAAGGGATTCAATCTTTAAATGCTGCTCCCCCCCTTCCAACTCAGCAAAGCACTTAAGCTCATCATCTCCCTGCTCTGACAGTAATTTTCAATACACTGGTTTAACAACTTTATCTTTCATTGCACAATTGCAATGGATAATCAGTCATGACAAGAAAATGCCTAAAGCGTGTCTGGGGCTTCAGGTTTGGGCTCCCAACCAAAACTCTGGGATTTGGTTAAAAGAACAAGGACACAGTGTTTGTACAAGTAATTTCAAAAGCTAAAACTTTTCTGCACATCAGACAAAAAGAGCCTTAAGTGCTTCTGTATGTTTGGACAAAGTATTCTGGACACACTGGTACCACAAAATGACAGCTATTTTCTGAAAAGGTTTTAAAAAATATCCCTTGTAATGGATATAGAAACAGATTTGCCTTAACAGAATCTGATCCAAAAGGCCAAATACCCCCAGATTTTCCCATCAAACCTCTGAACATTCATGTCCAAATAACGCGTTGTCACGAGATGCTGCAGAAGCTGTTACAGCTGGAAAGAAAACATTACTGCTCCTAGGAAAACAAAACTGCCCATTTTCTTCTGTGAAGAACTTCCAGGGCCATCTTCTAAGGCTTCCTCAGGACAAGACAAGCCTGTAAATTTAAGATGCATCTCGTCCTGTCAAGTGTCAAAGCTCTCTTTGTGCATCTCAGTGATGGGAAGGTCCTGCAGATGAAGCAACAGAACAGGCCACTGCTGGGGTTTGCAGTGGGCACCTCCTTGCACAAAGGAGAGGCTTCTTTGGTCCCAGAGTCATGAGAGATGCAGAGAGCAGTGGTTTGCTGTTCTGAACTTACTCTGGTATTTGGGGGCACAGACCAGCTGACCCTCCTGTGCAGAGTGCCCATCTCAGGCCCACAGTGGGGGACCTGCAGTGCCACCATCTGCATGAGGAGCACAGAACACCTGAAACTGTCCTGAGCAACATGTGAAACAAAGCCCAGAACACTCCCTGTCTACCTGGTGTGACTCCTGCTGCTCACTTCCTTGGTAAACTTATAAATGTCTGAAGAATTCCCTATCACCTCAATGTGGGTGTCATAAGGCATGACCAGCACTTCAGGGTAATGGGGTTTGAGCCTCTCACACGCCCGTTTGTATCTGTGCCTTTCATCTCTGCTGTGCTCCTTGAAGGAGATCCTTTCCTTCCTTAAAAAGCTGTGGAGCTTCATGGACCAATCTTCAATGTCCCTCTTGACATTTGAGACCTGCCCAGCACGAGCTTTCCCAGCACTCCCAACACACACTGTGGTGATGTCCCCATCAGTGACACCAGAGATCACAACCCCATCCTTCTGGAAGATATTGGGGAAGAACTGCTTCATGTAGTGATAGATATCCGTGTCCAGAACAACCACCTGTTTTTCCCCTTGTGCATCACCAACAGAATTCTTTGTCTCCACAGGACTCCTGTGTTCCTGGAGCCTCCTCGTCCGCAGTCTCCAAGGAGATTTATTTTCCTTTGTGTTCTCCTTCTCTGAGAGGGGTTTTGCTTTCAGGAGGAGAAAGTCTGTGAGCACTTTGATTGCTGGAAAGGAGCCTTGAACAGCAATGTGCCCGTTGGGCTGCAAAGGCCCAAAGCTCAAATCCTTGCTCTGCCTTTTCATTTCTTCCACCAGATCTTCTAAAACAAACTGGGCTTTGAAGACAGACATGTCAAGGACAGATGTGACAGAGCTGAAGACCTGGAATTTTGAAGGAGAGAGCTTAAGGAATGGTTAACACACCGGTGGAAGAAGAGGGAGATGAATTATGCAGGAGCTCACGTTTTCACAGTAACTGGTCACCCTCAGGGGATAGGACTGGGGCAACCTCTTGTCTTCCAGCTGATGGTCATCCTTCTTCAGGACATTGTCCACAGCTAAAGAGAAAGCCAGAATCACTTGCTGAGCAGTAAAACAGGACCCAGCTCTGGTCTGATGGAACACTCAGTGTGTTTCCCATACCATTTCCCAAACAGGCAACCCCATAATCTTGCCTAATATTTTATGTATTAGTCAAAACTTCTCAGAGACAGAAGCCTGTCTTCTCAGAACATTAACTGGCAGAGATTTATTCTCAAAAGCCTGACTACCAAACCAAAATGTTATGCAGGGGTATAAGTTTATTCCTAAAAACCAAACAGAATGCTCTGCATGACGACTGAGTCATCACTTCAGTGAACACAAATGAAACCCTAAAACTTTGGCTCAGAGAGAGCCTTTAGTCCCCCAGTCTATAAAATTCCAGTACTAATAAACAATTTAAAATCATTTGGCTTAGGACTAATTCTTCAGGGGATGGCTGTAATTTAACACATTGATGTAAATACCTTCTGGGTCATCAAAAGTTACATATGCAACTCCTTTACTCCCTGTTGGATAAGTCACTTCTTCCACGTCCCCACCATTATTCCTGGACTTTTGGAAGTGGATGGTGAGGATGTCAGCCATGACATCATCCTGCAGAAGGCCATCTGGGACACCAGTGACCACCACTGTCCTCGTGGCTTTGGCAGCTCTTCCTGTTGCCTGCGCAGAGATGGCACAAGGTAAATGCAGGGAATACCCGTGACCTGCCCTGGGGATCACCCAAACTCACCCCAACCCCTGGAGTGACTCCCCTTCCCTTGGCATTTAGGAGTTCATCAAAGCTGCTGAATCACATCTCAGTGCATGCCAGGCCCCCTCAGGCAGCCACAAAAGTGGCCTTAAATGGAATTTACACCCTCAGGATCTTCTCAAAGCAGTAAAAATCAGCACTAGATTCAAGTTTCTCAAATGGAACTGTCACACTGATAATGGTGTTTCCTCCAATCCTCATACTGAAAATTCGAAGGGAATGAAAACTGACCGCATGGACTGCTCAGTAAGGATTCCTTTCAGAGTGGAAGGGTCAGATTCCAACTGTCCTTACTTGTTAAATTCACAGCACACAGCTCTGGGGTTGTGCTCTGACTCATCTCTCTCCACTGATTAAATGGATAACCTTGTTAACTTGGGAGAACACAATGCCAGTCAGCCGAGACTCACAGTGCATGGAACAACAAACTGCACACATGATTTTCATCAGAGCAAACCCCCAGCACAGCAAACACCAAACCCATCCCAAACAGGCCTTTTTTATGAGAGAAGCATATTTTCTTCCCATTCTTACTACATGGATATAAACAGCAATTTTTCACTGGGACTATCAGGGCAAAATCACTGTAAATAGTGGAATGCTGAGTAAATTTAGTAGCAGTTCACTGACTCAGGGGAAGAAAGAAAACAAATTTAGTATATCTGAGCTGTCAGGAACTTCAGAATCACTTTGTGTAAATTCTTTAGTTTGTTTTTTTTTCCTGGACCTGGGCTGCATAAAACACGAGGGCCACAAAGCAGAATGTGTGTGCAGATCCCTGGGGCCACCAGGAGGAGACAGACCCAGTGAGGATGTGCCTTTTAACTCAGAAGGACCCCAGGCCTTCTTTTATCACCCATCAAATGCAAAGAGGCAGGAGATGGAATGATACCAGGCAATTATTTTGGTGGGAATGTTGGTGGGAAAGTGCCTGCACTGCTGAGACAACAGGCAGGCAATCCAGGCAGGGAATACAGACAGGGAATCCAGGCAGGGAATACAAACAGGGAACACAGGCAGGGAATCCAGACAGACAGGGAATCCAGACAGGGAATCCAGACAGGGAGTACAAACAGGGAATACAGACAGGGAATCCAGGCAGGGAATACAAACAGGGAATCCAGGCAGGGAATACAAAGGGGCAATACAGACAGGGAGTACAGACAAGGAATACAGACAGGGAATACAGACAGGGAATACAAACAGGGAATACAGGCAGGGAATACAGACAAGGCAGACAGACAGGGAATACAAACAGGGAATACAGGCAGGGAATACAGACAAGGAATACAGACAGGGAATACAAACAGGGAATACAGGCAGGGAATACAGACAAGGAATACAGGCAGGGAATACAGACAGGGTGCTCCCCGGATCCAGGCAGGATTTTCTCACGCCTGGCACAGCCCAGGCTGCCAGACTGCACCTCACACCTTGCCAGCTGGTGTTTGGGAGCACCACTCGTGCCTGCTATTGGGGTTAGGGGAAAACCCCGACATTTAGTGCTGAATCAGTGCCGAGACAAGTCTGTGCTGGGCAGCTGCTCCCGCACAGAAACGCTGCGGGACGAGCCGCAGGGAGGGCAGGAGGGACAGGGAACAGGAGCTGTGCCCGGGGACTCCCAGTGCTCCCAGTGAGCACAGGAGCTGTGCCCGGGACTCCCAGTGCTCCCAGTGCGCACATGGACGGCGGCACTGGGGCAGCAGCTCCCGGGGGCACACATGGGCCCGGCCCGACCCCCGCGCCGGGACAAGGCCCGCGGTACTTGCCATGGCCGCCGCTCCGCAGGGATGGGGTCCTGTCGCGATTGGGTCCTGTCGGGATGGAGCCCCCGCCGGGGTGGGGTCCCGCTGGGATGGGGGTCCTGCCGGGATGGGGATCCTGCTGGGATGGGGTCCAGTCGGGATGGGGGTCCAGTCGGGATGGGGGTCCTGTCGGGATGGGGATCCTGCCGGGATGGGGTCTAGTCGGGATGGGGGTCCTGTCGGGATGGGGTCCAGTCGGGATGGAGGTCCTGTCGGGATGGGGGTCCTGTGGGGATGGGGTCCTGTCGCGATGGGCTTCCCCAGGACCAGCGCGGGCTTGTCCATCCGTTAGAGAAACGAAAGCGAAACCAAGACCGCCGCGGGAGGAGGAGGACGACAGGAAGTGGGGGGGACCCTCCGCTAAACAACCGCCCAGGGCCGCCCATCCCGGAGGGAATGTCCGTGTCCGGGGAGGGAGCCCATCCCGGAGGGAATGTCCGTGTCCTGGGAGAGAGCCCATCCCGGAGGGAATGTCCGTGTCCGGGGAGGGAGCCCATCCCGGACGAATGTCCCGGTGCAGGGAGAGGGATGTGCCGTCGGTGAGAGACAGACGTGGTGAGGGACACGTGGTGAGAGAGAGACACACACACACACACGTGGTGAGAGACACACACATGGTGAGGGACACACGTGGTGAGAGACACACACATGGTGAGGGTCAGACCTGGTGAGAGATGGTGAGGGACACGTGGTGAGAGACACACATGTGAGAGATATACACAGTGAGACACATGTTGAGGGACATAGACAGGGACACACATGGTGAGGGACACACACACATACAGAGTGAGGCACACACATGGCAAGGCACACGTGTGTGAGGCACATGCACAGAGGGACAAGGACAGCGAGGCACCCACAGTGAGACACAGCGATGCACAGAGAGAGGGACACACACAGAGCAAGGGACACAGCAAGGGACACAGAGCCAGGGACACAGCAAGGGACACAGCAAGGGACACAGAGCAAGGGACATACAGCAAAGGACACAGAGAGAGGGACACAGAGCAAGGGACACAGCAAGGGACACAGAGCCGGGGACACAGAGCAAGGGACATACAGCAAAGGACACAGAGACAGGGACACAGCAAGGGACACTGAGCCAGTGACATAGCAAGGGACGCAGAGCCAGGGACACAGAGCCAGGGACACAGCAAGGGACACAGCAAGGGACACAGAGCCAGGGACACAGCAAGGGACACAGCAAGGGACACACACACAGCAAGGGACACAGAGCAAGGGACACAGCAAGGGACACACAGAGCAAGGAGCATGCACAGCAGAGCACATGCACACAGCAAGGGACATGGTAAGGCACACATGCACATCGAGGCACACACATGTTGGAGCACACACATACCAAGGCACACATAGCAAGTCACACACATGTAAAAACATGCATGTCAAGGAACATTCATGGCACAACAGCACACACATGGCACAGTATTTAACAATGAGGTAGAAGTAAAATTCATGAAATTTTTTACCTTCCTCAGGGTTTTCCCCCTTCTGATCTTACCAAGTTTTTAAGTGTGCAGAAGTACAAAAGTTCCATAAATACTTCAGTACTGCTCTTTTATTATTACTTCCCAGTGGTCAGGTACAAAATCCTTGCCTTTTCATGCAATAAACAGCAAGAGGTGCTACAGTCACATGTAACTCAATAGTAAATTCCAAATAAACTGGTTCTTGCAGCTGTTTAGTTTCCCTTATTCAACTCAATCTCTTGACAACTCAGTTTCTCTGGAATAATCCCTGAGGTATTTTTGGAGTGCTCACTGCACTGTCCCTTTCCTGCACACCAACATGTCAAACACCCTGAAAATAAGTTGTTTTCATTGACAGACTCCTGTTTCTTTGAAGTTGAGGTTTTTGTGGCCAAACCATTTCAGCAGAAGATATGGAAATGCAGAGTCAGAGGAGGATGTCTTTTCCAATGATGACAGCAGAAAAGGAAAAGCATTTCTCCTTGGAAAACAAATCCTCTGGCTCTGCATTTCCATGCTCCCTCTCTACACACACTGCCAGGGCCTGGGAGTCACCAGACCCCTCAGGCTGTTTCCTCAGTGTTGTTACAAAACCAGCCTGGTTTAGATAAAGCACCAGCTCAATCCTAGACTGTAAAAGTTTAAATTCAGAAAAACCATGAACAAAAATGAGGAAAAATTTATTTGTAGAAACAAGTATTAAACCCAAAGAATAAGGCAGGCTATGAATTAGCAGAAACTCAATAGATAAAGGCAGCATTCCTGCCAGGGCATTTCTTAAGTGCAATTCCTTGCACTTCCCTTTTCTCTTTTTCTATTTTAATTTCATCACTAAGTTGATAATTTGGATTTTATGGAATGACAGGATTTCTTTCAGGTATTTCAGTTCTGGTGGCACTCAGCAGCCTCAGCAGCACTGGAGATGTGTCAGAGCCACCTCTGAAGCTGTGGCATTTCAACAAAGCAGGTCTGTACCTGCCCCAGGCTTTGGACTGGGATTACATAGGGCTTTCAGATCCAAAATGTAAGAAATAATACATTTATTTCACTTTGGAATATGTGAATTATCTAAATTTTGCAAGATATAAAATCTGAAGCTTTGCAGACAATCTTAGATTGTGGGTTTCAAGTACTTTTTCTGTGTCTGTACTCTGGAACCCCAAGCAGTGAGTTTTGCTGCAGTTCCATGTGGAGTCTGTGCCATTGTACAAATCACAAGGAGGGGAATTCCTCTTTCACAAGGATAAATTGCTTTAAAGCACAGTATCTGCATAAATCCCTATGCCTCTGGGGCAGCAAAAACTCAGAAGCTGAGGAGCTCACTCTGATTTCCTAAGAATGGCATTCTCAGCATCCTCCTCAAAGCAAACCCACGCTGCTCCTTTGGAGACATATTTGATTCTCTCTATTTCCCCACCACCATTACTCGGCTTTTGGAAGTGGATTTCAATCATGTCCTGGATGTTTTCTTCCTCGTCATCCACCTCTTGGATTCCTTTCAGCAGAATGGTCTTCTTAGAAACCCCAAAGTAGGGCTGTGGAGGAAAGGAAAACACACTGGGATTACACATCAGGAACTGACAGATGTGGGAATTAAATTCCTGGGATCTTTGGTTAAGACTTTGGATAGTGGGGTATATTCCTGTCACTGGAAGTAGCAGGAATTCTGAACTTTATCATACAGTGCTATGATGGGTCTTGAGGGGCCATATGAGGAGCAGTTGAGGTTTGTTGGAGAAGAGGAAACTGAGGGGAAATTTATCCTGGTCTGGAGCTTCCTGAGTGGAAATGANCAGGAGGGTTTGGATGATCCTCTGGGGCACAGGGTGGGATTGTTGGGGTGTCTGTGCAGGGCCAGGGCTTGGACTGATGATCCCTGGGGGTCCCTTCCCACTCAGGACATTCCATGATTCCACTGAGTCCAATGCATCCTGACTTTAGCTGGTGTGTCCTACACTCCTTAACATGCACCCACACTCTGGATTTGGGGACCTCTGATGACTCCAGAGAGCATCACTCCATAAAAACCCCTGCCAAAGACATGCCCCACACCTGCAAAGCTGCTGTGTCTCCTGCACACACTCTCCAGTCCATGCTTTAATTACAAAGGGCTGGTTACATACACAATTATATACACAATGCTGACTAGATTACCATCTGCTCAGAAAGCAACAGACAATTTCAGTGAGAACAGGATAAGCATTCCATAAGAATATGATGATAAGCTCTGTGTTCCAGGGAGAGGAGTCAGAGTTTGGGCTGAGTGAATGAATGAAATAAATCAATGAGCTGGGTCTCTGCTGAGACTCTCACAAGGCCTCATTAGGGAGCAGTGTGACTTTGTGACTTGGAAAACACTGTGTCTATGATTAACCTCCCTCCCAAACCCGCCCTCCCTCCCTGCTGTCCAGCACAGGCATTGGGGTGAGTTCTGCTACAATTTAATCAAGGAAAGAACATGCACATCCTTCACAAATAAATTACAGCTTTCACACTGCAAACCACGAGATTAGGAGCCTACAGCAGACTCACACTTGCTATTAAATTCACAAATCCATGACACAAAGGCTCCTGAAGGTGCTGCCCACACCTCCTGTCTCCCACCCACCTGTTCCATTTGCTTGCACTAAATTCTTTTACCTGACAGTTTTTCAAGTGTAGGTCCATGCTTGGGGAAACAGAAAGTTTGTAGCACCTTCCATTTGCAAAGAAAGGGTATTTGCTACATCCCACAAAGTTGTTGCTTGCTGAAATGAAGAATGAGAAAAGGAAGAGTAATATAATTTAAACTGTGTTTTTAATCATATCAAAGAACAGACTCATCTTTCTTATCTGGATGTAGAAACTGCTGTAACATAAAATCACAGAATATGCTGAGTTGGAAGGACCCAGCAGGATCATCAAGTCCAACTCACACTTGTGGGTTCTTCCTGTGCATTCTGCAAAAAGTTTATTTGGCACTTCAAAAAAAAACCCCAAACCAAAAAGCATTAAATGGCCACAAAAGCTTGTGAAATAAATTAAAGCAGCTGCTCTAAGTGGATGTGGCTCCACTGATCTTCACAGAATTCCATCCAGTTGGGCAATGTGGATGCCAGTCTAACTTCATTGTCGTGACACAAGAGCTAAAATCAAACACATTCTCCTCATTTTCTTTTTGCAATGTGAGTGTCTGGCAATGCAAAGGCAAAACCAGGGTTTTGACAAAGTTATGAAAGAAGCAGAGCCCATGAACTGGGATCAGGTTATGTTTGATCAAAAGGGCTGTGATGAAATAGAGCTTTATTTACACAAATGTGAGTGAACCCACATCTTTGAGGGATCTGCTTAGCTCTCCCTGGGAAAAATTTGCCACATTAAGAGAGGAAATAACCCAGAAATGGACAATTTGGCCTAAATATGGGTACAAAATATTCCATACTCTACCTCCAGGCCTGAGGAATGTGATCACAGCAGTTCTGGACTGCCCATTGTAGGTCACATGTTCTACTTCTCCTCCTCCTCCCTGCTCAGTTTTGGAGAAGTTCAGCTCTAACTTGTCCCTCATCCACTCCTCAGGAATGGGGAGCTCAGGGATCTCTGAAACACAGATCTTCTTTCCAGAGATTGTGACCTGGAGCTAAAAAGAGACATTTTGGGTGCACTTTGTGACTGAAAACACTGAAAGAAAAGCAAACCTGCAGCTTTTTGGGAACTCCTGGTTTTGTAGTTTGACATTTCACTTGTTTACCTCAAATTCAATTCCACTTTCAAGTTTGACAGGCACTGCTTTCACATCTACTGTTTTGCTGTCCAGGCTCACAGAGTGCTTCCCCTTTTCTATCAGTCTCTGGGCAACTAAGGGAAATCAGATATGAAAAGCCCTTTTTAATCATTGGAAAACCAAAATTATTCCCCAGCCTCTTAAGCAAAATGTCCTTGTGCATCAATGAAGCAGAAACAAACAACCATGAGGCAACCAATCCCACCAGCCATGTCTTCAGGCACGTGTGTTTCCTTAAAATCTCCCTGGTTATGGGCAAAATATTATGCTAGCAAGCAAAATGTTATGATAGCAAGCAAAACGTTATGATAGGTTAATAATAATGAACAAGAAATAATATAAATAATAATAATAATGATGTCATAACAAATGTAAACAATGTGAAAAATATGTTGTGAGTGGTATAGAATTGTGAAACTATTAATATTCTATATTAATGGTAAAACTATGTCAAAAGATGCTCTTATTGTATAAAATATTAATTCTGGACTTCTTCTAATTAATTCAAAATACCCTTGGATGAAAACCACATCACTACCAGGTGAAAGACATCAGAAACATGGATTTTCAACTTAAAATCATACCTTCTTCATCTTCAAAAGTCAGCAGTGCCTGGTTCTGGTTCAGACCGTAGGGCATCTTTGCAGTAGCATGGAAAACACAGTGAGTGTCCATGTGTGGACAGCCCTTCTTCCTGCCTTCCATGTGACTGAACTTCACTTTCATGTCTGCCACCCTTTCATTAATCTAAAATGTTAGAATTGGGAGAGGGAAAAGAATAATTGCTGTAACTTATTGCAGAAGAGAAGAAGAATGGTCATTCTTCCTTGAAATGCTAAACATATTTTGTTTTTGTTAAGGTTTAACTGTCACAATTGCAGTTGTGGCTGCTTAAAAAGGTGTGACTGATCAAACTAAACTGATTTGCTGTGCTGCCCATTCCTGGGATTTTTGTCAACTGGGTGAGTTTTTTCCCCTCTTCCCTCCTTTTATTAACTCTGAACCTAAAATTGACTTTACACAGTAAAAATTCCATTCCAGACCAGTCTGGGATTCCACAATTCCATGGAATTTCCTAATAAACAGCCTCTTGTCTTACCATCTTAGTAAAATAAACAAGAATATTGAAATATTTTACAACTAGGGCAGAATAAATAGCTCCTGAAAATGTTGGTTAGGAAAGGCTGCTTTGATGCACTTGAGGGAGTTTGAGAATATTTTTTCCCCTTTATGTAATTATTTCAAAATAAAAACCCTGTGTGGAAGGAAAATACTGTTTGTGTCAAGATAAAATAACCAGAGTAATTAAAGCATTCCTGGCACTTATCTCCAATCCCAGCATCTTCTGAGTCTGCTCTTTCCATTCCCTCTCTTGCCAAGGGAAAGAAGACACTTTTCCTAAGGATTCACACACTGAATCAACCCTTGTCCTGTCCAAGGACTCCACAGGGAATTTAGGAAGCTGGACTTACTTGCCATCTCCTAAACTTAGAGATGTAATTTAGAAAGCTATACCTAATAGTGTAATATTGTTAACAAATGATCACACTTTTCATTTTACTGTAAATTCTCCAAAATTATTTTATTTCCTCCCATCTAGAATGAAAACAGGCTTTTAAAGCTGACATTTCCACAAGAGAAATTCCAATTTCTAAACAGCCCAGAAACTGCAGCAGTTTCACCCCAAGACACTTTGGATCCTGAGGTTAAATCTACTCAGGATCACAAATATTTACATGGCTGCAAACTGAGTTATTTATGAGAGATGTGATTTATGTAGTATGAGATGTCTTTATGTAATATGAGAGAGACTGGAATCAAGTCAGGGTCAATAAAAGCTAAAATAAATGCTGTATTTGCCATGTAATGGCAAACGTATTTATAAATTTCAGTCATATCATGACTTTTCTCTTTCCTCCTCTCTTGTCCCTGGGGTTGGAATGAGATGAGCTTCAAGGTCACTTGTAACCCAAACCATTCCAGACTCTGTGAAGATAAAGATTTGCCCTTCCAGAAGACAAATGCAGAAATATTTCAAGCTTTACCTGGTTAATCTGTGCGTGCATCAAACTGTCCTCTTCAAGGTCTCCTTTGAGCTTTTTAATCTCTTCCTCCAGCTCTTTGTTTTCTTTGTGCAGCAGATCGAGTTTGCTCTACAGCCCCAAAAGTAGGAAATGCAAAATTAAACATGTCAATAAGGACAAAAATGTATTTCTGCAAAATCTGGAGGGTTTCTGACATGCTGCTGCTCTTCCTCCTTTATATTCTCCAGCAAGGGAGAGGGCAGACCTCTCCTTCCTCCACACCAATGAATCCCACTTGGGCACAAAGCTCAATCCAGGATTTCCTGGACAGGGCACATGGAATGAGCAGGAAACACAGGATTTGTTGTCAGCTCCAGCCACCACAATTAGGAGGTGTCTCCTTTAAAGTCACCAACCACTGGAGAAGTTCAGACCAGTTCCCATCAAGGTAAAACAAAAGCCAGATGATGAGAATGACCTTTCCTGGCTATAAAATCCAAACATTTATGGTTAAAGAACCAAACCCAAATTCACAAAATCTCATGTTGACCTGAATGTACTTCACCAATTGATTATATTTTAATAGATTTTAAGACTGAATTTCTCATCAGTGATTTACAGGCCAAAGCAAAGCTCACCAAAACCACCTCCTTGTCAGCCTATGGAACCTTCTGTTATATGGAATGTAATGGCTGCACATGGAATATTGAGGGGATGAACCAATTAGTTTGAGAACCAACTAGTTATAGAAAGAAACTCCCTCTTCAAACAGGTCCTGGCTCTTGCCCAGTTTACTGTCACTTAAGAAATGCTGATCCCTTGGGTGCTGTAACCTCTTGTAAAACAGGTTGTTGACAAAGCAGTGGAATCAACCCATTCTTTTTCATCCCCATCACACAGAACTGGATCTCAGGAGTGGAGAATCCTGCTTTGGTCAACTTTCATGCACACAAAATAGACACTTTATTGCACTGGTTTTTAATCAGTCAGTGAAAAAGTAATGTGTGGAAAAAACACGTAGAACAATTTAACTGTACATTCCACAGGTTGGTAAAGCCATTGAAACTGGAAAGGAAGTATTACTCCTATTTTCCCTAATTAACACCTCCTTCACAACCCCCAAATTCCAACAGCCTTCTCCATACCTTAACGTTGTCCTTACGCACACTACTCTCCTTGAGCTCTTTCTCTTTCAGCTTCATCAGCTCCTCCCATGCATTAACACACTCTTTTTCAGCATTTATATGGGAGAAAAGGTCAGTTTGTGCATTTTTAGCTTCTTCAACTCTTTCCTGGGTAGCAAAAAGAAAGATTTTACTTTTTTTCTTTGTTATTTTATGGGAACAAACCAAACACTGAGTATGCCAGTTATGTTTATTTGTTTTCAACACTTTGGGTAAACAGCAACCTTGTAAGAGTAGTTACGACTGAGATCAACACAAGCATTGAAAGGAAAATAGAGAACATGTTAAGCATGTTGTAACTGGGGGAGGCTTGATTTGGTTTTAGAAGGATGGATTGAAGGTCTTCATCAATTCCCACAATTCCATGTGCTTTACAGGACTTGCCTTCCATGCTCTCAGTTCTTCCTCAAGTCTCTGCACGTCCTCCTGCTCTGTCCCCAGTGGATCAGGGGCCACCACACTCTGCAAAAGAGGCACACACTGGTTTTCCCCTTCCTGGGCAATCACTGGGACACACCAAACAACTCAAATTTGAGTCTTCAAACCCACAGAACCAAACCCTCTGCAGCTGGAGGGAGCCTTTGGCCACAGCAGTGACCAATCAAATCCAAAGTATTTTGCCATTTCTCTCCAATTGGTGAGCCAAACATTTTGAGAGGCTTGTTGTATTTCAGAATTAAATCTTCCTAGAACCTCCAGAGGAGAGCATATACCACATCATTTACAAAAAAACCTCATTCACTTAGGCCTAATTATTGGACTATTTTAATGGCAAAAATCTAAGAAAATGTGGATTACTGCTCACTCTTTATTATTTGCTCATTATCCAGCTGCAAATACCCACAGGATAGTATTGTGATAAACAAGAAAAGCAAGTTGTCTTCGTGTTCTTCCACACAGAACTAAGGCCCTTGAACCCATAAAAGTTTAGAGTTTGCTTTCTCAGCAGTTCCTCCAGGAGAATGTATAAAGAATGAAAATAAATGTCAGAACGAGGTTATTCCAAGCTCAGGGAGATTGGACAACCAAAGGCAGTATCAAGGTGATAAAAGAACCATTTCAGAATGGAAGTATTTCAGGGCAGAAGTTCACAGGAACAGGGAAACTACAACTGGACAAAGCCCAAGGAGAGAGAAAAATCTCCTTTGTTCTGTTTTGTTTCTATGGCTGCAACATTCTGCAGAAAAAAAAATATCCAAAAAGACCCACTGAAACAATCCCTCCCTCTTGCTTGTGATGACATAAAACTTGAACGGGAATCATGAAATTCAGGCACGGAAAAGGTCTAAATTAGATAATCTTGGCAATTCTCCTGGTGATGCTGGCTATTCCCTAAAACCAATAAAACTGAAAGTATTTTGTCTGCTACTTTGTCCAGTTTTAAAACAGGGAAATGCCCATCTGTGGAATACTTCAAATTGGGAAAAATATTCCATCTTTCAAAGGATTGAGTGCAGGAAAGCAGAAGGATGCACCTGCCAACAGCTGGAAACTCATAAGAAGAAAGATGCCTGAAAAATGGTCTAAGACAACAGTTTTCAACTTGAAAGAGGGAAAAAATAACCAGGAAAACACAAGAAATCCCAGGGAAAGTCCCATCCAAATCACTGCTGCAACTGAATCCAGGGAGTCCCTAGGAAAAAGGAAATTCCCCTAAAAAGACTCCACAAAGACATGAGCAAGAGAGGCAGGACAGGAAAGTTCTGACAGGATCTGTAATGCAGAAACTGTGGAATGGGACTCTCCCTATGAAAAAAGGGAATGAGGAATGTCCCAAATATTAAAGGGTGGAAGAAGGTGAGACCAGAAGCAGTGCAGTCCTAGCACAAACCTTCATGCAGAGACACAGCTGTCAAATACATGTTTTATTTCCACCAGGAAATACTTACAAAATCATCCTCTCCTAGAGATAGTGGGGGGCTTGTAAAATCCATTTAAACCTGAGGGAACAGGAAAAAAAATGTCACATTGGGCATATTATTTGAGGTTTTCTTTGCAACACAACAACAGGAAGGAGTAACAGAAGCTGTGCTGAACTGAAGGAATTTTTAAACATGAATGTTGTATCATTTCATAGGCAAAAGTGGTTAGATATTGGATATCTGAAGCCTCCTTCCTTCCTAAACATAAATCCTAGAGACAGATGTCAGGAATTCTGCAGAGCACAACTCCACTTTCCTCTTTTGTAACTTGTGTATTTATCTTTACGCTACTTTTGTGCTGTTACACACCATGGTAACATTGTGGAGGTTCTGAGCAGGAGAGCCTGGAGAAGGGAAGGCTCCAGGGACACCTGAGAGGCCCTGGCAGGGCCTGAAGGGGCTCCAGGAGAGCTGGAGAGGGACTGGGGACAAGGATGGAGGGACAGGACACAGGGAATGGCTTCCCACTGCCAGAGGGCAGGGCTGAGTGGGATACTGAGAAGGAATTGCTGTCTGGGAGGGTGGGCAGGCCCTGGTACAGGTTGGGCAGAGAAGCTGTGGCTGCCCCTGGATCCCTGGGAGTGTCCAAGGCCAGGCTGGAGCCACCTGGGCTGGTGGGAGGTGTCCCTGCCCGTGGCAGGGGTGGAACTGGATGGGCTTTGAGGTTCCTTCTCTCCCAAACCATTTGGCATCCTATGAAACCTGTTTAACACAAATGAAAACTCTTACACAGCAGCAGGTAACTTAAAATTTGGAACCGGTTGCCACAACGCTTTGTGGAGGAAGTCAAAAAGGAATTTAGGGAAGTTGGTGGGCCACTGATCCAGGATGGGATGCCAAGGTGCACGGGCCCCCAGGCAAACCTATCCTGTGCACAGCACAAGGTTGGATCCCCCTGGATTAAAGTTGGATCAATACCCACGTTGGACAGTATGAGCAGTGCCCAGAGCCCAGAGGGTGCAGCCCAACATCCCCAACACTCCGGGCATTCCAGGGCCAACGCTGCCCTCGGCTCTGCCCCGGCACCACCGCCCGTGTCCCACTCACCAGCGAGGCTTCAGGCGAGCTCACCCCTCTGGAGCCCCGCTCTGGTCTGGGATCAAACAGCCCAACTCACAGACTTCTGTTCCGCTTCCTGGAAAAGAGCCAGGTGAGAGGGTGAATGAACAACCATCTCCCCTTGCTTTGTCCTCTCCTTGAGCCCCGGCGGCTCCACCAGCGATACCCTCGAAGGGAACGGACATACTCCGGCCGGGCCGGGCCCGAAGAGCACCCCGGGGCTCCCGAACCGCAGGATCCGCTGCCCGGACCCGCAGGATCCACTCCCCGGGGGCTCCTGGACTCGCAGGATCCGCTCTCCGGAACACCCCGGGGCTCCCGAACCGCAGGATCCGCTGCCCGGACCCGCAGGATCCACTCCCGGGGCTCCCGGACCCGCAGGATCCACTTCCCAGACCTACAGGATCCGCTCCCCGGAGCTCTCCGGGACTCCCGGACTCACGGGATGGGCTGCCCAGACTCACAGCACCTGCTCCCCGGAGCTCCCGGCCCCTCAGGATCCGCTGCCCGGCTCCTCGGGGATCCCGCACCCGCAGGATCGGCTCCCCACTCCCCTCGAACCCCTCGAGGCACCTCCCAAGGCTGCTCCTTTTGCTTTCGCTTTCCCGCCGGCGAAGGCGGAGCCGCTCCTGTCCTGCCCGTCATAGCCCCGGGCCCGACGCCGCCACTGCCCCGGCTCTGTCGCGGCCCCGTCACGGCCCCGGCTCTGTCACAGCCCCGGCTCTGTCACGGCCCCATCACGGTCCCGGTTCTGTCACGGCCCCGGTTCTG
>VWZD01004301.1:0-21105 GCA_013396695.1 Sakesphorus luctuosus | reverse complement strand
TGGGGGTTGGTCTCTTCTCCCAGGCACTCAGCAATAGGACAAGGGGGCACGGGGGGCTCAAGCTCTGCCAGGGCAAATTGAAGTTGGAGATCAGAAAGAAATTCTTTGCAGAGAGAGTGCTGAGGGATTGGAATGGGCTGCCCAGAGAGGGGGTGGATTCCCCATCCCTGGAGGTTTTTCAGCTGAGCTTGGCCGTGGCACTGAGTGCCATGATCTGGTGACGGGACTGGAGTTGGCCCAAGGGTTGGACTTGATGGTCTGGGAGGTCTTTTCCAACCCAATCCATTCTATCATTCTATGATTCTAACCAGTATCTTGTGCTCAGAGCACTGTTCCAGCAACTGGGAGAAATGGGTTTGGCCTCACCATCCAGGTGTCCCAACCCTTTGGGTTTGTCCAGGAGGTAGCCCAAAGGGAAGGGTGGTTGCTGTGCCACCTCCCATCCTTAGAGATCTCTACTAATTTATTGGGGAAAAAACCCTAAAAATCTCAGGTGAGCAAAGAAAATCTCTTCTTTCTGTCCTTGGTGCAATGCCAATGGAAAGGAACAGCTCAGAATCTTACATTTACTGTACTCTCAGGAGCTGTGGGTGATGCCTTACACCTCAAACATCCAGAGTCACCAGGATGGTAGTTCTGGATCTCACTGCTGACATCCCAAAGTCTGTCACTCATCAGCCCTTGACATGAGCAGGACACCAAGAACACGTGGGTGGTGGTCTCTCAGGAACTGCTCCTACCCTTCATTTCCCTGTTTCTCCTCCATCCTGAGTGTTCTTGCAGCCACATGGCAATCTAGACTGGGAAATGAACCAGTTTACAAACTGACCTGAATAAAGCTGGGTTTATCTGGCTCATTTCTCCAGCCCAGCTCGTCCTGTGCCAGCCCAGGGGTTGATGTGCAGGGTTGGCTTGGTGGGGGTGAAGAACAACTTCCCTCAGTGGTGCCAGTGGGTCAGGCCTTAAGCACTTGGCAAAATCCAACCTCAGCACAGGTTCCACATCTAGTTTTGAGGGGCCCACACTGTTGGCAGCACAAACACAATCCATTCTTCAGTCCTTTCTTTTCTAGCAAGGCAAGAGAGAGAAAATTCCACCTGAGATGGTTGTTAGGCTGGAATCCCATCCCTGGGCCCTGCCTGGAAATCACTGCATGTTAAGGGAATGCTCCTTTCAGCCAGCACTGTTGGTGTTTCAGGGAGGATTAGGGGTTTGCTGGGGCAGAAAGAATTCCAAGTGTGGGCTGGTTTGTGCTGAGGAGACGTCAATAAAAGGGAAGGGAGAGGAGGACCGAGGGTGTGGAGATGTGCCTGACAAGAGTACTATTCTATGTTTTTATTTGATGTGATGAATGAACAGAAATTGAGTGTTTATATTCCTTAGGAATAAAAAGCATTACCTCAGGTGTGTCCCAAGCTCATCACTGGCCGTGGCAAAGGCTCTAACTGGGTAAGGTGTTTCTTTGGTGTCTCTCTGGCTGAATTGAATGATGGATTCTGAAATTGTCCATGTGAGAAAATACTTCCCACCTGGAAGTGCTGCATCCAGATCTGGGTCCTCAGCACAAGAGAGAGAGAGTCCAGGGGAGGCCACAGAGATGATTCAGAACTGGAGCCCCTCTGGAGCCAGGCTGGGAGAGCTGGGGGAGACCCCTGGAGAAGAGAAGGCTCCAGGGACACCTGAGAGGCCCTGGCAGGGCTTGAAGGGGCTCCAGGAGAGCTGGAGAAGGACTGGGGACAAGGGATGGAGGGACAGGACACAGGGAATGGGATATTGGGAATAGATGGGATATTGGGAAGAAATTGGTGAGTGGGAGGGTGGGCAGGCCCTGGCACAGGTTGGGCAGAGAAGCTGTGGCTGCCCCTGGATCCATCCCTGGGAGTGTCCAAGGGCAGGTTGGAGCCACCTGGGCTGGTGGGAGGTGTCCCTGCCCATGGCAGGGGTGGCACTGAGTGGGCTTTAAGGTCCCTTCAAACCCAAACCAATCTGGGATTGCACAGTTGTATGGAAAAAAAAGATCTTTTCTATTTTTTGCCAAGCCTGTAGTCATCAGGGTTTTGAATTAATATAATTCTGAGTGAAGATTATCAATATAATATTTTTGGGAATATTTAATTAAGTGCCACAGACTCCAGAAATGTTTTTTTTCTTTTTTGAAAGCAATTTTCATGTTCCCCCATTATTTTAATTTCCAAGAATTATTTTATGCAAGCCATTCTTAGTGAAAGAAACACTTCCTGAGTGTGAAGCAAACAGAAAGTGTTACACAGAAAGCTGGGCTGCAGCTGAGAGAAATTACAAAGTGAGGATGTGCAAGTTAAAACATGAGAACTGCTTATGTAGGGGAGTATCTGGGAAGGACAGTAATCCCAGTGTTAGAGAGCTCTGGCCTCAACACATTCCTGGAAAAACTTGGAGCTCTGGCTGATGAGGAAATGTCAGTGGGAATGTTAATGGGAATTGAATGTGTTGAGGTGAGTGTTTTGACCCCACTGGTGTGGGCAGCTCATCTCACTCCTGATCCAGACAAACCCTGGGACTTAATCACTTCTGTACTGGTATTCCAAGCCTTCTCCTCCATGAGTTTTAACAATCCTAACTGGGAAAGCCAGCAGGGAAGGCCCATGGACAGCTCCCATGTGCAGAAAATGCAGCTCCTCTTTCCACTCCAAGTGTGAAGTCCCGTGGCAGATCCCAAGCTCCGAGTGCCCCACCTGTGGAGGGTTCATGGAATTCACTTGTTTTTACCCTGGTTTTGCATTGAAAGGCTCCCTGTGAACCCAGGATTGACTGATGGCTGTGACCTGCCCTTCTGTGGGAATCCCACTTCATTCTCCCTGCAGAGATCTCCACAGCCAGGCCCTCCTGGGTGAATAGATTAGATTTCATGGGCGGGGGTATTTTTCTTTTTTAATTTACTTTCTCTTTTGTATTTGCTTTTTCTCTTTTTCTTCCTTTCCTTTCCCTTTCCCTTCCTTTCCCTTTCCCTTCCTTTCCTTTCCTTTCCTTTCCTTTCCTTTCCTTTCCTTTCCTTTCCTTTCCTTTCCTTTCCTTTCCTTTCCTTTCCTTTCCTTTCCTCCTTCTCCTTTTCTTCTTTTTCTTTCCTTTTCCTGTGTTCCATACTTTTCCAGAATAACCCAAAGTTGGATTGTTTTGGATGAACTTGTACTTCAGTTTCTCCCTGAGCTCTTGTACATAAGACACCCTTTTGGAGATAAAGACACAGCTGTTGGCCCAGCTCTTTTCCAAAGGGAGTGATAGTAACTCTTAAAAACTGGTTTTTGTATTTGCAGGGGGTTTTTTTGACACTTTGCTGAGTGTAGCTCTGAAACAAATGGCTCATATTCCCTGACACTCTGGTTTAGATCTGACAGACCATCATGGTTTCATCTTAAATCAACCTTAAATACCTCCTGTGATGTTCTTCACAGCTGAGGCAACTTCAGAATCCAGTGAATGAATTTGTCATTTTATTATTTCACCACAGAAAACTGACTAACAGATTTAAGGGTGAGAAAAATGTTTATAAATTTGGGTGAAAACCAGATATAGCCAGAAAAAAAATATACTGAAGGAGCTCCAATATTACTTTCAACTCTTTCAAAGTGAAACAATTTTTCATTTGAGATATTTGGGACATATTTCATAATTATTTTTAGCTCTTTCTGAGGAATTGCCCTTCCCAGGATGAGAGTGGAGCAGTAACAGGGTTGCATCAAAGCTCAGGGTATTCCACACACGGGGAATTTCGGGAAGATTTGTGTCTCAGCTTTTGGGCAAAGATGATTCACTCAGCTCTGCAGCCTCATCACTTGCACTAAATTTGGGATATTGGGTTTATTTAATGGGATGCAGCTGTTAATATTTGGAGTTTCTGGAGTAACACTTCCAGCTTGATGGCTTTGAAAACACTCTGCTGAAGTGGGGCTGGAATTCCTGGAAAATACTTGGATCTGCTTTGCAAAGTGAGTGTCAAACTCCACACATATTCCACCCATATGGAAACACTTATATGGGAAAAAATGAGGAAACCTTGAGTGAAAAAGAAGGAAAAGAACCCAAAATGAGCCTAATTTTTTAGGGTAATCCAGTGTGACAATTCTCCCAAGAAAAGCTTTAATTATAAATTTTTTCTGAGGCTGAATTTGGATGCTTAAAGGTGATGGAATCATAGAAAAGCTTGGGTTGGAGGGGACCTTAAAGATCCTCTTATTCCAAGATCTGAACTGCAGACTGGAGACTCCTCAGGTCCAAATCTCAGTTTTGTCACCTGGATCAGCCCCACTGGGCTTGTGACAGTGCAAAGTTTTCCTAAAATTCATGAGTATGCTCATAAACACACTCATATATAAAACTCATGAATCTGCTTCTTCAACTGCAGCAATTCATGTCCCAGTAAGGCACTTTAGTACTATTTAAAAACTCCTTCCACTGAAAAAAAAAGAAATATTTTTGGTTTTTTGTGAGATTTTCAAGGATTCTCTCTTTACCTTTTCATCTACAAGTAACAAGAAGTACAATTTTCCATTTCTATTTTTTTATTTTTCTATTTTTGTTTTTTTTTCTGCAGTGCCTGGAGTGGTATTTATTAATATTTACTGTTGGGCAAGATAAATGTCAAAGGAATATTAATTAGTTGTGTTGTAAATAACAGAGAATTTACATTTCCACGCTGCTGAAGCCTCAGAGTGACTACAAATGTTTACCAGCAATTATCTGGGTTCTTTTGACCCATTTTTGACCCATTGTATGTGGTGTTGATTTAAAAGAGTTCAGGTTCATGGATGTATTTGTGCCATTGAATTAATGGCCCTGAACTGTTATTTAGGAGTGTTCTGATGGGAGCTGGCAGAGTCAGGGAAGCACAGTCAGGGCATGAAAAACAAGGACAAATTAATACTCTAAAAATAAAATTAGATCAGTCACAATGTGCCAAGTATGTGAACAAAGCAAAGGGAATTTCAATAAACATGTAAAAAGCACAGGAGGAGGTTGAGACAAGAGTGAAATGTTAAAATGACTTTATGGAGAGGTGTTAGTATGGGATAGGATAGTCCATTTATTCTAAAAAGAGAGAGAACAGAGGAAAAATATCTTCAAAAAGCAAATGGAATATGAGGTTAAACCCTCAGAACAGTCTGGGTAGGAGGCAATAAATTAATAAATTAATAAATACACCACAGAATGGTTAGAAGGGGAAAGTGTCCTGTTACCCACAGCAAATGGTGACTCATTGGTGTTGTCCATCAGGCTGAAAAGCTGGAATTGCATCTCCTACAGGTCATTCCTGATGGTGGTTGTGACTTGCTAGAGGAGAAACTCCAGGAATCATCTCATGAGCAATAGGAATAATCCACACCATGGTTAAATCATTTCCAGCCAACTTGTGCAACCAGGCCTTGCCTGAACTGTGAGGCAATGCCAAGAACATCCGTTCCCAGTGCCAGATGCTGGAATTCCACATGGAGGGCCGTGAGCAGGGACACCACTGGCTTCTCCTGAGCCCCCAGCATGGGCACTGTGCCCATGGACATCAGGAAATCCACAGCCTAACTCTCCACAGCAGGTTAGAAACAGGTGACAGACCTCACACATAACCCTAAACTAAATAAAATAAGACTCACAAAGAAGCTGATAAAATATTGAGTCACTGTGGCATCAGGAAGGGACAGAAAGTTGATTTCCTCAGAAGCTGAAGCAGCAGCAGGAGGGAGGAGAGGAGATGAATGTGCAGTGGGGTGGGAAATGAGTGTTGCAGACATGAAGGGGAGTCTTAAGCAATGACTGCTGGGACTCATCTGTCGAGGATTTTAGCACCAGCTCCATCTATTTGGTTTGGGGAGGAATTTGCAAAGCAGATGGATGAGTGTGGTCAGTTATTGTGGGACTGGAGGTGTCTGTGTGACCAAGGACAGATTCCATGAGCACCACACCAGTGTCCAGGTGACAGGATAATATTTGGGTTACCAAAAAATGTCTCTGTATTCAATTACAAAGTCTGACATCCCACCCAAAATGAGGGGTAGGAGAACCTGGGCATGGGCTTCCTGTGGGACCAGCCCAAGACATGGCACAGGGAGAGGTTTGGTCCAAACTGTGACTATCCTTTTAAATGAGGGTTGCAGACACAAAGAGCCATCATAAGCAATGACAGCTGAAGGCCAGTCCTGGTGTGTTATCCCCAAATCCATCTATTTGGGATTCAGAGAGGAATTTAGGATAGCATTGCAAAGCAGATGAATGTGTGGGGTTGGCTTTTATGGGACTGGAGGTTCTGCCTTTGAGCTGACCAGGTGACTGCACAACCAAGGGCAGATTCCTCCACCACCATTCCAGTGCCCAGGTGATAAACTAACATTTGGGTTTCCAAAGGATATCCCTGTGGAAGATGCCTGTATTTAGTTACAAAATCAGACAATACCAACCCAAAATGAGGGGTAGGAGAACCTGGGCATGGGCTTCCTGTGGGACCAGCCCAGGACATGGCACCGGGAGAGGTTTGGCCCAAACTGTGAATGTCCTTTTACATGAATGTTGCAGACACAAAGGGCCATCATAAGCAATGTCTGCTGGGGCCAATCCCGGTGTGTTCTCCCCCAAATCCATCACTTGGTTTCAGAGAGGAATTTAGGATAGCATTGCAAAGCAGATGAATGTGTGGAGTTGGCTTTTATGGGACTGGAGGTTCTGCCTTTGAGCTGACCAGGTGACTGCACAACCAAGGGCAGATTCCTCCACCACCATTCCAGTGCCCAGGTGATAAACTAACATTTGGGTTTCCAAAGGATATTCCACCAGGAATGTTGATCAGACACAGCACACCAAGAACACAGAGCAGGGGACACTTAATGGTGCTTTATAAGACCAATTTTCCCAAAGTATCCATGGGCCTGCCCAGATTTCCCCAAATATTTGTGCTCAAACTCATGGGAGTGTTTTGCCCCTGGAAATTCACTCCCTGCCCATGCACAGCTTGAGGTACGAAAGTCATTGTTAAAATCCAAGAAGGATGAATAAATGGGTTTTAAAGTCAAATAGGGAGGAAATAATGGGACATTAGGGATATATGTGCTGGGAATGTCCTTTGGAGACTCATTTAATGGAAAAGCTCTTTATTCATACCATTAAATGAGGTGCTTGGAATTAGATAATGATGATTGTGGCATTCCAGTGAAATATTATAAATATAGGAGATTAAAACAAGCCCTTATAAATTATTAGTTACTTTAATTACAATTTCTATTATAATATTTATACAATTTATATATAAAAGTATATATTTATTTATACTTTAGCCTAAAAAGCAAAGATCTTACTTTCACCAGTGTGAAAATAGCTAATACACAAAGTTTTTTAAAAGTATTTTGATGTAAAGATGAGATGGTTCGTATGTGTCTGCCAGACACTAATATTTTGATTTTTCTCTATAAATATAGTACATAAATATATATTTTATGAATATATAATACAAAAACCAACCAAATAAGTAATATATATTATTAAAGCAAAACTATTTCTTTCACCATTGTGAAAATAGCTAATAGACAATGCTTTTAAAAAGTATTGTGATGTAAAGATTAGAGGTTTCATATGACTGCCAGACACTAATATTTTGATTTTTCCCAATACATATAGTACATAAAAATGTATTTTATAGATATATAATAGAGCAAATAAATAAATAAATAAAAATTGTGTCTCATAAAAGCAAAAAAATCAAAGATCTTACTTTCACCAATGTGAAAATAGCTAATATACAATGTTTTTAGAAAAGTATTGCAATGGAAAGATTAGATGTTTCACGTGTCTGCCAGACACGAATATTTTGATTTTTCTCTATAAATATAGCACATAAAATATGTATTAGATCTATCTATCTATCTGTCTGTCTGTCTATCTATCTATCACTCTATCAATCACTCTATCAATCAATCACTCTATCACTCTATCTATCTATCTATCTATCTATCTATCTATCTATCTATCAATCTATCAATCACTCTATCATTCACTCTATCTATCTATCACTCTATCTATCACTCTATCAATCACTCTATCACTCTATCTATCTATCTATCTATCTATCTATCTATCTATCTATCTATCTATCACTCTATCTATCTATCTATCTACCTATCTGTCCATCCATCCATCCATCCATCCATCCCTCTAATACATCTATCTACATCATATATATATATGTAATGCACCAAATAAATAAATAATATAAATTACATGCCTTAATTAAATAACCACATTCTCTATCTCATAACAGCCCCCCCTGTGCACTCAGTGAGATCCATCCCCTCTGTGCCCTCCAGGCCTGGAGCCCACCCAGGGGTCCCTCTTCCCCATGGATTTTCCCGCTGGGTCCGAGTGTTTTCCCGACCCCCCTGAGCTGTTCCTGTTGGCTCTGCAGTGCCTGGAGCTGGGAGTTAGTTTTTCTTTCCAGGAGTTCCTTGGCAATCTTTGGGGCCTGTTTGTCTTGGCATCCCCCTCCCACATTACCCATTCTCCAGTCTCAAAACTCTGTTTACAACCTTTTGTGCCTTTGGAATGGATTTCTGTGGTCCTAAAATGTCATTTAAAGTGTCTCATCCCTCAGACACTTGTTGATTTCCCATCTCTTATATATATATTTTAATTTTCATAAGTTCAACTCTTTTACTTAGAATAACTCTCACTATAGGACTTCAATTATTTGAACTTGGCAAATGCTCAGAATTTTTATAAGTGAATCCATTATACTCTCCCAACATCTGCTCTTAATAATCCCAAATGGTTTTGGTTTGTTCTCCTCTCACATGGAGGTTTCTGTTTGCTTTTTCTAAACCAAGGCACCATTACACACAGAGGTTGGTTCTTGTCTCACTGATGTTGCTGATAAAAACGGGCATGGATTTCAACACTAAGACAAAGGAGGGAAGGTTTAATAATCTTTATTTATAAGGCAAAATCCTCTCTGAAAGATTAACTTACCCTTGGGACAATAAGTGGTCAGATCATTGGCCAAGGAGCTCTCACGTTATCAAGTTCTTCTCAAATTGCACCATCTGAAGCCTATGGGGGACAGGAAAAGTTGGGAAAATTCACTAGAAATTCCCTCTGTCTTGCCTTAGGAACAACAAACGTGAGAAAAATGTAGAAATTCTGGTTTGTAAATTAAAAACCACTGAGTTTCTCACTAGTCCAAACCATAAATGCAAGAATTTCATCAACTTTTCCCCCAAACCCATCACTCTGTGGCTTTCACAGGAGCATCCAGGCCAAGAGAGATTGGAAAAGCAGGTGAAAATATCCAGGCTGAAGCTGCCAAATCCCGTTGGATGCTTCCATTTGGGATGCATTTTCCTGGTTCAACCATGATCTTGTCCAAGAAATTCTAAGCAAAGGAGACATTTTAAAATCCCAACTTGTTGTTTTTAAAGGGAATTTCCCCTGGAGCAAACTCAAACCAGGATTTCACAGAACCCAGAACATCCCGTGGAAAAGACAGGACTCACCTCTGTGTGTTTTGTTGGAGCTCCAGGTTTTGTTTGGGCACTTCCAGAAGGATGGAGGACACCTGGGAAGAGAAGAGGGTTTGGGAAACAGAACCTGCAGGGAAAAGGGAAACAACATGTTGGTTTTTGAGGAGAGACCCAAAGGTACAACAACTTTCCTGCACTGAGGAGTCTGTTACTTTGCTGAAGGAAAAAGAAGAAACAAGCTGAAGTTGCAGCAGGAAATATTTTTAATATTTAATTTATATTTAATATTTAATACAAAGTATTTAATACAAAATATTGGGATGAGTTAAGCACCAGGAGGTTGTGGAATTGCCACCACTGCAGGTTCATAAGAACAGGCTACAAGGGAATAATTCAGATATTAATAATTATTTATGCCTCTTGTTAGGGAGCTGATGGTTCTTAAAGTCTCCATGGAGGTCCTGGAGGGAGGGACAATCCTTCAGCTTGGACCTTGTACCTCAGGTGAGGAAAAAAATATGTTTAAAATAAGATGAAATTTGTTCAAAATGGGATAAAAATAAGGTAGCACTGGAAGTGGCCTTTTCCAAGGAACATTAAGCCCAGGTTCCTCCTCAAATATCCAGAATAAAATGAGTGTTCTTGTTATTTGGGTGTTCTAAAACTTATCTCAATTTATGATTTGAAATGGTCTTTGGCTTTTTAGCCTAAATTTAACTCTTGATGGGATGGGATGGAACAGGATAGGATGAGATGGGATGGTATTTTTGTCAGGTTTTCCTTTCTTTGGCATTAATCTCTCTTCCTCCACTCTCAGTTCCCCCATGTAAATTCAATTTGGTCACATGCCCCCTTTCACTGCAGCTATTTTTAGTTTTTCCTCATGAGAAAATCTTAACTCTAATTCTTTCTCTTTCTCTGCACTTTCTTTTCCTTCTTTTTCCTCCAAATAATTTTTTCTGAATGAGATCTGTTTTTTGCAAAAAACCTCCCAGTGAGAGACTTTTCACTGCATAACTTTCCATTTAAATATGTAGTTTTGGGGATTGTTGTCAGGATCACCCTCAAAGCTTTAAACTTTATCACTGCAATATATTCTATCACCAGTAGGAAACTATGCATACAAAATACAGCAGCTCTAAATACAAAATAGCTCTGAATATTTTCCCTGTGTGTTTACATAGAAGAAAAATGAAAATTTAGGTGCTCAATGAGTGCAAAGAGATTTGTGAGTCACATCCACTACATGGATTTTTTAAAAATTCCTTCTCTAGTTTTTCCTCCATTGAGGGCCTGGGAGGCACAAGGTACCTGGATATTCCTCGAGAGAGGATCAAGGTCCCTGGATATTCCTGCAGGGAGGCACAAAGTACCTGGATATTCCTGCAGGGAGGCACAAAGTGCCTGGATATTCCTCCAAGAAGGCACAAGGTACCTGGATATTCCTGCAGGGAGGCACAAGGTACCTGGATATTCCTCCAGAGATGCACAAGGTGCCTGGATATTCCTGCAGGAAGGCACAAAGTACTTGGATATTCCTGCAGGAAGGCACAAAGTACTTGTATATTCCTGGAGGGAGGTACAAAGTACTTGGATATTCCTGGAGGGAGGCACAAGGTACTTGGATATTCCTCTAGGAAGGCACAAGGTACCTGGATATTCCTCCAGAGATGCACAAGGTACCTGGATATTCCTCCAGGGAGGCACAAAGTACCTGGATATTCCTGGAGGGAGGTACAAGGTACTTGGATATTCCTCCAGGCAGAAAGTGACAGGATGAGAGGAAATGGCCTCAACTTGTACCAGAGGAGGATTAGATGGGATATGAGGAAAGGTTTCCTCACTGAATGGATTGTCAGGCGTTGGAACAGACTGCACAGGAGAGTGGATGGTGGATCCCCATTCCTGGAAGTGTCAAAAACTGTGGATGTGGCACTTGAGGGCATGGCTGGTGGTGACCATGGTGGTGCTGCTGTTCTGACAGTTGGACTGGATGATCTTAAAGGTCTTCTCCAACCTTTACAATTCCATGATTCCCTGTTCATTCAGCCCCCAGACCTGGTGTAGATCAAGAGCTGCTCTGACAGTGTCACCATCAGGGCTGTTTGCTGCTTTATGCTCTTTATTTACAAAGCTGTTTGTTCCAGCTGGGGCCTTTCACCACTCACAGTTAACTCCAGTATGGAGTATCTTTAATTCACTATTGCATGAGTGTCTTTCTCAACCATTTCAGTGTGTCAGTCTGTGACAAATCATCTCCAAGTGGGTTTGCCCTCCTTACAAATGGGGCATTATTCACACATTTCTGTGATCCTGTGGGACTGGCACCCACCCTCCAAGGACAGGATGATTCCCTGTGGTGTGGACATCTGGCTCTGATGGATCATTGATGTCAGCTCACACTGCAATACCATCCAGAGGGAATTCCCATGGAGTGGCACAGAGAAAAGGTATCCTGTGCAGGGAAGGACATCACATCATGCTTTTTCCTCTCCATCTGAATCAGTAATTTATCTTTTTGGATTACCAGTGAGTGATAGTGCTGTTGGATTTTCCCTTTCCTTTGGCTTCCAGCCCTTCCCTCATGTCTCTTTCTTGTTTGTGTGTTCCCAGAAGATACCATGAATATGTGACAGCTCCCAACCAGCCAAGACAAAGTGCCAGTCTCTTCCAGCTAGTGAGAAACTCAGATTCCAGAGCAACCAGCCCAAAAGTTTATGCTGCCACGTTCACAACTCATACTCCAGGTAACCTCATGTCTTGGGGGTGAATGTTTAGAAAGCAACAGACTCCTACCAATGTGGTTTCACAGAGTAAAGCTCAGTTAGGTGTCCTTCAAAAACCTCAGGCTCTCATCTATTGGCATTAAATCGGCAGGAATTGCTGCATGGAAAGGGTGGGCAGGCACTGGCAGGGGCTGCCCAGGGAGGGTTGGAGTGCCCAGCCCTGGAGGTGCCCAAGGCAGGACTGGCCGTGGCACTGAGTGCTCTGGGCTGGGGGACAAGATGGGCATCGGACACAGGGTGGGCTCCATGGGCTGGCAGGGCTTTGCCAAGGTGGGCATCAGGCACAGGGTGGGCTCCAGGGGCTGGCAGGGCTTTTCCAAGGTGGGCATGGGGCACAGGGTGGGCTCCATGGGCTGGGAGGGCTTTTCCAGCCTCAGGGGTCCTGGCATTCTGCAAAGGAGGAAACCAGTACAAATGAAGCACCAACCCTCAAATCCAGCAAGAAGGAGCAGAGCAGGGCCCCTGCCTCGATGTGACGAGCACAGTCCCTGCAGTTCCTGCTTGTGTTGCTGATGGAGGAGCTGCAATGGGGGTGGCACCAGCAGTGTGGGGGGCACTGACCAACAAAATGGCAGTCCCTGGATCAGCCCCTGGATCAGCCTCTGGATCAGTCCTTGTTGTAGAATCACAGAACGAACTGGGTTGGAAGAGACCTCTGAGATGATCAGATCCAGCTCTTGATCCAACCCCACTGTGGTCACCAGCCCAGGGCACTCAGTGCCACGTCCAGTCTCACCTTAAACCCCTCCAGGGATGGAGAATCCACCCCCTCTCTGGGCAGCCCATTCCAATCCCTGAGCACTCTCTCTGGAAAGAATTTCTTTCTGATATCCAACCTAAACCTCCCCTGGCAGAGCTAAAACTGTGCCCTCTTGTTCTACTTGCCTGGGAGAAGAGACCAACCCCCACCTGAGTACAACCTCCTGTCAGGGATTTATAGACAGTGCTGAGGTCCCTTCTGAGCCTTCTCCTCTCCAGCCTGAACCCCCCCAGCTCCCTCAGCCTCTCCTCATGGCACTTGTGCTCCAGGCCCTTCACCTGTCCCAACATCCTGCTCGGTGAGGTGGGACCAGGTGACCCCACTATGGTCACTGTGCAGGTGAGCAGTTCTGCTCCCACCAGTGAGTGCTGGGGAGGGACAGAGCTGGACATTGCTATTTTGGTGGAAAGTGCCTTTCAACTCTCTCAGCTCTGTTTCCCAACAGCTTTTCCCTTCAGCAGCTGCCTGAGCTGGAGGTGGGAGGAACATGTGTGTGTGTCCAGTGTAACCAGGCATTTCTCACTCCAAGACTGGAGTGAGGAAGAATCTTCCTCACCACAAGCCATCTGTGTTAAAATATTTCTGAGTAGGCCCAGACACCTCCACCCTTTCCTTTTCATCTCTTTGTTTGTTTGCATGGCCATGAGCATGTCTCTGTCTGCAGATCCTGACTCAGAAGCCACCACTGTTATCAGAAGGGCTGCTCAGGACTGTGGAGCACCAGAGCCTTTCCCATACTCTCATCTTTCCCCCTTTCCTCTCTCCCACTCACCCAGGAGGAGCAGCTGCAGGATCCACTTGCAGCCAGAAGGGAAGACAAGCAGACAGCTGTCATGCTGTGATTCAGCCTTCAAACTGGGGCTTGGAGGGGAAGCTTTCAGCTTTATTCCCCACTTTGTAGAACAAAGAGCATCTGTTTTTGACACTTTCAGTTTTTGTGCTGATCTGGGAGTTGGATTTGCAGTGACAGATTCCATGTGGGGAGACTGAATGCAAGCAGTCAGAGTAGAATCTTCTCCTGACATTTTCCCCTTGATTGGGTGAAATTAAATCAAATTATTTACAAGACAGCAGATTGTTCAAAGGAGAATGAGAGGGAGGGAATTGGTGTGATGTCTCAGGTCCTGCAGGGGTGTGACTGGCAGCAGATAGGCTGGCCCTGGGTTGGGTTTGATGCAGTTTGGAGGCAGTGAGTGCTGAAGAATGAGCAGACTTTGGCTTGGAAAGTGTCCGTGTGTGCTGCAGTAGTGAGGGATCGAATGGTTTCTTGGCCAGGCTGGGAATGAGGGGAGCCAAAAGTGAGTCACATGGGCGACTGCAGCCACCCCAGCTAATTGTGTAAGAGCTGCAGCAGCACAATTGGAGCAGCCCCACTGACCTCACAGCCCAACGTGCTATTTAAGGTCTGGCTCCCAGATGTTCCCGGGGGCTGCGCCGGAGCCGATCCGCAGTGTTTGCCCAGGGAATATTCCCAGCCTGAGCCTGCAGAGGAGATGATTGCACTGCTGCTCTGCTCTGCCCTGCTGTGGGACGAGGCTGGAGCCTGGGGCTTCAAGGATGGAGTGCTGCACAACTCCATCTGGTTAGGTAAGGCACGACTTCATTCTTTGCTGCAGAGGGTTTTGCTGTGTTTGTCCAACAGCTCCACAAAGCTGGGCTGTGCATTATTGTCAGCAAGATCCTGCATTGCAATTGATGGAATCGTTTTAGCTGGGTAAGAATACAAGTTTTGACAAGCTTGCTGTTTTACTGTGTCTCTGAAATGCAAGAAAAGGTTATAATGGAATATTTACCCAAATGTGTTTTCCTGCAGCGTGGGGTGAAGTGAGAGCTGCACCAAAGAGCAGTTGCTAATGAAGGAAAATGGGTCTGAAGAGAAACATTTACCAAAGGAATGAATTACTTTCTGCATGAACATACCTCACATGCCTGGGGTGCTGCATAGGAAACTAAATGATCTGGAAATAATAGTGCTAATATTTCCTAGGTTTCCAGAAAAGCACAGAAATGGGTATGATTTGGCCATTGGTTTGTGCACATCATTTAGCAGTGCAGAGGAGATTTCAAAAGGGCAAGAGAAAAAATGCTGGGGGAAGAGTCTCTTGTACCTCAAGTGGGTTTAAATAGCTCTGAGATTCTTTTATAGATCTTATAATTATCCAAGAGAACAGAAAAACCCATTCAGAATGGAGTCACATAAATATGCCCAAACAAAGGCATGCACAGAGTGCTCTGTTTTATTGACAGATCCTTACAAACCCTTTGTCCTCTCCAGCATGTTGGGTGATCCTGTAAGGATTTTAGGGACTCCCTGTGTTTCTGTTGTGCTCAGATGTCTCAGGAGGGATCAGGCCCACGCTCTGTCAGCTGGTGCAGCAACCACGTGGCTCCAGCCCCTCTCAGAGGACCATGAAAACCACCAGGAACACAAATGAGACACAGAAATGAATTATATTGTTTTCCATCTGACTGCACATTTTTAATGACTCCTCTCTCCCCCTGACCTTGGAACATTCCCCCTGTGTCCAAGGAAGGACAGCTTGGCAGCTTCAGGTTCCACTTCCAGCGGCTGCTGCTCAAAACTGGGATGACAAAGAAGAGGTTTGTGTGAGAAACAGGCAAGGCTTTTATTCCTGGCTGGAATAACAATGAGGAGACACAGGAGATAAGGGGGCTGAGGGTGTGTTAAGCTTCATGGCCAGGGCTGAGGAGGTGAGGGCCAGAGAGACCACTCTGGTTATGGAGAAGAGTCTCACACACATCCCACTTTTACTCACAGACAGGGAATGGCTCCAGGGTGATTTATTTGCAAATATTGGTGTATCCACCAGTGCTGCAACCAGCCAGGCTGTAGCATAAATACAAGTTTGGGATAACTGTGATCATTTCAGCAGTTTCATGAATTGAAGTCAAATTGAAGCAAAAAAATCAACTTCTTTAAAATGGAGCAGCTGAGTGTTGATTGGATGCACAGTGGAACTTGGTTGCTGCACCTCTAAGCAGGTACCAAGAGAGTCAGGAAAAATAAACCAGGGGGAAAAACTGAGGGCTTGCTCTAAAGCAAACCAAACCAGAAATGCACTATCTAGTGTAACTACAGCAATAACATTATTGAAATGAGCCTCCAAATGCAGTTAATTGAATTGCCAATGGAATTCAGTGACACTGCATATAAATGAAAAAAAAACTTGGTAAGATCACAGACATCCAGTTCATCCTCCTTTGTATTTAAAAACAAGGGATAATGCAAATAGTAAAACAACTCACCCCAATTTCACCCTCCCTGTGCTTTAAAGCCTTGAATAAACCCTGGGGACACACAGTGACCTCTGAGCTTTGCTTGTCTCCACCTCTGCTAAAGCACCACCCTGAAAATGTGGGAGATTTCCATCTTACCTTTCCATCCAGCAAATCATTAGCACAAATATAAAAGCCTAATTACAGGCAGCCTGGAAAGGCTTATGCCTTACCTTTTTCCCTGTTACCAACACCTCTTGTTTCCAGCCAGTGTGTGCAGAGCAGTCCTGCTGCAGCTGCCTCACCCCCTCCCTGGGAACGTGTTCCTTGTGGGAATGGGATTGGAATGCACATTATAACCAAAGTTTTCTTGTCAGCTCATGAGAGAGCTGGAGCAGTTTTGCCCACAGTTTCTTTTACCCTTATCCTGGTGCCAGTTCTTTGTGCCACAGGGGAGGTTTTCCAGGGCTCTGTGCTCAGAATTCCATCCCCATTCCCACTCCATGTGCCAGGGTGCTTTAAGGGCTGGACCCATCCCATTTGATGGAGTTCTCTGAGAACGACCATGTGTGTTTTCACAGGTCCATGCCAAGAGCTCTACATGGGCACCCTCTGCTTAAAAGTTCAATATTCCTTTTTATTTAGCATTTAGTGTTTGTCCCATGTGTGTTGTGGGGACTTTATTAGCCCAAATTTCATGCTGCTTGTGTTTGTGCAGGACTTTGGCTACACCTGCCCATGTCCTGCTGCTGGGGGTGAGTGGGGGCTCAGGGTCCTGCTGTCTCTGCACTCCAAGGAGAGATTTTAGGCAATGTGAGCTGGAAGAAACATGGGGCCCTTTGCCACGTGCTTGTGCTTGCAAATGAAAGTGTTCCATGCAGGTTTACCATGAGAATCACAGAATGGATTGGGTTGGAAGAGACCTCTGAGATCATCAAGTCCAACCCTTGATCCAACCCCACTGTGATCACCAGCCCAGGGCACGGAGTGCCCTGGGCTGGTGATCACAGTGGGGTTGGATCAAGATATGGTGGATTCTCACTCAGTGTCACATCCATAGAATCACAGAATGGATTGAGTTGGAAAAGACCTCCGAGATCATCAAGTCCAACCCTTGGGCCAACTCCAGTCCCTTTACCACATCATGGCACTCAGTGCCACGGCCAAGCTCAGCTGAAAAACCTCCAGGGATGGAGAATCCACCCCCTCTCTGGGCAGCCCATTCCAATCCCTGAGCACTCTCTCTGCAAAGAATTTCTTTCTGCTCTCCAACTTCAATTTGCCCTGGCAGAGTTTGAGCCTGTGCCCCTTTGTCCTATTGCTGAGCTCACCTCCACAAATGGCAATTCGTGGGCATTCTCCTGCCTGCCTGTATATAAATACATATATAAATATACACACCCAGAGACACAAACATGTCAATGAAGAGTTAGTAAGTCCAATGCTTTGGCCTGGGTCTGTGTTGGGTGATGCAGTTTATTTGGCTCCACAGCCCCCCATGTAATTAAGAGGGAGGGGGAAAAGACACCAGTGGAAGATCCAATCAGGAAATTAGGATCCCCATCAGGGAATGCTTTAAACTGTGCCCCATTGAGCCAGCAGCAAAGCCCAAAGCTTGGGGGAGTCCATGTGTGTGGTCTGGTTTTCCAAAGGCTGCTTTGGGCATGTTATAAAGGAATGGCAGGGATGGAGGATGGAGGGTGTGGCAACACCCACCAGGGCATTGCTCGAAGGTTTGTGGTGCTGCTGGTGGTTCCAGCCCTTGCAGACACTGTGGGGTGCAGATCTTTCCAGAAATATTCTGGAAAATATGCAGGCAGTCCGTAGTGATGGTCATGGGTTCAATCCCCTGTGTGGGCCATTGACTGAAGAGTTGGACTCAGTGGTCCTTGGGGGTCCCTTCCAACTCAGAATAGTCTGGGATTCTGTGACATCTCAGCAATTAGTAGGGAGAGACACCTTTAGAGGGATAAGGTTCAAAAACCAAATTGCCAGGTGAGAAAACAGGCCTAAAAATGCAAAGTTTTTACTGGTGAATCCTCCCAAATCCTGGTGGTGCATCCAGGAGCAGGATGTGACTTACAAAGGTGGCAGGGAGAGGACTGGGGGCTTTCTCCAGCCAGCACCAGTGCCAGGGAGTGTGGAGACGTGTCTAGTTTTGGCTGTGGGTGGTCACTTTGCTGCCCTTCACCTTTGCCTGGGTGTGCTGGGGCAGCTCAGGGAGCCCCAAGGAAAGCAGCCTCTGTTTTCCAATCCACCTTCCAGTTCCCTTCCCTGGCAGCTGCAGGGATCAATAATGTGGATTCCAGGTGGTCCCACATTCCCATTCCTGCTTCCTGAATCCACCCTGAATCCATCCTAAATCGTGCTCATTTATCATGGCTTACCATGAGCTTGGACATGACAGACTATTGAGAGAATGAAAAGCAATACTCCCCAGGAATAAATTCTTAATTAAAATGTATTTTTGTTTAAATTTAACACACCATTATTCCACAGCTGTGAGTTGTTACAGCTCTTCTTTGCAATCCACTGCCTTCTCCAGAAGGATTTTTCCATGTTATCCCGTGCCCATGTCACTGATATTCCCAGTGACGTTCGCAAAAGCGGCTCTGGCTCTTCTGAGATTGTTGTCAGAGAATAAATTTATTTCTCTGGGTGCAAGGACAGTGGCTGCAGGTCCAAAACCCACCCTGGCAAACGTCACTGTGTGTCCTCTGAGGGATCTCTCCTTAACCACAACTCGGTGGTGACCAAAGCTTTTTAAAAACCGCCAAAACTACCAACTCCAAGTATGTCCCTAAAAAAAACATCCCTTTTTTCCTCATGGTACAAAGAACTACTGTAAAAATGCTCCTTGATTTCCATCTCTTCTCAGTTCCATTGACTGGGGATGGCTCCAAACAGCCACTTCTCCCAGATTATCTTAAATAGGAGGGAGATCCAAACAAAAATACCGTTCAGATTCAATATGCACCTCAGTTCTGAGACAGATTTCCACACATATGGCATCAACAAATGCCACATGAAGAGATCACAGAACCTGCAGCAGCACTGGCAGTTTCCACCTTTCCCTGGAAAGCTGCTTTGTATGATATTTGTAACAGTAAAGAAAAAAACGTTGAGAAACTGCATTAATTTCGTGTGCAGCAGAAATGTCAGCCAGCAATTGTTCTGGGCCTGCCCTTTGTGACACACACTCAGATATTTTTACTTCACATTTTTCTCCCCTTTCATTTCTGCCTCTCCTCTGGCCAAGTAGCTCTGATTTAACTTCTCTGGAGGTTCAAAACAAAGTTCTGATTCATCTTCCAGAGGCGCTTCAAGTTGCAGCCAAGGGGATGCTGCGATGGCGATCCAGGAGGAGCTTCCCAGGAGGGAGCAGGACACACAGCCCTTGGGATGCTCAGCACCAGCATTCCCAGAACTCCTGCCCTTGGAGCCACCCCAGGGGGGTCCTTCCCACTGCTTGTTGATCAAAACTTCTCCAAGCACTGTTGTTAAAAACTTCTCCCAAACAAACCCAACCTTTTGTTGCCTAAATTCCTGTGGAAATAGACACCCAAAAGCAGTTTAATGGAGAAAGACATAGAAGTCACCTTTATTAGAAGCTTCTAAGGTGCACACCAGAAGGTCTGTGCACACCCATGACCAGGGATGCTGCAGTTTTATAACCTCTTAGCAATTTACATGTGAGATATCAATAACCAGCCATGATCCTCATTTCCCTCTGAGCCCCACCCACTGGGGTCTTCAGAGCTGCCCCTTGGGGAAGCTCCAGGACCTCCAGGCCTTCTCCTTGTGTTTTGTCTTCATGGTGGCTCCTCACAAACCCCATGGCCTTGGTAGGACATGAGAAAGCTCATTAATTTGGGGGTGCTTACATGTTGGGGCTTATTGCTTTAGTCTCCCTCCTCTCTCTGCCTTCTCTTTGGGTTCCTGCTCTTTGGTCACCTCTGTTATTAAAGGCATTGTTTTCTGAACTCTTGATGGTGCTCAGCCTGTTTCAGCACCTGTAACACCCACCCTGCCTTTGGGGGGGTGATCTGAGTTGGTAAGACAACCTCCACGAGTAACCCCATGGTGAGTGGGTGCTGACACGTTTGGGCTTATTGCTTTAGTCTCCCTCCTTCTCTCTCCCTTCTCTTTGGGTTCCTGCTCTTTGGTCAACTCTGTTAATAAAGCAAGAAATAGTTACAAGCAGGGCTCCTGTTTTCCTCCTCTCTCTCCCTTCTCTTTGGGTTCCTGCTCTTTGGTCACCTCTGTTAATAAAGCAAGGAATAGTTACAAGCAGAGCTCCTGTTTTCCTCCTCTCTCTCCCTTCTCTTTGGGTTCCTGCTATTTGGTGATCTCTGTTAAAAAAGCCACTGTGTTTTCTGAACTCTTGGTGGTGCTCAGCCCGTTCCCAGCAGCTGTAACACCCATCCTGTCCCAGCAGCCCCCCTGAGTGTGCCCTGTCCCCGCAGAGCGTGCCGCTGGCGTGTACCACCGCGAGTCGCGCTCCGGCAAGTACCGGCTCACCTACGCCGAGGCCAAGGCCGTGTGCGAGTACGAGGGGGGACACCTGGCCACGTACCAGCAGCTGGAGGCAGCCCGGAAAATAGGTTTGGAAAAGCCATGGGAACACCATGGGGCATTTGGCTTTTTGTGTTTTTCTTTTTGTGTTGTTCTCTTTGTGTTTTTGTGTTGTTCTTTTCGTGTTGTTCTTTTCATGTTGTTCATTCAGTGTTGCCAGTCGTGTGTTGTTATGAACTCTGGGACTCAGGGACCTGGAAATCCCTGGATTTTTGCTCAAGTTACCTGCAATTTTCCCCCTTGGTAACCAGAGTGTGACTTGTGCCAGGGCCTGCCC
>VWZD01004299.1:328829-528860 GCA_013396695.1 Sakesphorus luctuosus | reverse complement strand
TTTTAAAAAAAAAATTGAAAAAGTAATGTAAAAAGAAAGAAAAAGAGCCAATCCTTCCTGGGATGGAGGCAAATAAATACTTGCATGGTATAGGAAACTCTGCATGGTGCAAAGCAGAACAGCTACAGGAGGATCCCATGTGTGTTGTAGTACAGTAACATGTAGCTGTTGCCAGGCTAGCTAGGAAAGGGCAGGATAACCCTAGAGCAACATGGCCCACACTTGGTGCACAGTGCTTGCATGCCCTGTCCCAGAAAGCTGATGGACTTACTGTGAATGGTGTATGCAAAGAACTGTGCATCTGGATACATCTGAGTGACAGCCCCAGGCAGCTGACCTTGATCTTCAGTCCCACTACAGGACAGAGGTCAGGCTGATAGTGATAGATGTGGACCCGACACCCTGATGCACAGCCAGAGATGTCCATATGGATATGCCTTCATAAAAAGGCAAAAATCCTTAATATCAAACCTAATCTGGAGATAAAGCTACCTTTGCTGACTTACCTCTTGCCTCCAACATTTCTTTTCCATTTCTTTTCTTTCCTAGCAGAAAAAAACACACTGTCTTTGCTTTTGTTTCCTTTCATTCTCATGCAATGTACTGTCTCATACTGCAGTACAAGTCAGAACCAGCTGCATCAGAATTAGAACAGCAATGATTTGTGTAATTCCTAAATTCAACTGGTATTAGGCTATGTAGTTGTTGTTGCAAAGGTGAGTGCAAAACTGGGGATACTTTCAGCTTCAATGCAAGGAATTGTTTTACTGGACAGAAACAGGAACATATGGGATCTCTAACCACTTCGCTGCTCTGCTAAATCACATAGCTAACCAGCAGAGTCGAGGCTGGGGAGATTCATGTGGTCCGTGTGGTCTTCCTCTCAGCTAAAAGAGAAAATCTAATTATGAAAAACTACAGTAATTGCAAGATGGCAACACAGGCCACAGTGTCATCAGGCACATACTGTCTCCCTGAAGAATATAAAACTCATTAGATTAGAGGTATGGCTGTTACTCCATGAATGCAAATGAGATGCAGTGTAGGCTTTTGTGCCTGATTTGCATGGGGAGGGGTCAGGATGCCCATTGCCATGGCTGTGGAGAACCATGAGCAGATTCAGGATGGCACAGCTCTGTCACAGAGAAAGCAGGAAGCAAATGGCTATGTACCAAAATGGCAGGAAGTGTAGGATAGTGTTTCACAGGCTATATCTCTGGCTTTCCACCTCAGATGAAGGGCACAAGTTGCTAAAGCTGGCATAGGAATACTAATAACTATCCCAGTTACTATCAATGACAGCTTGTAAATAATTCAGCTTTTGAAGCAAACACCTAGAGAAAGCGGATTTCTTCAGCATTGCCGTGAAACTTGCAAAGGATGCCCTGGGAAGGAAACCCAATTTGTGTGCTTTTCCCCTCCACAACAGGGATTACTTTAAGAAGGGAAATGACATAGTACCTATTGCAGGCATTCAGGAGACAAGACAGCCATGCCCATCAGCTCATGGAGAGACCATGCCAGCCAAGTGCAGGGTCTGCAGGAGAAACTGGATAGGCAGTGTCCCTACACATGTGTATCCTCCTGCTTGTCCCCATCCCCACGAGCTGTTGCTCAGCAGATGGGCACCACAGCCCAGCTCAGGAAGGTGTTTGGATACAGGCAGCCACCACCACCACAGCCCAGAGGATGGAGCAGCAACCAAGACATCATGCTGCAGCACCCAGCGTCTTGCTTTGAGGAAACACTAAGCAATGACGTCGTCTTGAATCCAAGCCCTCCCCTCTGCATCCTGCCTGTCACCCCAGCCAAGTCCAGTTCAGCTCACCCTATGGGCAACCAATCTGCTTACAATGCTGTGAAGGTAACCAATGACACCAAACAGTTATCCTAATGAGCACACCTCAGGGCAAATCTGTACACTTGTTAGAGGCTCCCATGAGCTCCAGAGATGGAACAGATTCCTCGGCTCCTGCAGGAGTGCTGCTTCCCCATCAAGAAGCTTTTCTCTTCTAGACAGCTGGTTGCAACTTTTCTTATTGCAGCTTTACAATAATTTCAGGCTCTTTAAATTTTGTTTTTCAGACGAGGCTCCAGCTCCGGTCTTTTGCTGGCAGAAGTTCTCCTGATCTATAATTCCACTTATCCTCCCACCATTACTTCTTTCACATCTATATGTATATAAAATTAAAAATAAAATGTTCATTGTACAATAAACCAAGGGCTACCTTCAGGTTTTATTCCAGTGGAGTATTGCCTCTCTGTCATACTTCTATTTTCAAAATCTGACAAATTAGATTCTGCAGGGCCTAATATACATTTAGGGGGTGGTTTCATTCTAGTGGGCAATATAAAGCCTCTACATTATTTAAGCCTTCTCTGGGGGTGTGGGGCAGACACTTAAACCCACAGGGCACTAAGAGCAAGGTGGTTATGATAGTGATTCATTTTTGTGTGGGCACAGAGCACAGCAGTAAGGGCTGGGCTGCAGAGCTGTGTGTGAAGATCCACTGGTCTTAACAGACTGTGCAGAGAGGCTGTCAATCCCCAGCAGCACTGAGGCTCTGCCTGATTAAACAGGATTTATATACGAGGCGAATTTCACTCAGATTGACTCAATTTCTTTGCACCTTCCACATCCTTCTCCTTAATGCCACACTGAAATTAGTTGGACGAGGGTTCCAACAGGGTGCTGCTATTCAGTGTCAGAGTGTATTAAGAAGAGTAATGAAGCAGAGAAGGTAATCGAGTTTCTGCTCTGAGGATGTGGCAAGCTCTGTTGACACATCTAATCACAAAGGTCCAAATTGTGTTCTCATATAACTCTAGGACATTATCTGAGTTATATTAGGAATCACATCCTTTACCCACAACAAACTGGGAATTATATCTTCCTCTAATTTGTTTCAGTGCAGACAGAAAGGAAGTGAATCAGTTGAGGAGCTCATCCAAAGAAGTGTACTGTCCTGTGTTTACAAGTCACATGGAGAATCAGGACGACAAAAAGCTTTTTCTCCTCTCAACTGTGCTCGCAGAGAATGCGAGTTCAGTCTGTCCTTGTCTCACACATGAAGGTGAAAAAAGGAGGAGGCCGAATAGAGAATAGGTGAAACCATGACAGGATTCTGCACCTCAGTTGTAAAGCAGTTACTGTGTCCTTGTGGCTTGGAGATCACAGTTAAAGAAGCACTGAGGTATGGCACAGAACAGCAAGCAGGATCATAATGTTCCTTTGCAGAAAAAGAGGAGATCACAGCTTGAAGAAAGGTTTCTGTGTTAGGCATTGCTCAGTATTCAAAGGATCATACCATAGCAATCTGGCTTGCAATGGGCGACTTCTTCACTAAAAATGTACGAACATAAGAGCATTCTTCCCTAAAAACATATTAATCCCCACCACAATGTCCACCTTCACTGATAAGCAGTGTTCAGATGTCTCTAGGGGAATTTACTCCAGTTTAATTTGATGCAATGTCATATAAGAAGTGCAATTAGAAGAATGCCTGTTGATATATTGTGGCAGTATCAACGAAAACAGAAGCTTATCTGGGGTCTCACTCCATCTCTAAAAAGGAAGGTCAGAATATTGGGAAATTATAAATATTATGGGGGAAAGAGCAAAGAAGATTACCTGGCATATGACAGATATATGACATACCTCTGAATAATGCATGGAAAATAGAATTGATTTCTCTTCCATCTGCTTTATAAAGATCAGAATTACCACAATTTAAGGAAAATATACCAAGTGAAGATTTAAGTTATACCAAGACTTATCAAGAGTGGCATCATATTAAATACTAATTTATTACTTAAAAATATGAAAATTATCAGTTATTCAGATTGCTTCACTAATCAGATATTAAAACCAAAGGGAGATGGGGGTTGGGAAAAAAGTAAATACCGAATACTAAGTTCTGTAGAGAGTTATGACTGACATTACCTTTATAGGGGATCTGGGCAGGAGTGAAAAAGCACCTCTCCCCTTCCCCCAGTGCAGAAATCCATCCCCTTCTATCCCAAGCAGTTGCCCTATCTCTTTGCCACAAGACTAGCTCTTCAGATAGTATGGACATTAATCAAAGGGGACATAGAGCCAAATTCTGCACTTCTTCCCAATGCTGGTGCCAGCACTGGGGCCCTCTCCTGCCCAGCAGATACAGGCAAGTATCCGTGCCAGGTGGCTTTCTGCAGTACCCAGCAAAGGCAACGAGGAGCTGTATCAGGCACTGGAGGTGGTCTGAGAGCTGAGATGGTGAACCACATGAAGCACATACTGTCTTCAAGCCAACCTGACCACAGGACAATCAATAATACAAGACAATAAGTGTAAGACCTCTTTGAGGGAAACTGGAGGCAGCACATCTTCCAGCAGGGGAAAAGCATCCTAGCAGTGATTTAAGGCTTGAGATGGGAAGCGAGTAAGAGTCTACATCCTGAGGACATGTTGCACATGGAAGGGGATTATTCAATATATTTAAGATGATACTAACAGCAATATAACAGCAGGACAAGAAGGAGCCTGAGGTACATGGAAATTAATATAAAAGTCAGCTCAGGTCCAAGAGGGATGGCTTAAAGCTGAAATGTAACTAACAAAGCACCAGCTGCAAAACCAGATCAAAGATGATGAATGAGATAAGAAATAGAAGGGATCAAGAAGCTTGCCTGTTGATTTGAGTGTGGCTCACGATAACGTACATGCACGAAAGACAAAGTTCTCTAACGTGAAATCACAGACCCTGATTATAAATAAGGAGGGAAGAAACTGCAGCTCTGCATCTCTTCCTGTAGTTTCACTGCTCCCAGATTCACTTTGCTCTGGAAAGAAGAAACATGTGAGGTACTGAGATAATTTTATCTCTTCAGATCTAATAGGAATTTTTCATCCAGGCACCTCTGAGCTATCAAACTGTAATTAGCAGTGACTGATACTGGAGGATGTCAGTGCCTGAAATGCTGAGCAGCAGTGACCCACCATCACAGCCAGCTGCAGCCTGGGGGAAACACCGCTGATGAAAGAAGTGGTGAGGAGTATCCAAAGGCATGAGGTACAGCCAGAGCAGAAGAGGGGGTCACATGGAAGTTTTGGGGGAAGCAAGGAAGGAGAGCAGAATAAAATTAATTCACAATACCAACCTGTTTCAAGGTCTCCAGCGCCTGAGGAAACATGTCTTGACTGTACTGCAGTTTGCCCACTCGCAGCAGCTGGACAGCCCTCAGAGGATGGAAACCAGGATAATACAGTCTGTAGAGAAAAAGAAGGAAAATGTGTGACTGTCAGCTCTCACCTTCACAGTCACTGCCTCTGCTGAGAGCTATTAGGGTGGGACTGCAAAGTCATTGTGAATGTTAATAAGGTACTCAGAGAAAATTAGCTGCAATGCTGAGAAGCATGAAATACTGAAGGGAATTAGCAAATTATTACTCTCCATCCCAGAGGAATGCCTTTAACATTATCCTGTTAGAAAGCGACAGGAGTAGGATTATTTAATTTGCTACTGTTGGATAATACAATAGCATTTACTGTACTTAGTGTTGCAAATAGAGGTCCTTCACAATTTCAGGTCTCTGGAGAGGCATAATTTTAAGAGGAAGCTTCATCAGGGAACTCAGTCCCGGATCCTCCAAGATGAAGGAGTGGTACTGCAGGGAAAGTAGGTATGTAACAGACAGGCCACTGTTCCTGACACTTTGTTTGCTGCTCCCTGTTGCAGAAAGAACTGGTTCTGCACACTCAAGGAAGCATCTCAGACTTGGTTTGTGCACCTAGACAAGGTATCTGCTAGTGTGACAATACACTCCCAATCTTACTTGATTAATTTCATGGAAGCAGAAGTTCTGTTTAAAAAAAACCCAAAAACAAACAAAACCCAACCCAGAACAATGCTTGCTTTTTTTCCTAAGAAGTAGATGGAGAGCAATATCATCACTGATTCCACTCAAGATGCTCTTGAAATGTCCATGCTTTCATGTTGGCTGCTCCACATTTTCAAATTCTACTGGCCTTTGGCTCACCTTACCTGGATCCTACCCCAGCCTTGTGCCCTGGATATGGAGGGCATGGGATCTTGGGTGAGGAACTTGGGGGCTGCAAAAAGCTGTGGATGTAACTTGCCTGGAACTGGGTATCAGGAAACATGAGTGGAAGTTGCCACCTTCAAAAGACTGTATATCCTTTTGATTATCACAGAATCACACAATTTTTAAGCTTGGAAGGGACCCCTGGAAATCATCTAGTTCAAACCCCCTGCCAGGGCAGGGTCACCTAGAGCAAGTTACGGAGGAACATGTCCAGGTGGGTTTTGAATGTCTCCAGAGACCTCCCTGGGCAGCCTGTTCCAGTGCTCTGCCACCTTCAATATCAAGAAGTTCTTCTTCACGTTGAGGTGGGAATTCTTGTGTTTTAGTTTATGGCCACTGCTCCTTCTCTTGTCACTGGACATCACTGAAAAGAGTCTGGCACCATCCTCTTGACATCCATCGTTGAGATATTTATATGCATCAATGAGATCCCCTCAGTCTTCCCTTCTCCAGACTAAATAGGCCCAGCTCCCACAGTCTTCCCTCATAAGAGAGATGCTCTGGACCCCTGATCATCTTTGTGGCCTCCGCTGGACCCTCTCCAGTAGCTCCTTGTCTTTCTTGTGCTGAGGAGCCCAGATCTGGACACAGCACTCCAGATGTGGCCTCACTAGGGCTGAGTGGAGGGGCAGGATTATCTCCCTTGACCTGCTGGCCACATTCTTCCTGATTTACCCCAGGATTCCATTGGCCCTCCTGGCTGTGAGGACACACTGCTGGCTCATAGTCCATTTATGATCCACCAAGACTCCAAAGTCCTTCTCAGCAGAGCTGCTCTCCAGCAGGTCAGCCCTCAACCTGTACTGATACTTGGGGTTATTCCTCCCCAGGTGCAGGACCCTGCACTTGCCCTTGTTGAACCTCATTAGGTTTCTCTCCACCCAGTTCTCCAGCCTACCAAGGTCCTGCAGCACGCAGCACAACCTTCAGGTGTACCAGCCACTCCCTCCAGTTTTGTATGATCAGCAAACTGCCTGAGGGTGCATTTTATCCTTTCATCCAGTTATTGAAAAGTTGAATAAGGATGGAGCCAGTATTGATCCCTGGGGAACGCCACTGACTACAGACCATGCAAATGAAAGAATAGAAGCCTTAAGCATGACTCACCAGAGACAAACATCCTACTTGATCAAAGAATATTTTATTTCCTCAAGTGCACCAGTGGTGTGTCTAAAACATACTAAATGTGTCACAACTTCAGGAAGAAGAGCCAATAAGCTTCCAAAATATACTTTATGAAGAATATTTTTGTTATGTTTACACCAAACCGATGATCATTAGAGCTCAGGGTAATTGCTAATGAATGATATCACTGCAGTCAGGAAGATACTTAAATCTGCATGCTAAAACATTAAGTGATGTAAATTTGTACAATGTACAAGAATCTTCTGGTAAGTCTGAATGCAAATTAGTAAGTTATCTTTCTCCATTATTTTCCACTTATGAAAATGCAAACAATCAAATACAAGTAATTGTTTAAATGGCAGCATATCTGTCTGTCCTTATAACATGCAAATTAAGATACGTAAACATAATGAAAAGTATTTTCACACCCAACCCCCCCTATTCTACTGATTCCATGCAGTTTCAGTGAAGATGTAGAGAAATACATGGGAAGCATGCCTGGGAGGATCTCAGCAATAACAGCTTTTGATCTGCCAAAGCCACTCATGAAGCAGCAGAAGCCAATTCCTCAATGAGAATAATCCATTCTGAATTGCCACAAGCACCTCCTGCTCTGACCCCTTGTGGGTTGCAGTTCAAAAAGGCTGGAGAGCCAGCAGACATGAGAGAAGAGAAATGATAGCACTTATCTCAGCCCAAACTGACCACTCAGGAACTTCAAGGGTCTGGTCAAACAAGCACCAGAAAATTATCAGCAGAGTTTTTTTTAGATTTCATTTCTGGTTATTATATCAACACGGTGCTATCTGCTACTAGTGACATAGGGAGAAAATGCAACTAAGAGATTTTGGTGTGAATTACTGAAGAGTAATTGAAATTCCAGCACTAATATGGCACAAATGGAAGTAATGAGAACATGCACAACTTTGTAAAAATTGAAAAGAAAATGTCTATATGATTGCATCCTTCTACCCTCACCTGTGACTACTGCAAAGGAAGGAGTAAAAAGGTAATTTCCTTTCCTCTGGGCCACCAAAATGCCAGGATGCCTAGGGAAGGATCATGGCGACAGAAAAAGGTGCCAGGGAGACAAAGACTTCTACACAAGAGGATAACCTTTGCAGGCCCCATTAGACCGTCTCTGCTGTATCCTGACAGCTCTGATTCTTTTGCCACTGTTCCTTCATGGTCCCTTCACATTTCTTTCCTTCCACACCTTTACCTTTTGTCCTATCAATCATAGTTTTAATCTCCCTTTCCTTACTCTTCTGCATAATCAGCCCTATCCTAATACCAACACAAACAGGGAATGTGGGTCCTGCCTCGTCTGCAGCCAAATGAGAGATGGCAGCTCATGTAGGAAAATCCAGGCCACACTTTATTTCAGTAATGTGGTGCCTGCCAGACTTCACACAGATCCATTAGAATTCAGAATATGCAAACATGTTTCTTTCTATAAGTCATTCACCTGCAGTCAAGGATTGTGGTATATGCAATACCAGAGCAAACACAGCAGCAATTTAGCAATGTCAGGTACTCAGCCCAAGCTACCATTCATAAGGCCAGTCAAAATTTAAGATGAGGACAGAGAAGGAGTAAAATGCATGACATGAAGAGCCCTGTGCTCATAAATATTTACAAAGCTGTTTTACTGAGCTGATTTATGCTCTGATCTTATGCATGTACATAGTTACATTTTTCAAGTCTTAAAATTGGCATTTGAAACAACTGTTTATTATGATATTCTGGAATAAATCTATTAAGCTATTGGAACACCTTTTATGGAAGCATATCCATTGAGTGAGATTACTAGAGAAATCCAGGCAGCTTGCAGCTCTTCTGGGAGATGTGCAAGTGGGGAAAATGCTTCTGACTTCTTCCAGACATCCCCAGGATTCAGTATTATTCATAATGCACTGGCAAGACAGAAAGAACTAAGAAATAGTGTCAGGTACTTGTAAGCCAATTTATTACCCTCATGCATTGCTCTGAACAAAACAAAGTGGATAGATTTAAGAATAAGGAAGACATTTACCAGCCAGGGAACAGTACCTTAAGACTGTCAACAAGAGACTAAGATAACTATACAGAAATATATGCTGTAAAACATGTTACAGATTGGGAAGAGCAGGATTTCAATCTGAAAAGGGTTTTACGAGATTTACCAGGGCCTGAGGGACAGGAAGGGTAACAGTAACATATTGAAAGCTGAAATAAAGATAGTTCTGTGAAGTGATGTTTTCTGGCCCTTGGCACTGGTCAATGCCCAGTAGATCACTTGCAAAAAGAGATTAAACAAAATACAACAACTAACAAATAAAGCTGCACTGCAAACAAGAGAACTGGAGGAGGCTGAGAAAGATCTGTACATTTTGTATCACCCTCTGCTTATATAAGGCAGCACAGCTTTGTTTCCATCTATGCCAACAGCATCTGTGCTGGCCTGTTTCTCCAGCCTGCCCTCCTGCCTAACAACTGGTCCACTCAGTTTGGTGTCAGCTGCAAACCCCACAGAAGATCCTTACGTTGCCTCCTCCAGGTCATTAATACAGATGTTAAACAGGATGAGTCCCTGTAGTACCCCACTGTTATTACTGGCATCCAAACAGTGTACAATCAAACAACCATGTCCTCTCACCCCCACCACCCAACCAATCTTTTGCCTCTGCTCACCCAGACTGTAACATCCTAACTTGCATGCTAACTCCCTGCTCTTCTCAACCTTGCAAAGATGATAATGAGCAAGCTGGCCAGTTCTCTCAATGCCTTTTCTAGAGGTAACTATCAGGTCTGATGGATTTGCAGGGGTCCCATGCTCTCAGGCAATCCCTGGCTCAACCCTCATTCTGGAATCTGCCTGGGAGATTTAATAGTTTAACTGTGAGGCAAAGAAATCACCATCTAGTTTACCATTCAGGACTGCAAATGCAAGCTATTTCCCAATCTTCAAGTAGCTTGCACCAGTGTTTCACTGTCCCAGGCACCAGCAGTTCCTGCACTTCACTCACAAAATATAAGGATGCCCATTTTCACTAGGCAAAGAAATGGGCCATACTTTGTAAAACAATAGCTGCTTCTAATACACTATGAAAATGATTGCTCTTATTTGTAATTCACCCTCAAGGGTTGCCTTGATTAACCCCCAGAACAGTAATTGATAATATACTTCATAAAAAAAAGATAAGTTTTTCTTCATTTTATATATTATTTCTGAATCTTCCAAGCAATCCCTTGTGTTCTCATGTAAAGGACAGTGTAAAAAAACACAACCCTTGACAAAATTTAGCCAGTTCCTTCTATTTCTTAATACTGTAGTTCCATTAATTCCACTCAACTTATCTCTGATTACAGGGTAAAGGATCAGAGCTGTTGTGTTCTTTTGTGAATTAAAGCCTAGTATTAAAAAAATAAGACTCTGCAAAATCACTGCCATTTCTGACGACTCATATTTTAAAATAAAAAGACACCTACCATTCCTTGTAAATCAGTTTGTGGGGCTAACATTTACACTGCTGTAATTAGAAGCAGGCAGGATTTATAAAACCTGAAATAAGGGTTTGAAATGGAAATGTTACAAGGCTCTTTAATATGGTGACATGTAAAAAGTGATGCTATACATAACTTTAAATTGGTTTGCAGTACCTTTTCGTGCAAGTAAATACGACAGAATAAAAGACATAAGGCAGTTTTAGCAGCCCCAGCAACTGGAAAGGGATTAAGGGACTCCTGGGCTTCAGCAAAGGTGATGAGCAGAATGCAAAGAGGACAGCGTCAGCCTCCCAACAGAAATGTACACTACACATACAGCACCCAATATGTTCATTCTTTCCTTCTTTCTCTGACTTATTCTTGATTTCTTATCTGCTCAGTATTTGAGTGCATTCATTAAAGCTGCTCACTGAACTGCAGCATAGGAATTGGTTTTATGTTGTCTAGTTATTTGTTTTTCCATTAGGCAGTTATGTGAGATGGGTCATCTAATTCACATATTATTTCTACTCTTTGGCTGGGGTGATCAATGGGTTCTGAACATGGCAATTATGAGAAATATTTTTATGACAAATTTAAAGACAAAAAGTTATTTGTGCTAAATTATGAAATATTTGGTATCTATCAACATTTCCAGGGAAGAATCAGTTATTTTATGAATAGTCAAAGAAATCACATGTCTCAGGAACATAAGACAGGTAAACTAATTGTACTCATTTAGTACAGTTTACAGATCTTAATGCTAAAGATGCTGTAGATGTTCAGGCTGATCTCCTACACAGAATTTCACCTAGCTCCAATTCCTGCTCCAAACCCAGCAATTTGAGGCTGAAATAGTGCTTAAGAAGAAATGTTCTATTTATAGAAAATAATATTAAGCAGCCTTATATGTAATTTGCTCTTTTCTTTTAATGAACACAACCCCCATGCAAGCGTTTTGTCTGAATAAGTAAGGCTACAGGGTTAATTTTAGAAAAAGTGGGAATGCATCACTGATACTGGACTAAGTGACTGTTTTGCTTGCTATATGCTAGATGTTTGGTTGGAATTTTAAAATTTTTAAGGGCAATATATCTATCTATATAAACCTGTGTAAAATCTTTAGAAGTCTCTGTGAAAGTCTTTCAAAAAATACTCATCTGGCTTTCATGTCAATATTGCATTTTTTCTTGGAATAATAATGATGTTAACCTGTTACTCTTTCTGGTTTCTCTTTCTTTCTCCCTCTTTTTCTTTTCTCTTCTTAACAACTTCCTATTTATCATGGATGACCAGGTAGTTTAAATCAGTTTAGTACTTCACAACTCCCCTTTTACCTTCTTCAGCAACCATGCCATTTTTGGAGTAGAAGACTAAATCCTTTACCTGTGGCAGACCTGACATACTCCAGCTGCCCTGAAATGTTTATTGTCCATTTTATGGACAATACAGTGTCTCATGGAGATGATCAAAGCATTAGTGAACAGTTTGACCTCTCTCTCTTGGATTTTGGGATCAGCTCCTAAGAACTAGCAGGGAGGTTTTCCTGGAACTAACCAGTAGTGCACATCCCTAAAGCATTATAAAAAAACCTGCCAGGAACGAGAAACTGTTATTGGTAGAAGTTTTGTGCCTGAAAGTCTATCACAAGCTAAAGAAGAAGTTACTCTCTGTGATTATTATGCAAAACTATTAATTACGCCTAAGAGACTCCTGCTTTAACCAAATTACAGCTGAAAGTTGGCATCATTTTCTGAGCCAGCTGGGGTGGTATCAGTAGAGATATGCAAACCTAACACCTCTGATCAGAGGTCATTTGGAAGTCTTCATACTCTTAGAAATATATCCTGGGTGTACATTTTTGCAGTCTAATTTAAATGTGCTCTCTCTCTGAATTGTTCTGTATTGGCAAAACTCTTGGTTATCTCCAGTTGTGAGATGTCCACCAGTGACCACAACTTGTGTACAAGCCTCATCGTACTAAGCAGTAAAGGGCACACCATGACAGACTTTGTTCTGCACAGATAAGATACAGGGGTGAAGGCAAATTAAATGGTTTCCCCAGTGTTACAAGATTACATCTCTGTGAAAGCCAAAAGTTAAACCTAGATCTAATTGGAACTTTAAGATGGCTATTGGTTCATGCAGGGTCTGGTTCTTTTGTCTATGCTATCTTGCCTATATGTCTGACTCTTACAATCCAAATGAAAGTAAAGGTAGTTTCATAGGCTTACACAGATTTGCTGTAATTTGCAAACAAAATATACAGACAGGAACCTTCATTTAGAAATATTTGTGCCAGACTGCCAGCTTATTTTTCTGTTTCTTTTCTTCCCCTATTCTGTTGTCACTCAAAAAATGTACTGTTATTTCGGTGAAATAACTGCCTCTGGAAACAGTTCAGGATTTAGATTTGTGAAATAATGGCTCAAAATATTTTTCATCACATCTGCATCTCGTACTGTTCCCTTACTATTTGTTTCAGTAATTTAATTGATGTGATCAAATAAGTAATCATACTTCTTAATTGACTGAATTCTCAGGAAATGTTAGCTATCCATTGCAGAAATTATTTCTCTCTGGCTGCTGATCATTCTGCCATATTCCTTATAATGATAATTTATGTCACATTAAAGTGGATATTGTTCCAGATGTTGGCTCTGCCAAGATTTGAATGATAACTTCAATAAAATGAAAAAAGTGGTATAAACTGAAATTTTCATCTTGGCTCTTGATCTGTCTAACTCACCCACTCAAAACGCTAACTCTGTTTGAACAGTACACTTCAATGTTCTCTCCTCTTCTGTTATTATGAGATATCAAGGAAAGAAAGGGTGTTCAGTCTGGAATGGAATTAGGAAAAGATTTTATATATACTGTCTCTGTGTCCTGGCTGAGCTTCACAACCTCTTGTAGCTCTTAGGGGTTTTTTTGTCATGAGTTCACCATTTTACAGATAAAGATGGCAGTATGAACTGTCACTGCAGATAGGAACATACTGTCTCAGTCCTCCAGAAAAGTAGCAGATAAAGATCAACAGTTTAGTTCAAAGGATTTATAAAAAGATTTTAAAAGCCATACAGAATACACTGGGAGAATGCCAGAAAACACAAGAAGAGTAGGAAAGACAGCAAAGGAACAATGGGAAAGCTAATTAAGGAGAGCATGCATGGGAAGAAAAGCAAAAAAAAAATGAAGAAAAATGCACATTGTAGAGGCACTGTAATTTGTGACAAAGATCTTGGCCTCACCTTCTCCAGCAGTGAACCTATGACCAGCTGTTGATGTTATGAAAGATGGCTCACCTTCCATATCCCATACACTGAGAATACAAAACTGAAGGTACAAGAAATGCAAGTTTAGACTGGTTTTCTTACAGCAAATCACAGATGAACAGGTTCTCGTGATCTCTCTTCTTCAGCCACAGAATCAGAGAGTGACAGGAAAATGAAAATCACTGCTGGATCCCTATGGCAGTCACATATAACTTTCTTCTAATTGATTCCCTCTGTTATGATAGGAGCACTGCAGTGTCAAAACCACACACCTGTAATTACTACTAGTGTCAGCAAACCTTGGAGAAGTTGTGTGAGTGTGTGTGTGCAAGCACAAACTTCAGAAGGAAGGATGAAGCTGGCAGTACTGACATCCTCAGTGCATAACATCTCCCCACTCACTACTATCTGAAATCACCTCAGAATTCAACTGTAATACAAAAGACTGACAACATGCAAGTTAGATTCCTGATTTAAGCAATAGTATCAAACTTCCTTGTTTCCTTTTCTATCCCATCTCCAGATAATTCTCCAGAGAAACTGTCCAGTGCAGTGTAATGGCTCTTTCTTTTTAGAGAGATGAGTACAAATATCAGTTTCAGACAGAACAGATGAAATCTGAGAGACAAAGCTATTTTTCTCATGACAGCTGTGTGCCAGGGAAGAATAAAAGCAGCATAGTCTTTAGCTGGAATTCTGTCACTTTTCACTCTTGGAGACTGAAGAGTTATTTTTTGGGGGTTTTTGTTTGTTTTGGCTTTAGTTTTGGGTTTGGGGTTTTTTTGTATACATAGGTCAGTGGTTTTAGTGGGCATTTATATACAAAGTGATGGGTTCTGAAGTACCATGGATCTTGGCTTTAGAATGGGTATTTCTGTAAAACACATTTTCTGGGTGAGAATTATGGTCAGAAAAGCAAAACAAATCTTAGGATATTTTTAGAAAAAGAAAAAATACATCCCGCTCCTACACCTTGGGTATTGTATGCAATTCTGATCCTGTCTACTCAAAAGAATTCAGCAGAAAGGTATAGACAGGAGTGATGAAGACAGTTAGAGGCAGTGCAATGAAATAGTAAATAAAGAAACAAGGAAAAGTCTGCAAAAGAAATTATTGTGGAAGGACTTGATGGATCTACAAAATCACAGATAGTGTGGAAAAGGCAAATGTCTCTCAGAGTACCTAGAAATAAGACCAAACCAACAACTGGCACAGTCAGAACAAATAAGGTGTTCTGTCTCACTCAGACACTGGTTGAATTATCAACCCAGTGCCTCAAAGTACAGCTGATTTCTGATAAAACCCCAAATGGATAACCAAGTCAGGTTCATATTTTCTTCATCTGTGACTATATCATTTGGTGTGTTACAGTCCTTTGGTCGTCATAAAATATTCCCTGTCTGCTGTTTCCAGAAGATAAGCTTCCAGTTTAGAACAGGTAGAATTGTGAAAGTACTCAGGAATATCACTGGGGTTTTTTGGTATCTCCCGAAACCTGCCTCTTTCTTACCCAGTTTCTTATCCACCTTACCATTTTTGTGCAAAGGATCTACTGTACCAGGATGACGGTAACTTAGTAATGTTCCATCACCTTCCTCATTGAAGCTTAGCTCTCTGTTATTTTCCTGCATTTAGATTATATTGTCTTATCAAAAATACAGTCTTGCATGATCCATTTGTATCAAATCTACAGTGGTTTTTTACAGCACTTTCCATTCCTTTCATTTTTTTCTCCCTTCCTAATTTCCCCTAACACTGAGGTGATGGCCCTCTAGATCGCCCTTCTAAGGCACTATGGATCTTTTTCTTTGATTGTTTCATGTCACCTCAGATGTGAGGATGTTCTCTGAGCATCACTTTTGCTTTGGAATTGCACTGTACCATGTCTGTAGCTACTAGTGAAACTATTTGAATGCAGAAAGGAATTTACTTTGCATCCATTTAACAAGATGGTCCCTTTTGCTTTGTGTGATCTTGTATCATTGTTCCCTGAGTAACAGTTCCCTGTTCCCTGTTTGCTCTAACAACTGCAGTGGCATCATGTTTTTCAACAGAATTTCATGTTAATACCAATACTGGGGTTACATTAAAAAGAGCAACCAGGGATCTCTCCTTTGCTCCACAATCTTCACACTAGCAAGATGCTATTTCACTGTCATTCCAACAGCTGATACAGCTCAATGTGATACAGGCTTCTGATTTGGTTGGGTAGCTGTTAAACCTAGTGATACTAATCCCACTGTCCTGCCAATATCTGGATGGCTCATTGGCTCATTTTTGACTACACAGCCACCTTACAGGCTCATCTCTCTAACAATTTTTTTCTTTTATTTTTGCGCTTTCTCCCACCACGTTGCCACCTTTCAAAATTTGTCAGGCCTGTGCTTGACCAGCTGCCATTTCAGTTTTCTTTCCTCTTGGATACTTACTGTCAAAAATAATAGCAACAATAGCAGCTGAATTAGTATTTACAAAATTTAGTGACACTCTTAGGCATAACTTGTTACCAGCATGTCTGAACAGGAACTCAATTGCCTAATGTCACATGTCTCATTTAGACAACCATTCCTACTTCTCCTAGTATCTCAGCTTTTCCATCTGTAAGATGAGAATACTGATCTATTTATTCAGTGGAGCTGATATGAGGGCTAAATTCTATTGTGTTTGTGAAGAGCTTTGAGAGTTCAATAGGGACATTCTATAGAAGTTCAGAACATTAGCAATAGTTCTGAAAAGAATGACAAATCCTTGGTAAGTTACAGAGTTAAAACGTGACAGTTAAACAAGACCATCTGGATGAATTGGAGAACGCGTAACTTCCATCCAGTTGCTCAGTTGGCTAGAAAATTTCTCGCATGACCCAACAGGCATGTAAATTGCTCCAGAGCTTCCTAGGAAATAAAACAATCTGGAAGAAAGGGGAGGGGGGAAATTACATTCTTTACAGAAGAAAGGAGACCAGCTATGAACTTTATGAACAGCAATCATAAGCAATAATCTCTCCCAGGCTCTAAAGCGCTGCCTGAAATGCTAGCTGAATATAAAGGAGAGATTTTTTCCGGTAACACCACAGTGTCCCTTCACGGCATGGAAAACAGCATGCAATACTTCAAATGACCAAGGCACGACTGAACTCTGTTTGTAATTGAATGTAGCAAGTTCACTGAGCAAGCATTTTTCAAGGGGAAAGCCATGTTTGCTGCACACCTCGATTAATGGGTACCTTGTACCTTGGCAGAACAGGCAAGAAGTAAAAACTTTTTTTAGAAGATCTCAATCCACCATTTTGTAATTATATGTTATTGTCCTGAAAGATTCTGAGGTTTTTCAAAATTATACCTTGCTACAGTTATGTGGCCCAGCCACTCAGAGCTTGTTCAGAGATATTTGAGACAAGGACATGAAAGATATTCTCCATTTTTGTATCCAGTTTCCTCAGTGTTAGGTTTTGGATTCCATTTCTAGCTTAAGTCATTAGAGGTTCATGACTTGACGTGATGAGGATATGTTTCTATAGGCAAAATAAGCGATGAACAATTTATTTAAGCTATGCATTCAAGGACCTATTGAATAAATATTATGTATAAAACCAGAGAGTTCCCAAACTGAAAATATAGGATCCAATACACAGGAACTCAGTTCCCAAAGAATTAGCTGCTTTTTCTTCCACTTAGTGGCTACAACATAAAAATACATGATGGGTCTATTGGAAGGATGTTTTCTCCAATCACAAGAACTCTAGCCTTTGTGAGAAGAGTCAGGGAAGGGCAGCCACCTCTCCAGGCCAGACCACCAGTGAAGTGGCTGAACATGACACTGAAGCATATGGACTTGAGCCCTCCAGGGGAAAAAAAAAAGAAAAAAAAAAGGAAAATACCCCAACCAACCATACAACTTTCCCCCTGGAAGCTGCATGGGAAATCCTGTGAGTTACTTGACAGGAGCCAGATTAGTCAAGCCCTTACAATGATCCTTCCTCAGGCACCAGTGGAGGCACAGACATTTCATGTCCAACCTCCTTTCCCTAGAGGCCATGGGCAGACATCCCATGGTGCAGTACACTGGAGAGAAGAATCTTCTGAAAAAATCTGGTGAATGTTTACCTTGAACCTCATTCACTGTGGGCAGTACAGGCACAAAACAAGAACTTCAACTGCACTATCATGCCTAAAGGACAGGAGTAAATGGCTTGTAACAGTCCAAGATTACGAAACAGTGAGCAACCACATTCTCTCCCAGCCAACTGTGTGGAGGCAATTACCACACTGATTTATGGATGAGTGGGGATGGAGGAGGGGAAACGAGTAAAAGAAACGTATGTGGACTCTATCAAGTACTGTTTCTTCTATCAAATGTTAGTTGGGTCCCACTGAGCTAAAGAAAGACTGCAATTCTTGGCCCATAGTTCCCAGTGGATGATTCTGCACAGTGAGACAAGGTTCACAGTTCCAGCTCAAGTAATAGCCAGCACATGGGGAAGAGCTTCAGTAAGCTGTTGTGCAAGTGCAGGAGAGCTGTCATGGTAATCAGTCCATAGGTCCTGCACTACTATTTCACCCTGTGTCCCAGGTTATACCCCTTTGTTGGCTAAAGAACTCTAGCATAGTATTTACTATTGGTTTCCTATCACATGTTCCAGCTGCATCTGAGGCAGAACTCCAGTTTGTCTCACAACTCATTATTTCAAACAGTAATAAATTCCTTTTTCTTCCTCTTTACTGATTTCTTCTCTGTTTTCCTCTTCTAGTTTTTGCATCTTGCTTTCACAGTTTCTCTATCCTTACCCTTACATTTTCTTCTTTCAGTACTCCTTATCCTAGCAAGTTGCTTTTCTTCCCCTCTAACCAATTCTTATGATATTTTTATTAATAATTTTAATATTTTTTCACTCCAGGGCCTTTTCTTCCTACATATAACTAAAGTGGTAGGCCCTGTGGAGGCTGATTGCTCATTTGGATGTGCAACATGCAAGATATACATCTTTGAAGCAACTGCTAGACTACTAACAGCTGTTTCAGGGGAAACTTTCTTTGCACGCTGAAAATTACATGTTGAGACATGCAATGGTGTACTGTGCATAAAGCCTCGGGAAACTAACCATTGATCTATGATATGTCCATTAATCTCTGCAGCCTAAAGGGCATCTTTCTAAATTGGTACAGGAGCCAGCCATGAGAAGAAATCTGTCAATACCCTTTTGCAAGGCACAGGAGAACCACATACTGAGTCTTTGCTATTAAATGTGAATCCGTAGAATGAGGCAGGCATCAAAATCTAAAATGCCATTTACTTGCCTAAAGCTAAAACTAAATGTCATGGCTCCTTCTGATTTTGCAAAGTAGCACAGTTTGATTGTCAATTTGTGATTTCTCTGAATAATGGCTTAGCTATCTCTTGGCTTTCACAGCATCCATTCCAAGGGTTCTTGTATCACTTCCAGTTCGTATTTTGTCTGGACCAGATGTATCTTAATAGAGTGGAGAAAAAGGCCTCTGTTAGGTGACAGCTTCTCTCCCAGAAAAACGGAGATCTTTCCTGGAATCACCTTGCAGATGTACCCCATGGCACTGCAAGCTTTTGTAAAAGAAATGACTTTATGCTCTCACTTGTATCCGTATTTTCTTTCTTTCTCTGCTCATGCCAGTACATCAAGTAATGATCTTGGTCCACTTCTTCCCCCTTTTTCATGAAACACCAGTTCTTAGAAAGGGCTCTGCTAATTTCTTACTGGTTCATGGCAGACTTTTTTGAGCAAAAGCTGTGATATACCTTATCAAAGTCCTTGATATTTAGATCTTTACACTGTCCCTTATCAGGGATAGCTGATGAGAGTTGTACTTTCATGTAGGAAGTTGTATGGCTCAGTTCTAGCTCTTACTTGGTTGGTGCCACAACTGCCATTCTTGGCCTTGCATCAACAGATCTGCTCTCATCCAGACCTGCTATGGACAGGCCATAGGGTGCACATGTCATTGGCTGAGTTCTTGCTTTGACTTTTCTGGGCAGATTTGCCATTCATGCATTTTACCTCTCACAGGCATCCTAAAGCTGAATGGCCACTGCTTTGGTGTTTGGGTTTGAGTTCTAACAACCCTCCCCCTCAGAATGCACCTGAATTACAGTTGCAATTTTTTTGCATAAATTTTATTTTAAGGTAAAAGATAAGAATTACATGAAAAGAAAACCCAATGTTATGGATTTCTAGATGCAGTCTTTCCAGATTCAGTCTTTTTAACAGTGCACTTCCAAAATACATGTAAGAATGAAGCTGACTTTTGAAGAAAGACTTATTTACCTACAACACAGCAGAAGGCCTGGATAGTTTACCTATGTAAATGAACACTCTATTATATTATTCTAAAGGACAAATAATGCTAACTGTGTAAGTAAGTTTTGAAAAATACATACCTTTTTTCATTGGTGTTTTGAGGCATGATACAGTAGTTTCTTTAAAACCTCAGAGTATTAACTTCTCCATGACATTTGTATATGAATAGTGGTGAGCCAAGAAGGAAATTTTGCTGTGCAGAGAGGTGCACTCAGAGCATGAACACTGCCACGGAGTAAAAGTATTTTCACCATAACATAAGTAGATTTAAAATGATTCCGTGCAGATATACAGATTGCCTTAAAGATGAGCCCAGACAGATGAAATATACCCATTCCACTTTTTTTTTTTTGATTCCTACATGGTAGAATACAGATCAACTCATTTCATACAGTATGTCATACAATATTATACAACACACAAGATGCAACAGTTGAAGCCAGTTTCATGCAGAGAAATACCTGTATCAGAAAACAACCGTTGAATAAGACTATCTTCACCTCAACAGAGAACAATAAATGGAGAGATTACCGGGTAAGAGGGTGCAGGAATGCCTGGCTTTGTCTCTGCTCCATAGCACATACACTCATCTCTTTCTCTCTACCTTACACATAGATATTCAGTAACTCAAAATAGATAAAAGAAAATTTATACACAAAGAAAGTGTTTGGTGAAATCTCAGTTCTGTATTTTCCAGTCTACATGAGACTACCCCAATGACTTCTGGGTTGACTAGATTAGAAATTATTACTGCAATATGAAATGGTTCTCAAATTACAATTTCAGATTTTCAGCATCTTTAACATGGGGGCAAGCATACTAATTTTCAGGAGGAGTTTGGAAATAACTGCAGTTCTTGGGTACACATAATTCTTCTGCATAATACCATAGTTAGACATCTTGTCTACCTATAGACTTTAAGGTTAATTTGAATCCATTAATGGTTTGAATTTAAAATAATCACTTCAGCCATGTTGTAGATCCTGTCATTGAAACTAACACAGGCTTATTTCATATTTAGCTTGATTCATTTCCAAAGCAAACTCAGACAGACTGCATTAAATTGAGAAAACACAGGTATTTGAAAAGACTAATTAGAACACTTTAAAATCTATTTGGGTTATTTATCCTTGAGGCAGAAGCATTGGTCAAACAATGGTATGCTTAAAAAACTAAATCCTTTCTTTCTTCAGAACATTGGACCAAAACATATGTAAAAATAAAATCCTATGATGAGGAACATGCAATTATCCTCTCTTCAGAATAATATTTGACGTTTTTACAGGACTTACTCTAAAGAAACAGGAAGTAGCTAGAAAATCGGCTAATGTGGAGTAAAAGAAGATTTAAGCTTTAAGATACTAGACAAAGAGGGCAAGGGGCAAACTAGATACAAGAATGTATTTTGCATTATTAGGTTAATAAACTGGTCGTGCTACATTTTGATCCAAAATTGATGGTACAATAACTATAAATTATGAAGTATTAGTCAGAAATGGCATATTGTGCTTAATGTACTAGCAAATACTAAACTACCAACAAACATATAATCAGTTGCTATAGTAATTCTAATCTCCACCTATGCCTCAAGAATTTTTAAGGGATATGATGAATTCTGTCCTTTACAAATGTGTACTTCCCCATAATCGCGTTTAGTGGATTTTCTGCACAATCCTCATGTGCATACTGCACACATCACACAGTGCCTCATCAGATCCAAATATCTGATTTGAATTTTTATTGAACACTGACCTTTCCAATATACATTTAATTTGTGTTTATATCTAATATAGAACTCATGATCTCAAATATTCCACTCTGCTTGTGTTTAAATAGAAGGCAGCATGAAAGCAGTTTACTAGGAAAAAAGGAAGCAGATCAAAAAGAATAAAAGATTTTTAAAGCAAAGTGCAATAGTTAATTATTCCAAGCCTAAAACCTGGGAGCAATTCTCCCATGTGTATAAGGGCCAGTGCAGGTCCTGTACATCAATTAGGCCCACTTAAGGCACATTTTAAAAGCTTAGACATGATTTCTATGGTGCATAAGCCTGGGGCTGTCTGTCTGCATGTGAATTTCATTCCCTATGAATATACCTGTCAAGATAGCTGAAATCTGAACATTAAGGAGCTTGTTAGCAAATCAAAATCTAAATTCACAGGCATTATCACCACAGTTGTATTTGTCAGTCTTCCCTTTCTCACAGCAAAACACAGTGGTTACATGGACAAAGCAAGTGCAAGAAATTGTGGCCACAGTACTAAATTTTCTCATTTAAACTGCCTTTAAGAGGAAGATGAATGGTATTCTCTGAAGAAAAAGATTGTTTCTCTCTCTTGCTCTCTTTAAAAGAAGAGCTTTTCATGGTACTCAATAAAATTCATTTCTAGGTCAGGAAACACAGAGCAGAACAAATACTGCACTAAACTCACAAGCTTGTGATTACCTGTTTTGTTCACATAAATATATAAGAATTAAAATGCATGATTAAATTGCATTAGATATAGAGTTGTAAATTAATCCCTGAGGAGCAATTATTTAGGATTCATGGATTCTTAGTAATTACAGGTTAGTCCATTCCTTTACATTTCTACATTAGTCATCATTTCTAAGGAAGATAGAATCCTGAAATCTGGAACCTCTACTTACCCCCCAAATTTAACAGAAAACAGTTTTATTTTTTATTTGAGACATGAAACGTTTAAATAAGTATTCAACTACTTGGATCCTCACTAAATTATGAAATAAATGAAAAACTACTGGAATAATTGTTCGCAATTTCTGGAGAAAAGTCAAAGAGACTTCATGTGCGGAATTTGTACTGAAAGCACACAGAATTCAGGCTTTGCATGTTATTTGAGTTTCTCTTATCAGATCCTATCTGATCTATTAATGATACCATATTTGAGAAAACCTTTTTCTTCTTATGTTTCACTTCATGCCAAATTGTAAAAATATCACGACTGCTTCATCTGTATCTCTCTTGAGAACTGACATATTCTGGAGTACCTGAAGAAAGTAGGATTTGTACCTTTTCTCACCCTAAGAATTGTCTAGTACGCACTGTCACTGGACTATTTTAGGAAACATTGCATTCTGTCCATCTGCCTTTCAGTCTGTGCTCTAAGGTCACTTAAAGTCTTCGTGGTGTACACTGCACTGCACCTTCTAAGCATTAGAGCACTAGTTCCATCTCTATTCTGACAAGCATTTAAAGTGCTTAAGCATCCACTTGGTTGACTTGTGTGGGCTTTAGGCATGTGTCTAAATCTTTTCCAGAGCTTCCTGCAGTTGGTTCTAAAGAGTTAACACATAATCAGTTTGCTACCATACTTGGATATGACTTCAGAAAACTCTTATATGGCAGTAAGTGTAGGATTTATTCCAGGAGTGGATTCATGCTGTCAGAAAATGATTACCTAACTTTAGATGCCTAGATGGGAACCCCTAGATGGGAACCTTAATCTTCCCAGGTTCCCAGTTTAGGCAGTGCACAGTCAAGGACTCCTTGAGAAGAGAAATTTAGAACATTGAACTCCCTCTGCTGAATATTCCCCAGCACTACTAATTGAAGATCACCTTATGAGTTCGGTTTTCTGTCATGTTGGCTCAGAGTCCTAACTGTGGCACAATTTCTGTGACACTTTGATTCTCCAAAATGAAATGAGGATACAGAAGGATTGTTTTTGCCTGTCAAATGGAAAGCTTCAATACAGTCACTTCTATAGGAACTGCACACCTGCAAAGAGGGAAACCCCACATACACCGCAAACCTCCTCCTGTAAGTATGCTGGATGTGCAAACTTCATCAATGACCACATTTACTAAATACTGTGGAAGTAAATGTCTAGACACTAAAAGAACAGTTCTCAAAGGGCCACAGTTTCTAATTTCTTTGGAAAACAGGTTCAATCTACACCATGAAAAATTTAATGGTATTTTAATTATGTCAGTTGAATAGCATGAGACATGCATGCCTTTATTTTTTAATACTTTCTGCCACTTCCAGCAAATGGTGGCAAGAAATAATAGATGTCATGAGTATTCTTCCTGTCTGTTTCTACCAAAATTAAAAAAAAAATCAAATTATTTTGAACAGTAGCAATAATGAATATGCTGCAGCTGCAGCATTCCCATCAGTGGCAAGGTAATGCAAAAATTTGTGCCTTTGGTTGAGTTCTGGTACATTAAACTGCTAAAAAGATCTGACTCAAGGTTGTTTCTTTGCTTTATAAGGTCAGAGCTTTAGCATTTAAAAAATTTTGTATTTTGCAATATTTACCTAATTTCCTTCTACAGAGATGTTGTAATCATTCAGGACTAGCAAAGAATATTACACTTAGAGAGAACCACTTATGAATAAAAACATTCCAGCATTTTGGAGAATTTCATTAAATGGGTGTACAGCTAACGAAAAGTGTTAAGCTGGATACAGTGCAGTCTAGGCTGGGCTTTATACCACATCTCACATACATACAGTGGCATCTGAACAGAAGAAAAATTGACATTATATTGACAAAGTCTCTGTAATGCTTAAATCTTCTCATAACTGAAAACCAACTTACATTAGTAAAGGATTTGTTATTACAGGGAAATAGGCAAACCAGATTGTCTTCATTTTGGCCTCAATGTCTGTTGTTCATGCTGATATCCAGCACAGAAGAGCTCCCTAAGTATCAAAGTATGTCTGAATTATTTAATTCAATATCTACTATTCCATTCAGTACATAGCACTGAGGAATTAGCAAGAATAGGAAGTGTGTGATAGCAAGAAATTTTTTTGTCTGTTCATGCTCATTGAAAGCGATGAAAGGAAAATATACGTGTGAAGCTTTGTGCTCCTCACCATAATACAATGTTTGACCACAGGACACATGCATTAGCTACAAATGAACATTAGTTACAAATGTAAATATCCCTCTAGGGGTGAGGAAATTTTATCTTTGGTAAATCTGCATCAGGCATAGCAATGTGGACATTATTATTATTATTATTATTACTACTACTAACTACTACTATTATGTTTTTTTTATTTTTTAAGGGAGGAATTAAATAGTGATATGAATTATTGGAAGAACCAGTGCTACTCACTGTGATAAATACTCACTGATGCTTTGCTGAAAAGGTACATCACACAAGAAAACATTTGGCCTCTAACGATACAGTACTGTCAAAATTGAAATATCAAAATGCTCTCACATCAAGAATTAATATTATACTAAAAGTCTAAATGATGCAGAGCCATGTATTTTCATCAGCAAATTTCAGAGGAAAGTCCTTGAAAAGGACACTGTGTTTTCTCTATACTCCTTATTCCATATTATAGAATGATATATATAGAATTGTAGCATTTTAAACATCCTGTTGTGCTGAAGAGCAGTAATGAAAACCAGCAAAACAGCACATGCTTAACTATGGATAGAGTACCTATGAAAGCACATTTATCCAACTTGATAATTGATAAATAAAGAACATTCAATGGAAGGAAGTAATTTTGAGCGACATCTTGCATGTTTATCTATGTTTAAAGCCCTCTACTTTCCCTTGCAATTGTTATCATGATGAAAGTGTACAAAATAAAAGAAATCTGCTACAATATCTTTTTTCACTTTTTTTTCCTGACAGGTGCGAAATGTGAGCTTTTTAATAACATAATATTATTTATTAAAGTAAGAACCTGGAAAGCCTTCATGTTTCAGTGACATTTTAAAATCTGAATAGAGGTTACAAGGAGGTTAATATTAGTCATCTCTTTCTTACTGTTGTGCTCCTTTATTCCCACAGGTTTTCCATAAACAGCATGAATTTGCATAGGCAATATGGCATTGAAGGAAGAGATTAGGGATGGATAGCTGAAAAACTGTTACATGAAAAGTCAGAAACATTAGCTGGTGTAGCATGAGCGTTTCTTAGAGGATTTGCATTGGAGAATAATATTCTTCCAGAGCACTTGCTCTATTTCCACTGTCCAGGATGACTAATCACAAAAGCACTGGTATTAAATCAGTTAGCAGAGCTGAAACCCAGCAAAATGTGTCAAAAGTAGATGAATCTAACCTTGCAGTATTCAAGGAATGGAAACTATACCCTGAGGCACATTAGAGAAATACATGGATAGTAATTATCTAAAAGGAGATAACCAATGTGGATTTAGAAAGGCAAGAGCCTCCCTAACTAATCTACTTGACCTTTATCATGAGGCTAAAGACAAGGCTGATAATAGGCTCTGCAAATAAAAGAGTGTGTTTGTATTTTCAGGAGGTCATGTGGGCATACACAACAAATAGATGAAAGGAGTGAAAAGAAAACAGCTTTATAAAAAACCTCTGAAAACTCATAAGAAAGCACGTACTGCAAGGGAATGCATTTAACCCTCCATCAACCACTGAAGGACACATAACTGCAACATGGTGGGAGCATTTGTTGCACCACCCTCATGGTAAGTTTCCCCAGAAATGTAAATGGTAAATGGAGAGGGTAGTTCTGGCACCTGCCAGTCCTTTTAAATGTAAGGGGAAGTTACATGGAATCAATATGAATCTTACAAGAGGTAAAAAAAAATGACTTGGCAGACCAAGTAGCTATAGTACATAAATCCCCTTCTACACTCAGCTTTTATTTTTTGGTTTTTTCTCTCCTTTTTTTTTGAGACCACAGATGAAGCTAGGGAAGGCAATGCTGAAAAGAGTAACAAAGGTAAAGCCACTCTCCAAAAAAAAGTCTTTCTGGGAACTGTTCTTCTCATTCATGACAGTCTGCAGATGCTTTGCATGGGGAATACTTGGGCCATAGTGAAAGTCTACCTTTTGACAACTATTTCCAAACCCCATAGAAATTAATGCCTTTTGATTGATGCCCTCACAGTTTCATTTCCCTCTAACCAGGTGACAAGGTGCTCATCTGTCCATATGGAATGGAACAGCCAAGCTCTAGTGAGCTCATTATTTTCCTCTTTCCTGCACTGCTTGAGCAGGGGGTGTGGTATACAGTATGCTAGACCATACAGATAAAAAAATCTTCTACAGAGAGCATTCGTTTGTTGTCACCAAGAAAAAAAATAACTTTGCAAATATTTAAAGCATTTGACCATCTAAACAGTTTCTAGAGATGTACACATTGCTTTTTTTTAACTCCTCATTTCAGAAGAGTGCTAGAAGCAGCACAAAATATCCTGTTCTTTGCAATGAAGTGGAACATACTTGTCTGCATTTTAACTGAATTTATCAAGTCCTTGATTTTGTTTCACAGTCAGTAACAACTTGAATTCTACTATAATAAATATTCATAGTATGCATATTCCAGTCAAATGTGTGAATTGGTAAAGTTAAAGCTTGGTTCCCATAATTAAAGCCATTAGTAAGGATTCCAAGATGGCGTTGTGCTTGTGCAGAAACTCACAAAATAATTTATCTCCACTTTTTAACACCAGCGCTTGGCTAGAAATGCCTCAGTGCTCAGCTCGTATGGTAGCAAACATTTTCACTTGAGGGATGAAAACTGAGCTTTGAGTTTTAAAGGTTCACAATGCAGTCACATAGTAAAATATTCTAAAATATGTTAAAATACACTCATTTAAAGAACTCCACTTAAAAGAAATCTGAGGAAGCTGCATATATGCTCATGGCTGTTCTGAAGGTGAAGGAGGAAGTAATTTTGGGAAACAAATTTGTTGTTGTTCATTGATTTCTCTGCTCTACTAAAAATTTGCTTTTTTCAGGCCCAATTTTAATATCAGTGATGGAGCCAGTAACCTCTGGCTGAGCTGAAGTATGTTGTGTGGGAGTGGCACATTCAGTTGCTGAAAAATCATTACTGGCATCTACAAAACGCAAGACTGGGGTACATCCTAATGTAGCAATTCCCAAGATGTGATCCCTTGAGGATTGCTTTTGGTTATCCAAGGGTCTCCCCTCGGTTTAAATATCTCAGCTTTAAATGCTGGGAAAGCATCCAAAGGTGAATATTATCTGTAGCAGGACATCATCTGAGTAGTGGAAGTGGTGATAGTATTTTGGGGCAAACACAGGAGAAAAATCCTGTGCTGCTGCTTGTTATTTGTACCTTCTCTTCTAAGAGAAAAAGGTTGGCATTTGAAAAAGGAAATACATGCCCATAGCTGAGTTGGCAGGTGCGGGAAAGTGTCCTAAGACGCGCAGAAATGTGGGAAAAGAGTATTTGGTCTTATGTCAGACAGGGAGATCTGAGTCCAGTGCCATGTGGGACAGTGACTAACTCCTGGAGATTTGACAGTTGCCAAAAGTGCCTTTGTAAAAAGAAGCTGATGCTCCCCTGCAATCAGTAGACTGATTAGCTAAAGCTATCTAATCAGTGCTGGGATATTTTACAAACTAGGATGTTCAATTGTCATTGCTCAGCTACACTAATAGGAGAAGCAACCACACCTCCTGCATCAAGTTTAAACTTTCAATTTTTCCCTGCTGTACTTTCTCTCAAGCTGCCCTTCATACCTGGAAGAAACTTCCCATATGCATCCATAAAACTGCTTTGTTAGAATTCAGCAAATCCCTCATTAAAACACCTCCTTGTCACAGTTCCTGGATAGTGCCTAGATTATGTGGGAATTGGCAGGATCACTCTTGCCCACCAGTAGTCAGACCGTCTACGGCTGGAAAAAACTGATGTCCTGGTCATACTCTATCTTATTTTTAAGCCTGTCCTTCCTTGACCTTCTGGCTTTATCTCCTGTGCCAGCTAGGGAAAAGAATCTCTTTTTTAGCCTGATAACAAGATTTATGGAGCCATCATCTGTCTGCCTGTTCTTCTCTAGTAACTTCTGAATCCATTGGTCAATTTTAGTTAAATTTGGCACCGAAGCAGAAATCTCAAAGATGTTTTAGTAATCTAAAAAACCAAGATAGCACAACATAAAGACACCAATACTATGTTCCCCAAAGTAACAAAAACAAGTGTGAGCTTTGCCCTGAGATAGATACAATGGAATGCATGAAGAAGGGTTATACATTCTCCACTCCTGGGAAATTCTGGTTTGTGCACTGTAAAATCCATTATGCCCATACAGAATTCTAGAGAATCTCTGATGTGTAATAGGCACTGCATGAACACTGCACCATAGCTATCATTCAGTCAATCAGCATAAAAAGCCAGTCAGAGAGAAAAAAAATCTAGTGGAAAACCAGCTTCCTTAGTTCTGGAGGCCAGTCAACAACTCAGTTGTTGAGCACTGGCATAGTGGTGTTTTTTCCTTCAGAGCTAACATGCCACTGCCTGGAGCTTTTTACAGCCAGAATTTATCCCGGTGTGGATCCCAGCTATCAGGAATTACTTGAGCATTAACAAGCAGTGAAAGGCTACTACTGAGCTGGTCTCTGAAATCCTGTGATTGGAGGAGTCCACAGGCTGCAAGTTTCCAAATGCTCATTGTACATGTCTACATCAAATTTCACTGTATGCTTGTACATTTATGAATAGCACTTCAGGAAAGTCTGTAGCTTAAAAAATCCAAACAGTAAAATGTAAAGAAGAAAAACAGATCTTCTGAGTGACTGTTGTTAGCAAGCTATCTCCCAGAGGAGTATAAACCAGACAATATTCTATCAAGTATGTCATTTAAATTTTTTTTTTCTAAAATAATGCATATTTTTCTTAGACACAGAAGGTTGGGTATATCTTACATAAATATCCCTTGACTCTGGTCACTGGTATGATTTGTATCAGCAGAAAGTTACAAGTCAGTGCTAGCTTGGACAAAGGGCATGCAGAGGTTGGTGCTAGGGATGAAGGAGGGCAACATGCTGTGACACAGAAGGCAGATCATGTACAAAACTGGAGATATTTTCACACTGGAGAAGGAACAATGGTGGCAGCTATTAAAAAGAAAGAAGGACATAAATCAGGGCTTGCTCCTTCAGACTGTGATGAGCTATCCCCAGCACTTCTACAAACAACAAATTACCAGCATCAGTCAGAGGCTGGATTTATTCTCACTAACTACACGCTGACTTTATTATTCTACTACTCCAAGTTAAATAGTATCATTACCTCTGGTGCCTCTGATCTGCCTCTTTTTCTTATTTTTTAAAATATTTTGAAATAAAAAATCACTGTACTGAAGTCACTGAAAACCAAAAGCTGTGAAAGAGTAAAAAGTGGCAGTCCGGCAAATATCAATCTTCACAACAATGGATATACAATCTTAGGATGTTTTTAGCCCCATATAATCTCCATGTAAAAAAAGCTTCTGAGAAACGTTAAGTACATAAATACCAGCTTAATAAGGAGTGCCATAATTTGCGGCAAACTCTTACACTGCAGTGTGCCTTTCAAGACGATGAAAGTATTGTAGCCGAATAGATTCAAAAGTCTAAGTTTTAAGTTCACTTCTTATTTCCATGCACTCACATTCAGTAGTTTTCATCACTGATGATAATTTAAAGGGTAATAACTAAAAAAATCCCAGCTTGATAATGATAGGGGTTTTTTTCATTATCCAAAATTCTTTTGCTTAGCATGAGAAGGTGCTTTACACAGCATTCTAATGATGCCTCACAAATTCTCTGCTTTCTAAGTCACTGCTTTGTCTGAGTAAAATGATAAAAGAATTTGTAGTCTCCACCAGACTGTGAAAAGCAGGTATCTTCAAATACTGAAAATAAAGCAAAATTGGAAAACGTGGCTACACTAAAATTAAAGAGCAGATGATGCTTCACTGAACTCAGGGGGAAATAGAAACATCTGTCAACATACTGTAACAAAAACTCCTACAGTGAGCAAAAGTCATACGTGCAGCTCTCTTCCAGAGGAGTTTGCTAATTTAAAAATTATGTATGTCAAAGGAGTTAGGTCTTGAATTTATGAAAGTGTACTTACCCATAAAGAACTGAGGAAGAGAAAGACACTGCAGGAATCACACATTGGATGACAAGTGTATGAGCATGTGACCGACTGCACTTGCAGGTACATAAGAGAGGAAAACCTATCACTACATTGTTCCTGGAAAATGAATCATCTAGCAATAAATTTTTCTAGCTAACTTCCCAGAGATCCTTACTGTCAGATGCAACAGACACAGAGGGGTCAGAAGACCAAGATTCCTACCCAGCATGTGAGACTTGACATCCCTGAAGACACTGAGGATACTTCTGTATGACTCATCCATAAGCCATCTACAGCTGACTGATCTAGAACCAGCAAAGCAGACAAAACTCTAGCCTTGGGGAAGCCAAGAGAACTTTGCCAGTAACTACCACAGTGCCAAGTATTCCACTTGATGGCTTCAATTTTTTTCCAAAAACATTAACCAAAGACTATGTTGACTTTGATATCAAAAGAATGCAGATTTGATAAAACCTCTCAATCTCATCCAGGCAGTGTACTAACAACTGCTGTGTAGGCAATGACTTTCTTCTTTAAGTAACGCTGAAGCTGCAGACAGGATTGAAGATTTTCCTTGTTTTTAAAATTTTTGCCCTATTTTTACCATGGTAAATTTTTTGATTAATACATTAAAACAGAATAATTAAAACACACCAAATCAAAAATTCTGTAGCACAGAAAGCAGGTGGCAAAGCAAATGTTTTCATTAAGCAAATGTTTTCACTGATACTGAGCAAATTTTAAAGCATCCATTGCAATACAATATTACATATTACTATGCATATAAAATGCAGATGTTGAGCTCTGATGACATCATTTCTAAGAGAAATACGGACCTCAGAAGGGACAAATATACTGGCTGCTATTTATGTCTCTCTTTGATGTTCTTTCGACCTTCTCCCTTTCCCCTATGGGTGTGAGAAGCAGCTTAGCTTCTGTCCATAGCTGTGCCACTGAAGTGAGCAGCAGAATGACCACATTCAACTAAGTTGTAGGACCACCTAAATTCATCAAACTCCCTGTGATTCACAGTTGTTCTATGCTATCATAATAAGATAAAGCTTTTTCCCCTCCCCCAGGACATTAAAAACTGCTTTTTGCTATGTTGACATTTTAGTGTCTATTAATACATTTGAAAATGAGCTTAAACAACTTCTCTCTTTATAGGCACTCTATGTGTGGCCTCATTTTCTACAGACTTGTAGGAACTTCATACACTTGACATCTCTGTCTTTATGCAAGTTGCTAGGTAGCATTAACAAGCAAAGGCACAGACAACACAATCACAGAAGCATCACTGAACCTGAAATGTCTTACTGGGACAATGTATGGCAATCTTTCAGCATGTCCCTAACCCTTGCCATTCTGCTCTCCACTGCCCTGGGTGGAAAGAAGATGCATGACACACTATTGCTGGGAAACATGGAGGGATTGGGTCTGGGTGGTTTGCTTTCATTTTGTTTGGTTTTTTGTTTGTTTGTTTGGGGGGTTTTGTGCTGCTATACAGATTTTGCCTTGATTTGCATAGTCAAGATTCACTTAGGTTTGAAGAGGTATGACCTTTATGGAACCTTTCAAAAGCATGCTACAGATGTGTCCTTCTACCAGCTGCAAACTAGCTCAATAGGATATTATATACCATAACCTGAAGAACATAAAAAATGCAGTTTTAAAATTAACTGAAGACTGCAGCACACCTAATTCACAAGAGTAGAATTATATTTCCATTTTTAATATTATTCTTTACTCTGCTCACTCCAGGCAAATTTCTTGCAATCAGCTGAAACAAGATCTCTGCTACAGGTACAGAAATTCTGCACTACTCAGCAGGAAGACAGTAGAAATCCACATCCTCTTTTTAATTTTGGTAGACATTGATTTGCTTGCTTTCAAAAAATGAAAAAACCTCCACACTTCTGAAAATCTAGCCTTTCTTTTGTGTCACTTATTAAGCTCATTAGTTCAGAATAAAACAATAGGATAAATATCAATGTAGGCTGTCTGAAAATTCCATGCCAACATTCAACTTGGTGCAAAATTTTGAACAGGAAAACTAAATTGTTACTGTCACAACGGCACACAAAACCCTTAACATAGTGACTGCAGTGAAGGTTTGAGATGGAGCTTATTATTTCTTCACATTAGCAAGAAGTGGAGATCAGAAAATCACCTTTAAGGATACAAATATAATGTCTTCCTCAAATACATACATACAACTAGTGGATTTCAGCTTGCAACTATATCCATTGTCTGCAGACTTTTGCAATATGCTTCAACGGATCTGTAGGATGCTTAACAATTTTTTAATTAAATGTTACAGATTTATATAATTTCAATACAACTCTGCCTCATTTTTATGGATGATATTGATTTATACCAGAATTTTCAGACATGCCTACTATGGACTTAATTTTCCATTGAACTGTAATGAGACTCCAGTGTCATATTCTTTATGTTGCTGTAGAATCCCTAATCCTTTTTTTCCCATTTCTTAGGATATATCCTCAACGATACAGTATTTTTTTACCCATGCCATTATTTTAGGAGATAAGCGTGCCATTAAAACAAAAGTTCCTTCCTGAAGGATTTCTATGCACCTATTAATGTTGTGCTCCTCTCATGTAGCTACCAGCACCTTACTGGAAATTCAAGCATATGTGGCCTGTGTTTATTTGGGTTAAAACAAATAAGCATCAAACAAATCTGATAAAAGCTGCATGTTTTCACAAATCAATCTATGTTACAGGTTCCATCTGCTCTTAAGTGCTTCCTAGAGAACAAACATGGTGTCACTATATCACATATTTCCATTGCACTATCCCAAACACACTTAAGCTGCTGACAGATTAATGCTTACTTCACTTGTAGCATACATTCCTGGGTTCTTACACATGTTCTTATAAGGAAATGGAACTCACAAAGCACTTAATCACAAGTTGAGGTAGTGTTATGGCCTTGAATACAACACATTAACTCTGTTTCAGAAACAGGCTAAGGTATCTCTATATAAGCCATTGCTGTCACTGGCACTGCCAAAGACCCTGGAAATCAAATTACTTTTGCCAACCTCAGTTGAACAAAAGCAAGCAGAAATTTGCCAAAGGGTAGCACTGAGGGCTAGGGATGAGTCACCTGAGGAGTATGCATAAATGGCCTAAGGATTGCACTGTTTACTGGAATGCAACTTGTATGGTTTAAGTGTATATTGGCTTAAATCCATTACAAAGAAATCTTGATAAAATTACTGCAAAGACAGGGAATAATAGGCAGGTATAAAAAACAATAGCAATAAAACTGAAGAAAAATACAACCCAACTTTCTAAATTTCATTCAGTTAATTGTGAATTTACCTGGTTAGGATGCAGTGACAGCAAGAGGAATGACATGACTATATGCAAAACATGAACATACACTATGAATATCTGCATCTGTGCTTGGGAGTAACGTGAATTTTCATGGAAAACTCTTTGCATCTGTACTTGATTGAAACTGAGTTTGAATAGTTCATAGCAGTCAAGATTTTCACCTTGTTTTATGCTTAAATACAGGACACAAAGGAAGGGATAGCATTTTGGGGTGAATAGCAGAGAAATTATAAGTAAATTTTCTTCCACATTCAACCTGGTAAATATTTAACCAGTTCTGACCTTTGAAATAGATTTTACAGAAGAAAACCTAGTACTTCAATCCCTATGCAGACTGATCCTCCATTATGTACTCCACATCATTATCACCAACAGTGAATCTTAAAATCACAAAAGTTGGAAAAGACCTCTAAGATCATCGAGTCCAACTGTTATCCCACAACTACTGTGTTCACCAATAAACCACATTCACAAGTGCTATATCCACACACCTTTTGAATACTTCCAGGGATGGTAATTCCACTACTTCCCTGGGCAGCTTATTCCAATGTCCGACCACCCTTTAAGTAAAGAAATTTTTCCTTATATCCAATTTAAGCTTCCCCTGGTGAAGCTTGAGGCCAGTGCCTCTCATCCTGCCACTTGTTACCTGGAGAAAAGACCAACCTCCAGTGAAGGGCTTCTGCCATTGAAGTGGCCCTGGTGAAACTGGGATCCTCAAGCCATCTCTGATTTCCATGGAGATGTATCCTTTTCATTCGTGAGCAACTTTGCTGTCACTCTTCCCTTCTTAGCTAAGCAGCATCTGAGCTCAAATCCCTGTTGGTTTTACTTAGTGTCACTGGACACAGTACATGCTCTGCCATGGTGTTTTTCAAATGCAAAGATCAAGCACATTGACAGTTCTCACCACCGCAAATGGGATCACAAAGTCCTGCTGCAACATCTGGAGTTGGCTGCTCTTTGATGGACACAGTTTTGCATATCAGAAGTTACTTTTCTTGTTCTCCTCAAGGTATCAGAAGACAGCATGGGGTACTTAAAGAAATTAACAATTAACAACAGCGAGTTGTCACGGATTAATGTTGGTGCTCTCTTACATGGAAAAAACCTTGCCCTCGCCTGTTTTGCTCTCTACTGGCACAAGCAACTTTGCACAATCGATATTTATCTCTTGATAAATATCCAGCATTGGTAGAGTTCACTTGCACTGCAAACTTGCCAGTAAGAAAATTAACAGATGAACTGAATCCAGACAGGTAGCAACAGATAAAGTTTGAGTATGCACTCAGGATGTTATCTTACCGTAAGCATGTAAACCTGTTTTTCATCTCAAAATTCTGAGATGTTGAATTGGTAGAAGTAATATTACCCAACTTGGTTACACATTTTGAAATCCCTTGAAAAATAAAAGGCCTTATGCTGGTGCAATATTGAGACAAATGTCTAAGATAACTTATCTTCAGCTATTGCCATGACACCAAGCAACTAACCAGTAGGACATTCCCCTGGTTATGAGTTACTTTGTGTGAAATTTGTAAGATTTGAGAAGTTACACTGCGTTTCATAGGACACAATGTCTGTGTTTCAGAACACCACAATGCAGCAATTTCCCATTCTTCCTCAGCAAGGTCTCCAGTCGTATTTACGTACACATTTAAAAAACAGGTACTTTGTGCTGCTGTCTAATGCAAAGTTCTCCACAAAATGCTTTGGTAAATCTTGCAAATTGTGTCTATGTTAAGAAAATTAATGTCTTAAATATTTTTCCTTTTTATGACTGTATATACTGAGTCTTTTGTTTTGCAGCAATGTAGGATCTAATTTCATTTTTCAAAGTCTGCCAAGCACACTACTGCATGAAAATACTTTCTTTTCTCCTTCTCTTTTCTAGTTCATCAACAGTGATTCGACTCAAAAGATCTGGTTAAGGATGCTTCTACTTGTTGGCTGTCACTTTTGCCAGGTTTCAGAAGACTTCTGAAATGCTGGCTAGCCTTGAAAGTACATTAAATCTTTGGTGTGCACCATTCAATATACCTGAATTAATATGGAAATGAATTCATGATGTTGTTGTAACGAACACACTTTGATTCCAGGACTTTAACTTCACTTCTGGCAGTTCATCAACCATATCTTCCCAAAGCACACTGCATGGCTAGAGAACGCCGATTTTCCTCTTATGAAAGTTTTTGCAACTGTGGCAGTACTCATTTTCTTTGCCCTCTCTCTTTTTTTAGCTTTTGTGAGGATGGAGAGAAGTTAAAAAAAGGGGGTTTCCTCCCTATTTTTGATATTTCTAGGCTTCTTGTCATTGTTCTTTGGTTGCCTATACCCTATACTTATACTCTCTTCCTTTGCTGGTCATGTGTGCATTGCATTCCTCAGTTTTCCTCCAAGAGGACTTTATTTTGTTTGCAAAATACATTTTTTATTATTAATTACTAGACTTGCACCATTTTCTGATAGTGATTTTTTTCCTCTGATATGTTTATCTTGCTCTCACTTTTGTCAGTCTTCATGACCCTTTGGGCAGCTTCTTTCTGTTTGTCTGAACATTTTTTCTTAGCAGTGTTATAGCCTGACATTTGTTAGCCTTCCAGCATTTGTAGTCAGTCAGTTATAATTTTTTTTCAGCTCTCTACACACCATCATTTGTTTTTTGTTTCTTCCTTCTTCCTTTCATCTTCAAATTCATAGAAGTAAAGGTGATTCAGGGTTCTGTGTCTTGCCTGATGATGAAATGACAAACTGAACCTGAGAAAAGAGGTTCAGTATACTCAGGGGAAGAGAAGAGCATCTGTGAGAGGAGAAGCACTGAATCATGTGCTTAACCATGGCACTGGTTTATCTGAAGGTTGACAAACGTCTCAGGATTAGATACCAGCAGACAATGTTTGGGATTCTGGCTTAAAGCAGATAGAATTTCTAATAGAAAACCAGAGTGGAAAGGAAAGAAGCAGCACCTTTGGTGGCAGCCAAGGGAATACATGCAGTGTACATGCGGTGACCACAGAGTCACAACACAACATGAACTCTCACTCAAAACTGCATATTAGATGTTGCACACATAAGGAAGGAGAAGATTAGCCATTGACTATATTTCTGAATGCCAGGAACTGTTGTATTTGTGAGGTAGCATGGCTAGTGTTTGTGTAGCAGTCAATATTCTTAGCATTTCCTTGAGTAGTCCCCTGTGACACAATTCTACCGGCTAATTATATGAGGCAGAGTGCTATCCTAATGTGCTTGTATTGTACCTCATACTAGGATTAGGTAATTTAAAATTAGTTTTGATACTTCCAGTGTTCCCTGTACAGAAGGACTGGATTTTCTGGTTTTATGGGGTTAAGGAAAACAGACTAACAGACCCTGATTAGGTCAAGACAAATATAGTTCACAGAGATTTGATATGGTGGATAGGAGCATGCATGAACTTGTTAACCAAGGTAACATTACACACAAGCTTAGTAAACACAGGATCTGGAAATAAAGGTATTTCTGATTTTCAGGGTCATCCACGTAATGCAATCCTAGTAAGATCTTCCATTACATTTTAGCCCTTTTACCCAATAACTGGTAAATGCCAGATATGGTGAGCTTGTAGTCTACCATCACATCAGTAACTGTGTGGTCTCTAGGATTTGCTCACTGCAGTAACTTACCTTTTCCTCTCATCTCCATGTTCTCTTTTTTTCTCCTCCTGTCCTGTCAATATCAGTCTGGGAAATTTCAGCTTTATTCAGCATCACCTATTTTACTACAGAACCTCTCCGATCTTCATTCTCTGGTTTCCTTGCTGAATGGATCATCTCACTAGGAATTTAGTAATTCCTTGGAATGGTTCTTGTTTGACAATACTTCAGTTTTCAGGCTCTACATGCCCTTCAAAGCACCACCTTTACATCACTCACTCTCCCTGACCATTCTCTTCGATTCACCTTTAAAAAACCTTCTATGTTCTGCAATGTTTTTGCTCTCCTTATCTGTTGCTCCTTTCCTCTTCTCTTCCTCATGACTGTGCTTTTCCTTTACAGTAACTCTTCAGATTTTTCAATAGAAAAAGATACTGCTTTTTCATCCTTCTCAGACTTTATCTCTAATATTGTTTACTGTTTTGTTGCATAAATAACACCATTTCCCTTTTTCACCACTGTTCACAACTCCACCACATGAAACTCTTAATCGATTTCCTTCTCAAAAGTATTGCCAAGTCTCCACTCTCTGCTCCTTCAACTCAAGTTGGCAATTTATCCAAACAAAGAAATAGATATTTTCTGACTAAAATCAGACTCTTCTGAATTCTCCCCCCAGAGAATGCATCATTCCTTACAACTTCTCTGTTCCTATTTCCTGCACACCCTCTCTCTTTTCTCTTTCAGCAGAGATAGAAGTTTGTCTTTCTTTCTTAGTGATTCTCCCCTTTGTCTCACTTTTCACCCTAATTTCTTCCTCTAATATTTGCTCTAAAGCAATGCTCAGTTGTTGTCAAAGGAATCCAAAAATCCACATATGCTTCCCATCCTCTATTCTTTAACTGTTAATCGTTCCCTTCATACCACTTCTCAATCCTTTTTTTCAGGTTCTAACCAAGCCTTTGTTTAGAGACTGCATGCCATCAACTCCATCCTTTCTTCAGAGCAAAATTCATACAGACACTGTGAATTCTCCAAAATGGCTCTCAAAACCATTCTACCTGAATAATTATGCTGCACATTTTTTTCACAGCACACAGGTCTGTGTAATATCTGCTCATGCACTGGCATGTTAGTATACGAGAGCTTTGTATTTTCTTAGTACATGTTTAATACTTGCTTCTATCTTATTCATGTGTGCCCTTTAATTAGTGTGCAATAGCAAGCAGATGAATGAAAAGGGCTCAGGTAAGGGCTGCATAAGTCAAATTGCAAGCATGCATGTACAAAAAAATTTAAAAGGATCCACTGATTAAAAGACAAAGATACCAACTATCACTGCTTAAGTAAAAAATAAAAATCAAATCAACAAAAAACAAAAGCAAATCAAATCTTTCTGTTCTGGTAGGCAGACAGACTAGGATCAAAATCCTTCTTCGAGGTAAAGCCTAAACCCCTGAATGGTCTAACATCTTAATCTGAAAGAGATCCTACAGTGAAAAAAAAAGAAAATAAATATCTACAGGCAAAACTATCATTGCAAAGAGCACAGTTCCTTTAAGTGTCTAAAAACACCTTGGAAATACTACATGAGAGATGGCGAAATCAACACCTGTAGTTGTGTCAGAGAAAAATGAAACTCTAGGAAACCTGGTGATGTAGTTCACTAACATCACTAGGAGATCACTATCTGTAAACTTCAGATTGAAATAGCTCTTAGCATAAATGAAAGGTGAAACCAAAATTAAACATGAAACTAGAAGCTCAAACTGAAGATAGTAAGCACCACTATATAAATATAGTGACTAAATGAATACTGAGAGAAAAATACTGCAGCAAGGAAGCTATTCAAGAAAATCTTAGCCTACCTAAGAAATATGATATACACTGAATGAGGTACTCCAGAGTAACATGGATGTTGCTGAACTTCTACTCATGTGTGATAGAGTATGTAGGACAAGCAATATACTCTATGAAGTGACATCAAAATTATACTTGAAAAACAGCTGGCATGACTGGTAAGAAATCCTACCCATCCACACAATATGTGAATATGAGGAAAGGTAGATGATGGTGCACCTATGGGAGTGTGAGTTTACAGAAGTCATTGAGGATTACATAGGTCAGTATCACTTTGGGGCACAGCACATGGTTGTAATGGAAATATGCAAGAAAAACTAGGAAAGAACCAAAGAATTGAAGGTGATGGTGCTATGCACACAAGCAGCAAACCAGAAACTCCATTTCCTATCTGGGAAATGGATTGATCAGGACGCAGATAACTTAGGAACCAGACTTCAGACATAAAACCTTTTCATTTTTGGAAAAGGCTGTTGGAATTGAAAGGGAGGAAGTAGGGAGGAATGGAAGACAAAAGTGGGCTGCTGAAGTGTTTTAAGTGATTCCTAAACATATTGTTCAGCAACAAGCATTCTCCCCGTTTATCAATAAAATAGGTACGCTGAAGCCAAAAGTCGTGCAAATATTGCTACAAACTTCTGTCTTTTGGAAGAACTACCTACAATTAACCAGAGACAATACGCTCTCTAATTTTTATTGGGTTTTCTACTTCCTTTGACACATTATGCTCTACACATTAAATGCCATTGGCATTTTCTCCAACCTCAGCAAAATGAAGAAGGAAGATCTTATTCCTTGTATTCTTTGTTTCATTCTTTCTTTGAATTGCTTTCTCCCACCTTCACATTTTTCTCTCCCTCTCGGGTAATCCCAGAGGTAAGATTTATGTTTACAACTGATGGTTTATGATTAAGACATTGAACTTTGGTCACTGAATTAGTCCTGTCTGCAGGTTCAGAAATCTTCCAGCCACGCACGAGTCCCCAGGGGACCTCCCATAGCCAGGGTGCCGACTGGCGCCGAATCCAGGCTGGAACCCTTAAGCAGTAGCATCCCCCAGTGGCCCTCGTTATCACTGCAGCGCACTTTTGGGGATAATTTTAGGCACTCTAACTTTCAATGCCAATGTAAATTCAATCCAAATGCCTCAGAAATAGTCAGTGCTCAGGACTCTGTTGAACTCAGTAAAGAAGCATATACATTTCAAGAAAAAATTTACTTCCAGTCATTGCGTATACCATGAGTGTATTGCAAAACACATAGCTGTAAAAGCAGGATTTTTTTTTCTTATTTTTAGAAAATGCATTCAAAAAGAGGGCAAAATCAGATCAAAAGTAAATCAAACTCTTTGTTGGAGAGTCTTCTTGAGGAAGAGAAAATAGCTTCAGATTTTGTTCCAAGAATATCAGGTTCTACAGCTATTTTTGGCATTTTTACAAGATCAGGACTCATGGAAGGGATACTATAGCAACCATTGATTTTTAATCTACCTTTTGATTGACATTCACATACTTAGAAATTATAGTCCATCCTATATATTGAATTAGAATTCTAAATCAAAAAATCCTGGCTGGTATTTAAGTCACTCAATGAAAATTCAAACATGTTCTCAGAAAACATTCAACGAGAACCAGCCCTTTGCAGAACAATCCCAAACTGTGCTCACTGGGATTGCTTTCCCTGTTCCCTAAAAGAACTCAGGCACTGAGAAAAGGTGAGGTAATAGGGTACTGTAAAATGTCACTGAAAGGGATAGAGAATAGGAGGAGGTAGAAGAGCAGACAAAGGAGGATGCACAGGTAACATAAATATGGGATGCTCCCACCTACCCAACTCCCTCCAACTCCAGAAGCAGAACAGCCACATCAGCACGAGCCCTGTATCAGTGCTGACTCAGCTAACAGAAGATGGAAGGGGAGGGATGTGCAAGGCTGCGGGGGAAGAGCCAGACCAGCACTTCTGATCAACGTGTCTGTATGGGATAAAAAGAAGGAATTTTCTCTTGTTAATGTTGAAGCCCTCCAGTAACTTCTAATGCTGCAGCAGTGGAGGCGAAGGGTTGTTAACTAAAACAAGCCATCTGAAAATCAGTGGGACTTCTACATTAGCTTTAAGTTCAGCAGGGGATTAAGAGCAGAGCAGAAACGGATGAACATATTTGTCCTCCTCTCTGTATCAGGATCTCACCAGAGCTGATGCCTCAGGAGCCCAAAGAGGTGACATGGTAGGTAAATCCAATAGGCCTATGGCATCATGTTGACTTCTTTTCCTCCTATTACTCTTGTCATAATAGCTGAGTACATCTAATAGAATTTCCTAACAAATGCATACTTCCACTCTTTGGCTGCAGTGTGAAGCACTGAATACTTGAGACAAGGGGGGAAAAAACAACAACCGTAATCCCCAGAACTATGTACCTTCTCAGTAATTTAGAGGGTTAAATGCTGGGGTCCTCCCCCTGAGGTAACCTAAGGGAAATCTGTCTTTCTCAGCATCTCTGAATCTGATCCTTCAAGAGCAGCAGTCAGCCCAGAGTGTGAATGTGCTAACTGAGACATGACAAACCTATGTAACACCTCTTGCTGATACTCTCTTATTCTGTGGTCAAGGCTCATGAGGATTTTTGAAAGGAAGTTTATTTTTGCAAGCCGCTGAGTGCTGACTGTGATGTGGGACAGCTTTCACTTAGGCAAATATCTTAACTTTTGTTAAGGCTCTTGGACAGACAGGCTATTACTGTGACATTTATAAGTAAACTTGCGTAGATACGCTTGGTTTAGGCTATTCAGTGGAAGGACATGTAGGTTTTAACAAATAATGGAGAGCTACAGTTCGGCACAAAAGGAGAAAGGAGCTTTTCATCTTGGCAGACACTACCTCCCTTTTTGGAAGTTCTAAAAACATTTCAGAGGTCCTAAACAATGCTCCTCATAGGTTATTGTCACTACCTAAAACACAGGGGCTGGTATTCAGCATGACAAATGGGTTTCATGTAGTTCAGCCGTCTATCTCTGCCAATTAAATGGAGCGGATGACTCTGAAAAAGGCAGCAACCATCATAATGAAAATATACATTACGATACAATGTGTCACACAGCACTGAAAATTAATCCTGCTGCTAAAGAAACAGAAAATGCACAATAAACACATTACTGAAATTAATACTGGTTTTGACCACATCTCCAGAGCCTTCAAAGTTGTAACAGTGATTTCCTATTTATATGGACTGTGTGAATTCTCAGGTGATTCCCTGTGGAGAGTTGTATGAATACTTTTTCCAGAGCTGAGGAAAGGAAAATAGGTAGCTATAATGGAACTACAGGAGCAGCCAAGCAGTAGATTGATTCAACAGGAGAAATTCAATGTATCCCAAAAGATTTCCTAGGATTTGCACTCCTGCTGCTCAGGGCACAATTTGTTGTAATGAGAAACTGAGGATTTTTTTTCAGGTGTATCAAAGCTTGTAGTGATGACTTGAAGATAAATAAAAAAAAGCAACAACTGAAAATGTCTCTTAAATAATGATTTTGGATGAGGACAAAACAAGGACAAGCTCTTCAAGGTGCAAAAATTGTCAAATATCTCATGTAAATAACATTACTTAAGAGATAATAATTGGATACACAGTCGAACTCTTTCCTTCATCTCCAAACTGCTGTGTTAAACAGCTTGAAAACTACAGTACACTCCAGCAAGCATTCAGAAAACTTTACTAAATTATCTGGTAAAATTGCACTTGGGCTCACTGTAACCAGTGCTCTCAGAAATGTCTGCAGTTGTTAAGAACTGAGAGAACAAGTTCTAAAAATCCCAAACCAAACCAAAACCAGTGAGGTTTGGATTTTTTATTTAATAAGGAACATTTAAATAGGCAGACTACTCTGTTCATCTGAGTGTGCCGCATGGTAGAAAGCTGAAAGAAAGCATGTAAGGCTGCAGTACTACATGAGCCGTGTTTAAAAGGTTAAGTGGGACACACTCAACATGAATGTCACCCTGCAGAAATGTGAATATTTGTAGGTACTCATGTACTCCTCTATGAAAAGGAATAGTCATTATGAACACAGAGTTACTCTACAGCTGTAATGTACCACAGCCTATGCAGGTTTTATCGATAATCAGTTTTTAGTGACAGCTCTGATATACTATGTTGTCTCTCAGGGAAGTCTAGAGTTTTATTCAGAAAAAGACTGCCACATGGAATTTCCTCAGGCAAAATGCTGAATGCTGATGTAATCCCCATTTGATTAGGGAAAACATGTAAAATTTGAAATGTTCATATTCACAGCAGAACATACTGTTCACCACTAGTATGCCCCTCACATTTCTCAACATCACAGTTTGTACTGAAACATCACACAGTGTACGAATAGAGAAGAAATGGAGACTCCAAAAAATACCTTACCAAGAAGGAACATTTAAGTGTGAATTACATTGTATATGGACATTCGGGACAAGCTTACACTTAGTTACAAACAATGCAACTATCCAGAACTCAAAGATTTGAGTCTTAAAGCTTTTATAACACAGACCAAAGCAGATAGAACCTGCCCTTTCTCTGCTAGGTGATAAAAGTTGCATTACACCCCCAGATTCCAAGCAATTTCAAGACCTACCACATGATGTATGATCTCCTAGACTATTCTTCCTTATCAACAAATGACCATCAGACTGAGAAACCTTCCCAGCACATAGCATAGGAACCAGGATAGAAGAAAAGCAAGTACTTCAACACCTTGGCTCCTGCCAAAAATAAGGACAAGGAGCTTTTAAATTTCCAGTTGAAATTGCATTTTGCAGGATTTTTGGGTTTTATTCTTTCTATAAATTCTATGTATAGAACATACAGAGAATATACATTATTTCAACCAGTTATCTGTCCCTATCCCAGCATAAAACACTGATACCCTCATTTCAGTGGAGTCTGAACCAGAAAGTCAGCTTCTGATTAGGGATGGGGCAGCATCTGAACACATGAACCAGCAAGGATCTAATAATCAGTTATTATTATAGTTCCTGTTATCATTCCATTTGCTCTCAGACTGATTGTGAAAGCAGAACGGGAGTTCTGCCTCATTCATTAACTTGGAAAGCAATGTGAGATTTACACAAGAAATAAAAAATGTAAGAAGAACCGAGACGAAGCACAATCTTTGCTTTTAATGAGACATCCATCTCTCCCCCATCTTTGAACCAGTTCCATCTCTCACCTGTATGGTTCCAGAGTCCTGCTGCCATAATACAATGCTTCTTCCCAGGATTCAAGGTTAATACAGGCATCCATGGCACAGTCAAGCATTTTCAACTGATAGATATTTGTGTCTGGTAGACAACCCATGCTCAAGAGATTCTGGAATCTTGCCAGAACATGCTTCCACTCTGTTATTTGCCTTAGTTAAAGAAATATATTTAATCAAACAGAAAATACAAGTTGTAAATGCTATTTAGCAAGGAGTAAGAGCTACAAAGCAATAAAATATAAAAGCTGCCATCATTCTGGACTCTGCTACAATTCTTGAAAACATACTTGAACACAGAAGTAGTAGCTTAGGTAATTATGTTTTATTTATATCTAGCAAAACGATTTCTAAAGAAGGCAGTATTTCAGCAATAAATAGTAAAAGAAAGATGAAAAATTGCAAGGATACTTTAGTACATATTAAAAATTCAAATAACCTTTTTTATAAGTGCTGAAACATTATTTACTTAAGATACCCCTCCTAATCTTCCAGCCAAGGGCAAGAGGCCATGAAAATGTGTCTTTAAAATGTCTCAGCAGCTAAAAAAAGAAAAATATTTTTCTATATATTAAAATAATGACACATTCTTTTAAACTGGACAAGATTTTGTTTATAATTCTCATGAGATTAGAACCTTTTCTTGAAATTAAATACTTTTCTTTCTCCTTGAAACAGCCATAAAGACCACTGGTTTGTTTGGGGTTTTTTTTTCCATGTCCAGCTGAATCCTTCATGCATGAGAAAACAAAACATCATAGTTTTGATCTCTGACTGTAGTTCAGGAGTAATGAACTTGGCACTACAGAAGATTTTGACCTCCAATGCTACAAGAAGATTTTTTGTGAGTTTGTAAGAGAGGAAAAGTAACCTGGGACTTGCATTCACTCTATCTGGATATTCCTTACCACAAATCACTTATTTTCAATACATTTTACATTGATTTGACTTCTCTGTGGATCATATTCTTCTCTCTTTGACCACATCCAAGATGAACACTCTAAAGATTTTCAGTTTTTAAAAGAGTATTGCCATCTGTGACTGTACTCATGGGAGTCCCAGAATGCAAGCAGTCTAAACACCAAAAAGACACCACACACATCAGTAAGAACAAATGAAATAAAGAAAAAATTAGACTTATAGTAAGAGAAGAAACAATATTGATTGTATCATAGTCCTTTCCGTGTAATCATTTCAAGGAAGTCCAGCAGTTATCTTCATGGTTTTACTGAAAGTACTATTCACACTAATCCAGCAATGAATTTAAAGTGTACAATGCAAACCTGTAATGAAGTAATTAGTCCTTCTTGAACATGGGAATATTTACATACTTAAATTTGAGAATGTTACCACTATGTGGCTGGGCCAGGATTTACAGCATGGTTGTTACAAGGCTAAACTAATTATTTGTGAATTGCTCTCATGCCCTTGGATTGAAAGAACCATATAAGGGAAGGAATGTGTTATTATAAAATTGCACCTTAACCTTTATATCTCTGGCAAACATCCATGTATTCTTTACAACTGATTAAGGACAGACAAACAGAAGAATGAGGGATATTATTTCCACTTGATACAATTTTTGTAGAAAGTACAAAGCACTGACATTCTTGAAAGATTACCATTTTAGCTGATGCATAGTCTGTCTCCTCTTACATCTCATTATTCTGCTTTGTTCACTCACTAGCATATAATAGCAGATGTGCTACATAACAAAACTTGTTGGCATCAGATTTGTAGGTATGTAAATTACAAACTAGAAAGCCCAGCTGCAACAGGACAAAAGAAAAGCTGTCTGTCTTATATCTGCCCTAGACTAGAGGAGGACTGCCCCAAGCAGACCACCTCCAACTGTAAATTTAGCATTACAACCCTGTATCTGTCACACTCAGTTGGTTCAGACTGTGGGAGTCACTAACTCTCTCAACTCTAGAAACTGTTGGTTTAATTTGCTAAAAAAATGACATTTGCAGAAACTCATAACTATGTGCCTCAGTCAGTCAGGAAGGTTTTCACTCATTATTGGCAAGTGGACAAAAGTCAAGTTCCCTCTTCAGATACTGCACTCAGCACTGCATGCCAATTAGTGCTGGTGTTGTGGTGCAGTGAAAGGAAAGATGGCACATTTCAAATAGCCCATGACTGAGAACAGAAGCTGAACAGACAAGGACAGATTCTTTCAAACAGTTCTGATGCCTTTAACTATGATGCATTTGATTGATTTTTGAGTATCAGTGAAATGAATAGTCTTAATTAAAGACCCTAATAAATTTCAGTATGTGCAATTTTCCCTGAAAATAAATATAGGAAGATTAAATATGACCAGTATTCTGACTCTATAGTTTTGGAATAAGAAGTATTGCAACTTCAAGATACATATCTATAATTTAACTTTCAGGTTAAAACATGGGCCCTGAAACACAACTGAATGTCTGAAGATTGATTTCAATATTGTCTTAATTCAGTGGTTACAGAGGTACTTAAGACAGACTAGATCTAAACCATACAAAAATTTAAATGAGATGAGTGTTTCCTCTTTGCTAATGAATGAATCTCTCTGGATTAGAAAGAAACAAACTCAGTTGAGTGGGATAATGGTTTTTGTTGTTACAATAAAAATTGTGATCACTTGTTTCCAGCCTGGAATATCACTATGCAAACTCAATTTTCATGCTGCCAAAATGAGTACTGGAAGATTAAATTCTCTCTAGCTTGAGAGAGAGCACATGTGTCTGAAAATGGTAAGACATTTTGCCACAATAAGCCAAATTCATAGTCAGAGAAATTCCACTGAACAGATCAAGGTAAGAGAGAGATTAAAATACCCACAGTATTCCAGTAAAAATCTCCACCTCTCTTCTGTTCATCTTTTCTTGGCTGTTGCTTTTCACTAATTTCTTTAATTGGATTGAGTAACTACAAGACAGCCATTAGGCTACAGTTCTGTTTATTAGTGCAAGATCATCTCATCCAATTTGCTTAATTATTAATTATTATATATTATTATAACTTATTATAATGATTCTGTAATGTCTGCTGTGAACTTTACTGTGATTATTTCCTTGTTACTGTAGCTGTGAAAAGAATGGGAACCTGTAAACATTAACACTGAAAGCAATGGAACAAAGAATTTAAGAACATCTTTTTCATTTAAAAGTGGATTTATATGAAGTAGTGGCTGTGGTGGCAGAAATCTAAAGCTGACCCAAAATATCCCTTTGCATCCTAGGTAGCTACTATCTCTGCAATGAAGCAATTTCAGTCCAGGTAATTGGAGACTATATTAATACTAATAAAATTAAGAATAGTACACATTTTAAAGATCAAATTAATTAAAAACATTAAAATAAAAACAATGTAAATGTAAGGAAACTAATCTCAAGAAATTAATTCTGTACTAAGGGGCTCTCTGGATTATATTCACAACTGAATGACAGACTGCAGCCTGTCATTGAAAGGATACCTTCTTTTGATTTTGGATATCTCACTTCATTTACAGCATCTTTGACTTCTTTCCAGGCATGCTCTTCACCAGCCAACTTCTCAGAATCCTGGTTAATTGAAACAAATGCATTTAATGACAAGAACAGTGAAATGAGAATATGCAGTAATGATAAAAAACAAGGTAAAATAATTTCACTGCTAAAAGCTACTTGTAGAGACTGTATTCCTATTTTTTGCAAAGACCCAAAAAATCATTTCACCTGGCATTCATACTCACCCTGTGTTTCTAAATTATGAGATTATATAAAGAAAAATTAATGCAAACTTGGAAACATTAAATACTTAAATCAGATATTAAGTTTGCAACAAGAACTACGATCAAGCAGAAAAAAGAAATAATAGCATATGATTTTTACTATCAAAATGCATTGAGAAGGTCAAATTCTCTCCAAGACCTGCTATCTAATACTTCACAGACCCTGAAGCACACTGTAGAAAGGATTTAGCAAGTAATTTTGATTAACGATGTAGTGATTATAGAGTCTTTACAAACAGTGGGAGGCTACCTTCATCGATTACAGTTATGAACATGAGTTTACAGGAGAAGTCTATGGCTCAGAAAAAAGCTGGTTTAATAACTCATCACTATTTCTTCCCTATTCCACTGGATTCTACAAACACCTGTATTTTCCCATCGTTTTGTCATAAAGAAAGCAAAAATGATTAATGGCTACAGCAGTAAAGAGAAAGTTTCCCTTTTCAACTCTCTAGCAGTGACTAACTGTACCTTAGGCAAACCATTTGGAACAAATTTATTAAGGCATCTACAGACACAGTTAAGCATATTAAGAGATTTCCAAAAGCATCTAGATATTAAATTTCCATTGCTATAGTGCTTAAATACCTTTAAAAATCTGGCCTGTAAGACACTGCAGTTCATTACCTCTCTCTCTTGATAAAAGGCTCTACTACTTCCCAAAGAGCTTTTTTAAGTGTAAAGTCTTGCAGGAACATTTTAGATATAGTTCTAAAGACATCAGCCTACAGCAGGGGTGGAGGCCTGCAGATGAACAAAGTGCATTAAAATCTAACCAAGCACTTGGCAACCAACAGATGCTCACTGGACATCACAGAAGTACCTCCCCTGAAAATCCCATAATGTGTAACTACCTAGAATTGCATACTCTACTTATCCCATTGTTCCTTTTTCCATAAATTCAGAACAGAAAATATTTACAGTGAGAATCAGCACTCAGTTTCAGATTTAATTTGAAGTTTTGTCTTTCCATCTGCTTCAGGAAACAGCAAACCTCTGTGTATTCCTGGGATGATTAAATCAAGATTAAATTGAGATTGTTCTCAGCTGCTTTGCCATTCTGTATGGCCTTACAATGAGGGTGGTATGACCCAACTGCATTTGGAACATGTACTTCCCCTACAATTAGTTCTCTGATCAAAATGATCACCTGGAAATCATTTTGTGCAGAGCTGAATTTGCCACCAGAAGGCACAAGGTGAACATTACGACAAACAAGCTCATGCAGAAATTGTATCAGCGCAGTTAATGTACCTTCCCAGCCCTCTTACAGCTTTGCAAAAGATGTACTGAATCTCTTAGCATCACTGTAACCTCTACCAATTTTTATGGACTACATCTACTTCTAAACATAGCTTATTAACCTGTAACAATCTCTTTAAAATGTCTTTGTGGATCAACTGCTGCTCACTGATTGATTTAAAAAATAAATCTAGCCTGTAAGATACTAATAATGATATATGTAAAATTATAGGTTTACAGAGCTACCAAAACAGAAAAATTATTTTAAGCTGTCTTTTCTTATTGGCTCAGGTACCATTCTCACTGTTTCTCTAACATGCTGTAAGCCTAAAACCTTGGAAACATGGGAATAGAGAGGGATTTGTAAGCGAAAGAAGGAAAACTACTATGCACCAAGGCCAATGACTGATGCATCATTAGGGCTCACTTTGCACACAGCAAGACTGATGGATGAATCAGATTAAAGTGTTCACTCACATGAGATTAATCTTTCTCTGTCTAATGCAGCCTTTAGAGATGTTTTCCATTGTCTTCAAGCTTTTCATTAACAACACAAAGCAGTGCAAGGCTGAGTTTTCCTCTAACCTTTACACTAGTGCGTAAGGTTAAGTCCACACTGGCTTCATATCCAGGTAGAGAATACAGAGTGTCTGTTGGACCAGTAATCTCCCAGCCCTCTCTGGATTCATGGTCTTTATCAACCTTTTGTAAAAGAATTTAGGATGGAGAGACCTGGGCAGGATGCCCAGCTTTAGAAAGGATTTAAGTCACAGGTTTCAATGAGATGTTTTCTGTGTTTTCAAGATGAGGCATTTTGGGGATTGGCTGACACAAGAACAAGCAAAAGCACAGCTAGCTGGGCATTTTACACCTCTACTGTTCTTCAACAGATTTTCACACATGCAAGAAGTCCTGTACCTTCTTAAGCACTAGTTCAAGGCGTAGAGGCTGTATCCAAATAGGCAGCCTAGCAGGGGCTGCAAAACAACTAGAAGAGCCTGTCACTGGGAACACTTCTGCCTTGCAGCCTAATAAGCTTTTTCCAAGTTAAGTTGTTTCTCTGCCTTGGACAATGCCTTGAAAGTCATGGCCATGTGATATGATTACACCAACTAAAAATACAAAGCCATCTTGGAGTTGGAATTATGAAAATAACTGAAGCCATTAACAGTTAGACCGAACTGTTTAATTTAATCTAAGAGCATGATAGTAACAGCTATGGGAGATACAGCTTTCCATGGAGTAAAACCCATTCAAAGCATCATCTCTTTTCAGAACATGTTCCCAGTCAAACCTCCAGGTGTGCAAATCTGCCAAAAATAAAGGAATCACAGAATCACAGACTATGTTGAGTTGGAAGGGACCCACAAGGATCATGAGTCCAACCCTTAGTCCTGCACAGGACCATCCCTAAGAGTCACACTACACACTTGGAAGACAGGCTTTCTTTCATCTGTAGAAAAGAACACAAGCCGAAGGAAAAAAAAAAGGCTTTTGAGAAAGAAGGAAGAGTTAGTAACTTCTGCCTAATTATTTTTCCTATGTCTAACATTGGCACTAAACTGCTCCTCAGAACAACACCATATTTTTGGTTTGGTCAAAAAAAAAAAAATAAACCAGATAATCTAGTCACAAAAATGCATGACAATCTTATGATGACTGAAACTGGCATGTTTTACAACTCATCTTTTGCACATAGAAGTGTGTTGGAGAAAACTAAGACTAGAAGTGTTGAAGGCTGTTGGGGCAAGCAGAAAAGACAGCTGCATCACATGGTTTTCCATGGCAGGAACACTACACTGCAATACTCCTAACACAGGTACAAGCCATTGGAGGCAGAAGTTCCACTGGATTTTCTAGCTGAACCCACAGTCTNTCGTGGTGAAGTCCTTGTCTCCGCACTCAACTTTGTTTACATTAATTTTAAGCAATTCTTCCAGATGGAAGAGGATTATATTACCTGCTTTCTTCTTACTCCAGGCATGTGCAGGGAAAGTTTGATCTTTAAAAGGTGAGTTAAGACACAACATTTCAGTTCCATTCCTCCAATACCATGGCAGGTGCTGCTACAGCATTCTTGATAAAACACACCTGGGGATTCATCATCTTTACACTGAAGCTTTATCGAAATCTCTGTGGACTACCTATCCCTTGGACTACCTATCCCTGACTGATTAGATCAGTGCTTCTCATCCTCTAGATGAAACAATTTCCAGTTATATTCAGTTCTTCTTGTAAAAGAAGCTAAAAGCTAAACTTCACACCTGACACTTCCCACCTTCATATCTTCTTGAATTTAGAATACCTAAAATCCATCTACATAATTCAACCACATAAAATTCTACCCTTGAAATCTATTTGGCTTTTCAAGCTGGGCAAATGCAAAATATTTTGTAAAGCAAAATTTTCCTGCCATAAAGAGTAATATTTCCTCCCCTAAATTTCACTATTGTGAAAGTTCCTCTATTAATTTTTTTTCAAATATTAATTTAAAAAAATATTTCCTTGAACATCATAATTTCTATAGCTTGTAGATCAGAGCAGTATTAGTTGTTTTTCTTTCAGAATACTTCCAGCTTTTACAGCCAATGATTCTTCAGACTTTTAAATTTGTAGATACTGATTGCAGACTATGTTTCAGGAACCCAAGAATGGACATGATTAAGTTTCCCCAGTGCATCCTGTAAATGCTCATAAAAATAGTCTGCCATGTACAATATACCACTAAATGTCAATATTTGCTTTAAATATGACAGTTTTTCACAGTTTGGGTTCCATTAGTGATGCTGGTAAAAATGAAGTTATAACTGCTTATAACAAAGCCTTAACAGAAGGAAGAGAAGAAAACTGGAGGCTATTTGATGAGGATTGTAATCTGTTTGAAGAGTGATCAAATATAAAAGGTTCTACAGTTCTGGCTTTAAGTGATAGGAAGATTTATTATAAAAGCATGATCTCTTGAAACAAGTACAGACAGTAGCCACTACAGAAATAAGGGTTTGAAAATAATCACCTGTTCCATTCTCTACTACTCCTTTCATATGTTGTCTCTAAGAATCAGTTCTCTTCCTATCTCTTTGTCCATTTGAGTGTCCTGAATACATCCCATCCTCTATGGGACTCTTGCTAGAAAGACATAATCTTCAAAGTACAGATAAATGTTTCTCTTTCCTTCCTGCTTCTTCACACCACTTCTCCTTCCCTGACTACTCTTCTGTTTCCTATATTTCCTGAAAGTGCTCCCTGCCCATTAATTCCAGGCAGCGCTGCTTTCACACAAAGTTTTAGCGATCACTAATCTTTGCTATCCCAGCATTTAAAATCCTGACTGCTAAAAGATTTCCATGTGGACAGCATGTCCTCTGAGAGAAGGTATCTGTCTTACCAAAATAAGCACATGCCAATCCGTTAAGCATCACTGCCCTCTCTGCCCAAATGTGCTCCCACAGCCCCAACATTGCTCATCTGTAATGCACTGCACCTCCCAGATTCTTCCAAATTCATTGGAAAGATTGATTAAGGGCTAGTTCTCCTTTCATACTTAGGGTCCAGGATAGAAAATAAGACATGGGTTTTCTGTCCTCTCTACAAAATTCATCTTTCTCCTTCTCACAGAGGAAGGTAGAGAAAAAAAGCCAAAGATTGTTCACATAAAGGAATCATGAAGCACTCCTCACCTCCCTCCACAGAAGGGAGAAGTGGAGACTGGAAACTCCAAATGGTAAGCAAGGCCTATACCTCTTTTTCTGAGCATTCCTCCTGCTAGAAGTATGTTCAAGGACACTTTCATAGTGTGTCTATTTTCAATATTCAGGTACCCAGTCCCACACAAGCAGAATTAAGCAAAGCTTTGCAGGAGGTAGAGTTCCAGGCTTCCCTGAGACAAGTGAAAAATAAGGACTAAAGTTTTCCCAGTATCTTATCTTCTACATACACAAACATAATAAAAGACTAAAATGTAACCACCAGGAAATGTCAGTTTTACAATGGTAAAAACTTTTAAACCATAGTTCAAGTAGAAATCAAGGGGTCTAACATTGGGTATGATACTTTTGCAAGGCAGAAAAATCACACTAAATAATAATACTAGTTTCTTCTGGACACAAAATCTATTACTATATAATGATAATCCTGTGAGACAGCAGCATACAACTCTGTTCTTGTTCTCTTTTTTGTGGAAGTTTAAAAACTATCTTTAAAAAGGAAGTCTTCTGACCACTTTAAAAGCTAGAGATACCTCAAATACCTGAAAATTTCATAGAAATTGCTGATCATTGTTTATGACTTGCCTAATTTCTGAAAAGTTAAGTGGCAACTACAGATGTGCATCTGACAGAACAGTCCTGACCAACTTGACAGGTTCAAATGAAAAGAGGTTTTCTTAGGTTTTATTCCAAGAAAGTGTCAGAGCTGCTCAGACATTTAAATTAGGACATGACATTTTAGAATAGATCTCTGATACATTATGCCCTGAAAGCATAAATAACAATTTTATATTTCTGATTCCATTTAAAAGCAACTACTCAATGTATGTTTGTGGTAAATTCAGTAACTCATTGTTTTTTTCCTGGGCAGCAAAAGAAAAGTATTAAAGGAATAAAGACATTGCAGATATTCTGAAGTTTCACTTCCAGAAAGATGAAGGAAATGTTAGAAAATGTGATATGGAAGCTGTTGTACTGCAGTTAAACTAAATTTCTGACTTGAGTGCATCAGAACAAAGAGGGTCTAGGGCCTGCCAGGCAACCACAGGTGCATGGAGCTGCAGGCACAGCAAGAGAAAGGGACACTTGAGTGGTTTCCTGAAATATCTGAGGTCATGTCTTATGAAACATTTCTGGGAGAAAGTTTAAACTGAATCAAAGACTCCTCATCTCTTATTATGAGAACTGTGGCTTACAGAAGCCTATAGCTTCAGCTGAGTATTCACTCATCTGCACTCCAGTGAATGTAATTTGTTAAGAACTACAAGTATGTGAAATTATCAGTACACAGAGCCCTGTCAATATTCAAAATTTACATGTGATTTCTGAATTTTATAAGCTGCCCTGCCCTGATCCATGGAAAATAGTGCCAGGTCCAAAAATGCCAGTTCAACTATCCTATCCAACTCACATAAAGTTGTCCTCACCAGGAGCTGAGCTCTCAGAAAGGAAGACCTTGCATTTTCTGTCATATGGTTCTGAAGAGGGAGGATGGGACACATGGCAGCTCCAGAGCTACTCTGTTTGCAGGCAAAACCAATGCCCTGTGAGGCTATTGGGAGGGGATGAACCTAACTTGTGAACAAATTGAATTTGTACTTCTTATTTTTGAATTCTGGAAGTAAAATAAGCCCCACTGCAGCTGGATGCCATATTGCATCTGTGCAGTACATTGCTCAGTATTAGGCAGGCTGCATTACCTCCCATAATCGATATCAGCTCTTCACGGATTACTGATTCTGGTGTCAGGGAGTGCATAAGAATGGCACAGGCTAGTAATATTCTAAATCATATAGGTATTGGAAATTTAACAGTTGTTCACACCATTCATGTTTAAGTGCTCTACTTAAGCATTGAAATCAAGATGAAGGTTTCCCCAGACCCTGCATACAAGTAGTGCAAAAAGCCAAGCACCTTCATAGGGTAGTATAACCTTCCCTTAATATTATCCAGCTGAGTTACAACCTTATGATATTTACTCAGTTACTTAAAAGTGATATCAAAAACAGCTGTGGGAAATTTATTAAAGTGAGATGCTTTCAATAAAGAGAAAATTAAGATCAGCAAGTCTATTTTAAGAAACCAGTTTAATGTAATAAAATTAAATGAGACTAAGATAAGTTTATCCCAATATGATCTTAAATTTAATTAGGACTTAAAATATAAGGTAACAGCAGCAACCAGACAAACAGTTCTCCACCTTTCCAGCTGCAAGTCCATCATCTGTCAGGTTCACAACTCTGTACACCAAAATCCAGTAATTGCATTTCTTTCAGACTCATACTCCATTCTTACCCACAGCAAACCCACTTCAGCTATTAATTTCTGTCATTTTTTTAGACACACATTTTTAAACTGTCTTTTCAAAGGTCATTGCATCTGTATATAATATGTGACAGAGGTAATCTCATAAATGCTTTATAGTGAAGCAAGCTGACATCATTTTTCCTACTCACTCCCCTGCTTATAGATTCAAGGGTCACATAAGCCTTCTTTGCCAGAGGAGAAACACAATGTTTTCCATTTCTTTTCAGATACCCATGCTGAGAATCATCTGGTCAAATGTAGACATTTGGCCTACCCCTCCATTTGACAGAGAAAAAGAAACACTCTCAGGTATAATTTGAATTACCCTACAGCAGGCTTCTAAAATACATTAGATGAATAACAGTCAAAGTGTATCCATTTTTCTCCATTTTCTCCATAAAGAAAGTTGAGAGCAACTAGCTCTGATGCCAACATTTTCACTGAAGCTGGTGAAATAAATCACAGCTGTAGATGCCCATTTCAGATGTTGAACATGTGTTCTATCTTTGCAGTGGTGGTGCATTTTATTTCAATAAGTCTAAGTTACCAGGAAATTCCAGTTACTTTTATTATTTAGCTGTCCTAATGAATGTTTATTATTCTCTCAGTCTTTATCATCCATTAATTTTACTGGCTATGATTTTGCAATTACTTCCACTTCATTCACGAAAATGATGGGTACAGTAGAAACAGGATTATTATGGACACATCCTGAAACTATCTGGTAAGCATTATATATCACTGATGATTATGGTGATTTAGTGCTTAAGTGTGTTGTCAGAAAACTCTTTAGAGTATATATATATTTAGAGTGTGTAAATATAAATTCTGCTAGTAACAGAAAATACACTGAAAAATCTTGACGTTTTCATTAGTCTTGAATATCACAGCCCAACAGAGCTTCTTAAACAGCAATAATGCTCACAGATGAAGTGTTACCATTAGAGCTTTTCTGTTTTACATCCACTCTTTGTGATAAAAATCTCAGCAAACAATATTATGGACAGTATTTTCTCTCTCAAAAAGCAGTATAAAAGGATGCTAGGTTACTTATCAATAAAGCAAGACAGTATCTAAAGAGATCTGTCAAAATGTAAACAATACACAGGGCTAAGCAGCTAAAGTGCATCATATCATCTTGCTGCCTGGAGACTCTTCAAATGGAAGGCACACGCATTTAACACATTCTGAAGTCATCTCAGCTAAGTGTTGGTCATTCTGGTTGCTGACCAAAACATTTCCCGTATTTATTTCTTCCACTAGGGGCCCAAAATGCTACTACTCTTTCTGGTGATAAAGAAGGCATCATTACTCAAAGGCTGTCCTTGTGTCCCACACAGCTCAGGCCCTTGGGGATGACTGACACTCTGCAGGCCTAAGATCTCAGTGCCTATTCCCAGTCGAGATGATGGAAGTTGCATGAACAACAGGACTGAGCTTGGTGCCTGTAACAGCACTGCCTTCATAAACCTCCCTATTTCAGGAGCTTAGAGTTGACTGCACAATTCCCATCCAAGCTGCCCAGGTTACAAGCGGAAATAAAAATTGATTGGATGATGGAAAAAGCAATAAATAGATGTTCACTATTTATCAACTTATAAAAGCCAGAGGAAGGGAGGAAAAGCAAAGGAAATTACTTACAGCTTGGCATGAGTAAAATAGGGCCTTACGCCAGATCACACAAAAATTCCTGTCACGTTTGTAATGCCATTGTAATATCCAGCATCAGTCCAAAAACAAACCCTGTGGGTAATTCATTTACCTGAGGAAGGACACTGTTCAGCCTAATCCCTAGCAACTGTGAGGATGGCATTTCACAGACTGCCTTAGATATTACACATTTGTTAAGGCCATCTCTAGGTCTCTCTTACCACACAAACCAAGAGCTATAAGGCAAATCTGCTTTATTACTTAATTCTGCAACCTGTGGAGACATACAGTGCCTCTGAGTGCGTTTAGTGTTTCAAAACAGATATGTAGGTCCAAAACCCTCAGAATGGTTATGTATTCACAATGCATAATCCCATTCTTATTCATCAGTGCATTGAAATATGCACTTAAGTTTAAAATCATGTGTAAATCCCATTAAAGTTAATACTTATGTAAATGACTAAACACTTCACACTAAGCAGAAGTGTAGTTATCTGTGTATCAAAATGCAACTTATGCTTCTGTGATTTGAAGAATTTGTGCCTATGGAATTATTGTTTATAACTGAAGAGATACTGACATTAAGTTATATATTTATTTTTGAACACTAATATCTAAACAATTTAATATCAATGCATGATATGTCACATGCTAAAACTGTAGCTATAGTAATTATGTTTTTTTTTAATTACGGCTTTTTTACACTGCAATGTAAAAAACTCAGTATCTACTTCAGCATACGCTTTCTGAATGAATGGGTATGAAATACAGGAAGTTGTTGTTTAGAAAAGTTCATGCAACATGATTATGATCACACACGGTTGATCAATCTACTCTATACCTTAAAATATTTAGTGGATCTCAAAAGTTAAAGCGGCAATTCCTCAATAAAAATTGATTGCCTAACTCACCAGCATGTTTCTCAAATAATCAATGGAAATGCTCAAATTCACACTCTCCAGTCTCCAAGTTTTTTAAAGTCATGAATACAAAAGGTTGAATTAATTTTTTACAACTGCAGCTCCTGACGAGAATACAATATCTGGAGTTTTCTCCTCTAGAATTTTGACAAGAAATTTGAGTGCCCACTAGAAGAATATCAGTTTAATATAATCGAAGAAGTTTGCAAATACTTTTAAAAGATGTTGTACAGTGGTTTAGTAATTTCAAGAACTTCTGTTTTAGAGAATTATTACTGACTATCCTCTAACTAACACCAATTTAAACCAGTAAAGGTTCTTCCAGTGTTTAAGGGAAGCCGTTAGAAACACTCTATAAGGCAAAGGAGTTTCCAGAACCTTCCTAGTACTCTATTGTTCTGATTCAATAATACAGACATTTCAGTCGTTGCCACAAAAAATAGGAAAGAGCAGGAAAAGGACATTCTCTGAAATGTTGTGATGTCATTATAAGAGCCTTGAATATTTCTCGGGGACTTTATTTACTGTTTGGATAGCTATGTGCAGCTGGTTCCTGTTGATTGCCAGTGTCAGCAGTATTTACATGCCTCAGCAGTCAGTGGTGATCAGCCAAGGGGATTCAAAGCCCAGAGAAGTAGCCCACATCACAAAACAGGTACTGAAAGACTTACCTGGAAGCAACTGTTTAAAGGGACCTGATGAAAAACCATAATTTGGTGACATATAATCTATATTGGATTTTGAGTTTCCCAAAACAGTTCACTGTACTAGTCATCTATTCTCTGACTCTTGATACTCTCCCCTAAGTACTTCACTCATTGATTAAAACCAGACATACTGTTCTCCTAAAATACTTTTCCCAGTCAAACAAATGAGTGTTTTCCCTATAGAAAGCATGCTATCTCACCCCAACCCTTTCTTTGTAAAATCTCTCTTGTAGGATTTGGGGCAGGGGAGAAGCAGCTCACTTCGTATGGATCCCCACCTCATTAACCAGCTACAATTCACTGAACTTGACAGTATCTTTCTCCACTATACCAAATGTCTATAGATTTAAACCACTATATTATTAGGCAGTAGCTGGAATCACATCAAAAGCTTTCAAAGCTCAGAGGGATTTCTTTTGTGTATGAGAATGATGCAAACTTAACATAAAGTTATACACCAGAAATACTGTGAGAGTCAAAATTTAGTTGTCTAGATTTTGTCAAAGGAAGTGCAGGAGCTTTAGCATATATCCAACAGCTGTCATCACTAAGACAAAGATTCACACCATAAGCAACTGACAGAGCAACATATTTTTCTTAATGATGGCGTTCAGATAAATCTTGGGCTGAATTGTGATACACTGTTTTAACTCCAGTCTCCAACTCAAATCACTTTTCATGGTATAATCATCAGCTTTCATAAAATGCACTGTGCAATCCTGTGGAAAAGAGCAGGACATCCTGCAATGGGCCACCAAATTACATAGTCCTCTGCTGTAACTCACGTGGCTGGAGTAAATACAGTGTTGTCAAGCCTGCTGTCCCTTACATAAAAGAAAGTTCCTATTCATGTCTTAGAATAAAGCTCAGAAATACAAAATTTGCACCTACAGCTTTACTGCATTGTTGCGATATTAACTGCATTAATGGCAAGAAACTGATATGGCACATTGCTTGTCATAGCAATTTTTCAATCCATAGAGTTCAGCCTGCAGTTTTGCAGCCCCAAAAGTCATAGACTTCCCTGTTACCCAAATGAGCTCATTCTTGCATAAATAGGCCGCAGAGGATATTAGTTAAGGATTGTCACTGGTTTAGGCACTGAAAAGCATGATTGTGTCATTCTCAACCTATGGTGCTTTCTAAGAATTCAGTCAGAGCCTCAAATGTTGAACTATTATACTGCCAAAAAGAAATCAAAATGAAGTTATGATACCGGATAAACTTGCCACAGGGTCCTAAACGAGTTAATCAATCTTTGAAAAAGAAAATTAAAAATAAAATTTGGCTTGTGAAGAGTGTCTGAAAGTTTAGAGGGAGCTGATAGGAAAGCTATCTTTCTTAATTTAAATAAGCCTAGAGTGAAGGATGATTTCCACAATGTGGCATGGGAAATAGCAATGTGATTCTTTGCAGTGAGTTTCACACTGAGATATACTAAAGAATAATTCATCTTTTTAATGTTACTGGTATAATGGGCATTTCAGGATTTATTTTATGGAGAGAGATACGAAATAGAGCTGCACATTACTCAACAGAGATCACAAAGCAAACAGCAGCAAAAGAAAACAACCACCATCAGGTACTGTATGTATAACAATATGCTGTTATACATACATACATAACAGTATGTATGTATGCTCACTGAATAGGCATATCTTTAAAATTGTCCCTGTATGTTCCATGCATGTACCTATGCATATATATATATGCACACAACATTGCTTTTCCCATTAAAATCCATGTTTGTCCAGTGTAAATACATGTCGCCTTCACTACAAAGACCAATTACAGTGAAATGGCTCACAGGAAACAGTGTTCTTCCAAGACAGACAGGCCAGGGGGATGGTTTAGTTATAGATTTAATGATGGGGAGATTATCAGATTAAAATCCGACTACTGGATTAAACTTCTTCCCGAGACTTTTTTAACCCATTTTTGACCCATATGAAGTAAAACCATGATCACACTTCAGGGCCCAATGTGCACAAGTCTGCTTAACACAACCGTTCATTATTCCTCTCCTCTGATTTTTATTATCAGAAAACTAGGAAAACAGACACAGCAATGAAGCAAACCTTTACCAAGCACTTATTTATACCTCCTGTATAAGTAGTATTTCATTCTAGTGATTTCCAGACATTGAATGCACAGTAATTGATGTCAGAAAAAAATATACTGTGAGAAAGGTAAGATTTATTAGCACATTTTTTTGGCTAAGGAAACTAAAACAAAAAGAAGACAAACTGCCAGCATCATGAAGTACATAGCATAAAATTAGGATGGCACTAAACCAGAAATTTGGAGTATGAAGAAAGTATATTCAGAATTCGAAGAGAAAGACACAGAATGCACTGATATGAAAAAGCATCATAGAACTACAGTTGAAAAACATTTATCCAGAATGAAAAAGATTCCTCTGGACTAGTTTTCGGTGATGTCTTCAACAGGGAATGAGTTTGGAGATGACAAAAGCTTTTGCTGAAATTACTGAAGGTAGCATATTGCAAAAAATGTCAGAGAGCTAATAAAATAATGTCCTATTTCAAGTTACTCACAAATTTGCTGATAAACAGTAGAGTCCTTTTCGATCCTGTTTTTTTCCTCCATGTTGGTATGATTGTTTGTTGACTTTACTGTTGTTATTATTTATGAAACTGGCAGGATCAGAAACACAGCCACAATGTTTTGTGGTTTTTAGACCATACAGAGTAAAAAGACTACTTATCACAAAAAGCTGAGAGTCTAACTAAAAACAAAAAAACAGTGAAATGGAAGGAGCAAAATATACAGCATGCCAGCAAAGGCTGAAATTATGGTCAACCCATATAATGTTGATGTCCTGGCTTGGACCTATACGGGTAAATGGTAAAATTCTTCCCTTGTCAGAAAGGGATTTAGTTTACATATAGAGAACCAAAGAGAGGTTTACATACAGAAAAAAATGGTATTTATACTCACTTTCTTTTCCTTTTTCTTTAAAATTCATAGCACATTGTAGTGGTTTTAGCTAGGCCTCAAATTAGCAGGCTCAGAGAATCTATGTAGATTGGTAAAGACAGCTATCACCTGACTGGGTAAACCAAGGAAGTATTTCATACCAGATGACGCAAACTTAAGATATGGGGCAGCAGTGGGAAGTGTTAGTTCAGTTCCATCATGGCTGAACTAAGAGGAGAACGTCTTGCAGCTCTCCTAATGTGCTGGTCCCTGCTTTGGCTGCTGCTTCTTGCATTCTGTTTGAGTTCAGGGAAGTAGAAACATTTTGTTGTCTCTTTCTGTTTCTTGCTAGGTGTCTTTTAAAGTGCTTATGAATCTAGAGTAATATACTTTGTATTTACTGGGGAGTGGGAGGTTATTTCAAGTTATACATAACTTGTGTAAGTGTGTGTATTATATTGTAGTTTTCCCTTAATTTTCTCTTTTCTGTATAAATACATGTAGTTACTTTCAGCATAAACTAGTCTGGAGTGGGTTTTTTTCCCTCCCCCTCTTCTTCCCCTTTCACTCTGTCTTGGACATTTGGTGTTTTGCCAGCTCAACCCAAGACACACATTACTTGAAATATACACTTGGAAAGACAAAGATCCAAGCTCCCAATTTCTACTTGACTTGGAGCAGGAAAATAGAAAAACGAAAATGTGCCTTCTGTATCCTGGACTCACCTGAACCTCACCCATCACCTAAAGCACTAACAGAGTTGTGGGGTCCCCTTACCCCATAGGGTCTCCTCTGACATCAAGGATAAAATTTCATTCTGGCTCTGATGCAGATATTATGTTGTCCAAAGTGGAAGACCTTCAACAGGAGAAATTTTTGTTTACAGAAAATAGAATACCAGTCAGTCCAGAAAACTGCAGTTTAAATGTGCAACATCTTTTTTTTTAATGACTGAAATGAGATTTGATTTGAAATCCACCATATTTCAAGTAAATTACTTAATTAATGGGATTTTAAAAGATCAAACCTGCTGCAGAGTAGAAAAAAGTGACTGATAAACAGATCAAGAAAAGGCATCCACGATCAAGATTATTCTCATAGGTAGGTCCTACTGATACTAGAAACCACCTTGACAGGTTGAAGCATACAAGAAACCTCAGTGAAAGAGAATTCAGAGATTCAAGATCAGATAATGCAACAACTGGTTTCAATATATATTTAGGGAAAACGTGTGAACTGGTGTCTCCAAAATCACTGCAGCAAAAGGGGTTTGGAAAGTGATTTGCTTGATCTAGGCTTATATTTTACATTTTTAAATTATGACTGTTTCTATTTTCTATATGTTTATTTTAGATTGCTAACCCAGAGTGAGACCTTTCTTGTTTCTGATAATCATTCAGCAGTGATCAAATAGTGACTGCTAGAGAAAGTACATTAGTTGAAAAAAAAAAAAGAAATTATAACAGTAATTGCTACTTCTAACAAGGGTCCTAGGAAGCTGGACATTCAGAAAGGGAGAACACTGCTAGTCAGGCATTTAAAAGTAACTGCAACTGCTTAAAACAGTGATGACAGTGGACTCACTTCCCTTGGCAAAATACTGTTTCTGCTTCAAACATCTGCCAGAAGATTTACATTTCCTCTTAAATGGCAGGGTCTGATAGGAATAAGCTTTCGCTCCCCTGAGATGAGCAGGCAGCCACACTCCCAGGAGAGTGCCACACCCCAACTTCTACATTTGCTTCAAATTCGAACTTGTTGGACCAAACTGATACAGGTTTCCCCATCAAGGATCTCCTGAACAGGTAAGGAGTTTGCATACAGTTTTCAACTCATATCTATTTATAAGAACAGTCACATCTTTTCCATGACCGTGATAATCCAAGTGAGCTCCAGCTGACTGCTGCCAAAGGGTGGCCAGAGCACACTGAGGCAGTCCCAAAACAACTGGGATAGGTAGGCTGTTACGGAAAAGGGATCACAGTCCATTTGTCACTGTCTTTGGAACTGCCCTTTAGTAGAAAATAATTACAATGTTGAAAGCTGGAAGGAGCCTCAGAAGTCATGTAAGAAATGCTAAGAAACTGAAGAGATGGTGTCTTTATTAACGAACAAGAGATCACAGAAATTAGAAGCAGTTCACTTGGTTTTTACTGTCATTTTTTTGCACTAGAAAAATAAAAGCCCTCTGTCCTTGGTTGTTTGGAAATCCATCCCAAGAGGGTAAGGTCCTCTGAAAGGGAACAGAAGAATGTTAGACTGACTGCTGGATTTCAGGAACCAATCCAGGGTTTATGTCACTATCAAATGTCTTGCCAGAAAGAAGGAACTGTTAATGAGTCAACCACCTATGGAAAGAATCAGCACTGTGTCCCAATGTGCTGCTACTTACTGACACTGGTTATATTAAGATTGGGCTGAAAGAGTAGGTGGGTGATATATTATTGATCTCTGGCTTGATGTCATTCTGTAGTTTGCTTCAAAGGCAATTCTAGTGGCAAAACCCTAAAAAAAGATGAAGAATGAGGAATTTCTACACTTATCTATTGCAAACTCTCTATTTTAATAGGAAATGAATTAAACCAGAATTTTCTTGGAATAAAGCCCTCATCTTTCTTTTTTTTTTTTCCGTAACACACTCTTTTGTACATTAGTACTTAGAAAATTCCTTAGAATTATGACTAGAGATACAGATGCTCCTAGTTTATCCTTTGCTTTGATCAAGGGGTTTTATGTTCAACTAGCTGCATAAACACACTTGTTTTCAACAATCCCATTTAATCCTAACTTCCCAGCTTCATCTTTTGAATTAACTTGGAGATCTCATCTTTCATATTGTGCTTGGAAAACTTACTGAGAATGTAAATGTCTGAAAATAAATATTGGGGAAAACAGGACACAAACTTATGGAATTTGACAACTCAGCAATTTAAAAAAGGCACTTTTTAACATATAATTTTGTGTTTCCTGTGCCCTAAATACATGATTCCTGAGGGAGGGGTGATATTTTTGTACTATCACCAGTACAGTGATCTTGCATAAAGCCTTTGCATGCTAATTCAAAACAACAGTCAATAACAATATTCTTCATGTAACAATGCCTCTGTGATTTAAGCACAAATTCTTCAAAGGTATTGCTGACACCAAACAAGGAGACCAAAGGTGAAAGCATTGCATANACCTCTAAACCAGCACAGATATCCTTGGCCATATGGAAGTATCTTTCAGAAAACCTGCTGAGGCAAATCAATCATGGATATATACTGTAGCAACTAATTTGATCCACTTACGTGGAGGTTCATTTACATTCCATGAAATTTCTAAACTAAAGTTGTGTTGCTTTCTCAGCTAGTAAAAAATTTTCAAAACTTCTCATAAGCTCTGGAACTTATTCAGTGGGGTTTTTTATAACAGAGCTGTTGGATGTATGCAATAACAGATAAAGAATTGCAGGTGACATTTTTATGTAAGGTAGGTAGCTTAGCTGCTAAGGTGACCTAACTTTGAAAGTCCTTGAGTTGGAATTTGGACTTATGATGCTCTCTACCAAAACTGAGGATGCAAAGCAAGTAAGCACTAAGCAAAGCAATAACTGATTAAAGGAATAACATGCTCACTATAATTTTTTTTATTATTGACTTTGGCAACTATCAAACACTGGCCAAATATAAAAATTATTCAGATTCAAACCCACTGCTACTGACCTTGTAATAAATAAAAGCTTTCCAAAAAAACAAGATAGACTGAAATACAGAATTCTGGCTCCAAAAGAGAAAGACAACTCATAACAAAGCATTTCTATAAGCATAAATGTCCCTGAAATCCTTGGTGGAAAAAATGAACATGAACAATACCCTGGCTCATGACTGTGGAAAAAAACTGTTCTTCATTTAAAATGTTTGTCATCAATGTAATCCCATCTTTAACTATAATTAATGCAAAGGGCTTTTATATGCTGGAATGGAAATACGTTGCCAAGAGTTTAGCTTTTATGAAGGCACATATTTCTTAATTACAGTGGAGATTGATCTTAACATGGAACGAAGAATAATGTATAAAGCTGTCAGAGATACAATGAACTGAAGACATTACAGTAGCTATAACTTAAAGTACTGACAGCCAAGAAGTATTCTAGGAGTTACTTTTAGAAAGACATGTTTATTTCCCTCTGTTAGCTACTAGGGGTTTTTTCCCAACTTTGGCCAAAAGTGTTGTTTAGATTTGTAGCTATTGGCATTTAATTTTTCAGGAACTGAACCGCCAAAAGCTTCACCTCAATCTTATCTTAACCAGTTCACAGTGATTTTAACACTTGCCAGGCTGCTTGACTAGCTGCCAGAAGACATTGCCACCATTATGGTACATCCTCTTAGAGTTAAAATACAGCTGAAATTGAGGCCCAGGCACAAAAAATTATTTAAGATTCTCAGGTCCAGCCACTGTTTGCCTCTGTATATTCTCATCCTTGTGACATCTGTGAACTTGCACTATTTCATGGCTGTGCTCACAGTCAGAGAGGAAGATAAAAACTACTACTACTCTGTAGCAAACAGAGATTTGCTTTGAAGTCCTTTCACCAGCAGTGACCAGTGAGGAACACTTCCTCCCATCCTGCATGCAGGACAATTGTGACTGCACAGTCATGAAACTCTCTGTTTGGTCTAGGGCTGTGTCTGCTCACACTGACCACCAGTGGGTATCAGCTGATGCTAAACTTCCATAACTTTGGCTTCAGCAAGGGCCCCTGTGGTTGGGCTGACGTCTGTTTCAGGATCCTTGAAAATGTAGCCTTTCCTGTATTACACTCTGAGATCTTGACACGTGAAAGGGAACTTTGTATATAGGCAGTGGTTAGAGAAGACTGTTATGCAGTATGAAGTTGCTGTATCTAGCTAATAAGACCGAATGACTCTGAATTTCAGTCCTTGCTGATGGTGGAGTAAATATTGCTTCCTCTTATATAGCTGTACATGAAATATTACAGTAAATGAGAAGTAAAAAAAAATCTTCATAGATAAATTGCATCTTAAATCATAGGTCAGAAGCCTGAAATATTAGAAAAAGCCCTCATGTAACCCAGAATGGCAAAAGAGCATTTGACACACTACTCTTGTCTGTATGCATAGCTACAATGTGTGATTGTAGTATGATGTAACCACTTACTGAGTTTAATCAATTTTAGCACAAACAGCAGTGAATAAGCAGTGACACTGATATATTTGTCTACTGCAGCAGCCAGAGATAAATGCTTGAAGTGATCTGCATAAACAATTTTAGTGACAATCTGGGTGTTGCTGAAACCTACATAGTTGCAACTGTACTCTGCTTATCCATGTCAGCTAGCAGAGAAATGTCATTCTGTGATCCTTGATTTTGTGTTTATATATACTTCATGGAGCTGCATAATTTACCTCACCAAACTTCATCTGTCCAAAGCATGGGTGTTTACTTGAAGGCATTCCTTTAACCTCTTATATCCATTCCAGTTTTCATAGATTTCTACTGAAGGACAGTATGAATGAGCCTCTTGTCTCTTCTTTGGGTATGGACGGAGGCATAAAGCACACAAATAAACCTCAAACCATTTCACTACAAGGAATTATTCTCATTTAAACAAATCCATCACATAAGCGAAAAGCTAAAAGACCTTAGAAAATGCAGCCTCTTTATTATCCTTGGCCATCAGAACATTCCATAGAAGTATAAATTACCATCTTCACACTGCATTTGTGGAAACTGAGCAAGCCAGAGCTTCACAGAACATTCACAAAAATGACCACCGATACAGACAGACTGATCTGGTTTCTGGTCAAAAACCTGTTCAGCTCCAGTTGAAATAGTAGATTCTCACTAATAATGAAAAATAAGGGTAGTCTCTTAGAAAACACAAAGGCTATTTTTGAATAAAATGAATTAACCAAGGTCACTTACAGTCAGTAACTGACTTTAGAACAGGAACTTGATACCATCTTCCTTTTTCACTCAGGCATATAACATTAAACAAACAAGCCTTTAAAAATACAGTAGAAAACATAAATTTCATTGATAATAATCTCACTAAGTATATTTATAAGTATGAATAAATAAGCATGCCTGTAACTAAGTTAAAATAGATAGAAGGTTTACATACTCCATATAAACTGCAATGTGTATTTCCCTCAGGATTGCTTTTAACACATTATAAAAGATGTAGAATTAAAGCTAACATGGAAATTACCTGAGTTGAAGTTTTACTGTAAATTGCTGTGTGCATCTCAGGAGCTTTCAGTGGTCCCAAGTATGTGCTGAGCAGCTCACAGGCACGCTCAGCAACACTGGAGTAACAAGAAGCTACAAACTCTGTGTTTGTGTAAGTAGCTATAAGTATTTGTTTCAAAAAGGATTCTACCTTTTGTGATGAGATGAGTACAACCGAAAAAAATCTCCAACACCCAAGCACTTACTTGAATACATAAAGCATTCCTGGAATTTGCATTTTTACCTATAAGAAAGATAACTAACCCATCTTTTTTTGCAAAGCAACATTGTAGTGTGGGAATTTACTGTTAGCTGACTACATTTATTGATTCACAATGTTGTAGGCTCCTAGACCTTCCTAGACCTCTCTACATGGTAACAATAAGGCAATTAGAGAATTTCAGAATGGATTCACAGAGATCTTTTCAAACATTTTGCAATATCATTCCCAAGTAAATTTTGCGAATGGGCAAAAAAGATCTATAGAATCTTAACACAAAACACAGTTACATTTTTAAAAAGAAGAAAATAATGAATTAATTTCCCCTATTTATGAAACTAATGTTTTCATTAATATACACACATAATTTGACTACAATATTTTTTGATGTTATCAGTTGATTCTTATATTGACATATATACCAGCTTGGGGATATTGTTTCTTAAAACGTTCCACATGCTGAATGGTCTTTACATCACTTGTCTACCCTTTCACAAACTGTTAAGTGATCCTTGAAGACTCTTTAGTCTGCTTATTTTTCTTAATCATCATTGCATCTGTGAGGTTGCCATTTATCCAAAACTAATCCAAGATTTCACGGCACTTGAGTGACCATCTTTGAAAGAAAGACAAAAGGAGGTCTTCACTTCCCTGTCTCTGAGTAGAATTGCAGCAGTTTTTATCAGGCACAGAATGCCAACACAGAGCAGGAAGTAATTTAGCATTATGTCATAATCCTGAAACTTTCCTGTGTTCTCTTTTTTGAACTGCCTAGGGATGAACTGCATACATTACAGTTTAAACTTTGCGGTTCCTTTTTTTTTTCCTGTATAGCAATTATTGCATGAATCATATTACCCTCCTTGGAATTATATTTTCATCAATACCTTTCTTACTGGTTCTGATTGAGCAGGAACATACTTAGCTATGGCATGTGACTCAACCTAAATAGGTGTGTGTGAAAATAAGAAGTGTGCATATAACAAAAGAGACAAAGTGCCTAAACTTCTATGAAACCAGCCTCATTTTGCATGTTCCATTTGATCTCACATGACGCTCTGAGACAAAATTATTCTGTCAAGGCTGTATAAATATGAAGCAACCCAGAATATAATTGAACCAGGATAGGCTGAACCGTAGTAAAAGGTCACACTGAACAAAACTTTATCTACAACTGCTGACCTGCTAATTCAAGAACTTGTGATGTGAGTGTAAAAGCTACAGACACCCAAGGATGTTCACCATTCTCTCCAACAACTGCTGAATAAGTCTGGTAGTTCTTGAAAATTACAGATGCAGGTGTTTGTCAGAATTAATTCAACATTATTATGAGGATAAGCACAGTCCTCCTGTAGTATCAGACAATTTGCTTCAATTTAAGTTCTAAGATTATTCTTTTGAATAAAAAAAACAACAAAAAAATTCAGCTTAAAGTCATGTTAAGTCTCATGTTTCAAGGTCCTTGAATCTCAAAGTGATCTGAACCACATATAGGAACTGAAAGGGGTTTCTAGCTTTATGAACAATGCATATTTTAGCAAGAAATTCTTCTTATCATGTTGCCAACATTTCCTGCTTTTCTTTCCTTCACAGTTGTCTTTCATAGCAACATAAACAGCACTGAGGGCAGAGGTCATTTTCTCCTCAATTCTGGCCATTCAATTAGTAGCAAAAGATAAGTATTACATAAAGGAAGGGAAGCTGCTGACAGGCCTTGGAAAATTCTGTTTCATTGTCAAGGAATTTCTTCACTCAACCTACCTTCTCCTGATTCTGGCAGAGAAGACAATCACATTCAAAGCAATACTGGCGCAGCAGTTGCTTTTGGCGTTCGCTGGTAGGCATCAGGGATTCAATATAGCTGATGGTGAGCTGTATGCAGCACATAAAAAACCAGAGTCGGTATATTTTACAAAAATTCCATTTTCAGGGTAAGGTAACATTTTTTGGATAGAACATTTTCCCAGTGTAAAATAAAATGTTAACAGATTACTTCCTACAAGAAATTGCCTACTTTTACAAATGGTGAAAAACAAAAAGGACAAAAATGATTTCCATGGAAGAACATTTTTTTCACATTTCAAAATCAATATTATTTGAAATTATTAATCACCCCCAAATTATCACTATTTCAACTTTTCATCCTAATTTGGAAGAAAAAGAAAAAAGAAAGGAAAGCAAAGAAACTCAGTATCTGAATTCCCTGTACATGAAATCTCACTTTCTGTCTAGCTTCAAAGCTTAGATGTGTATTTTCCACTGCTGTTACACAACATCCAATTATCTCCGAAAAGTTTGTCTCAGGGAAGCCCCTACTTTTTTGCAAATATATGTCTAAGCCTGAGGATAATTCCCTTTATGTCGTACCCATCTTCAGTATGCCTATGATGTTTCCCTTGTGACCAAGGAAGCACAAAAGCATTGCTGTTTAAGTTGTTGAAACTATTGACAAGAACAGTTATTAAAATGATAAAAGAAAATTTGTGCCTGCATTTGTGCCATTTTCAACTCCTCATGCTGTACAGAGTGAATTCCAATGAACTACAGAGAAGTCTGTAGTTCGTTCATTTTGATGCCTGCCAGAAGGAATTTTACAGGGCTAACCATTTGTAGAGTTCTTGAAATGTTTAAAGTGCTTCACAGGCACAAACTAATGATAAGGAAAAGAATATAACAAAAAAACCAGTCCAGTTCAGACCAGCATGCAGTCACACATGCTATTGAGTGATTGCACTATACGCCCAACACACTTTGAAACACTCCAGAAAGGTCAGAGTTAAAAAAAATCAGGTCACATTATTTCATCCTGAGCCTAGACAGTTCAACTAATTGGGAGAATTTTCACATGGTTCTCAACTAAATCATGAGAGTCCACTCAAAGAAATTACAGGAAAACCTGACCAATTTGTTGCAATGAATAAAAAGTCCATTATCAGAACCTGCATTTTGTGAATTAGTAAGCATTCTAATTGAATGAGCAATTAGGAAGCAACTAAAACAATGCTTGCTCTTTTTTTCATTTGTTATTACAGTGTAATTTGATTACACATTGAAGGAGGACTGTGTTAAAAGAAGTCTACTGAGATGGCAAAATCAAGTATTTAAAATTATCATAAGCAGAAAGCTTGCAGGAAAAAAAATGGTCTCATAATAGAATAATTAATGAAAATAGTATAATTAGTGAAAGAGACAAATTAAAGTTCTACAATTAATCAAAAGTTAGACAGTGTGAGAATTTTGTTAGGTTTTGCATTCTACATAAAGTTGCTGTGTCCCAGCTTGTGTATGTTTGAGAGGATTAGTTTCACCACTATTGGCTTACAGCAGAACAACCTGCACTAAACATTTACACAGGAGCTCTAGGCTTCCCTCTGATCTTTCTACAGTGAATATGTTGGAGGAGACCATCAGGATGAGGAATTTATCAAGTGGCAACGATATTATAAACGTTGGGTGGATGAAGATGCGGAGATCCAAGATCCCAGGGAACCTATGCAGCAGTTGAATCGGGACTATGGGGGTTTTAGAAGTTACATGGATATCTCCCCAGTTTAAATGTTATATCCCTAATATGGCTACCCTAATCGTTTTCCCTTAGTCATCCTCTATCCAAGTTTCTTCTTCCCATAAACCCCTAGGGCATTTTCCCGCCAACTTGTCCCTGATTGGCCCTGGTTTACTGCAATGCACCATTTTCCCCTATTTGGTAATGTTCTTTCATTGGTTCTCCCTCCGCTCCTCCTTCCTCCCTCCGCTCCTCCTTCCTCCCTCCTCCTACTTTACATTCCACCCAATGAGATGTTTCACTCCTCCCATCTCCCCACCCAAGTTCTAGAAAGTCCCATGCTACCCTATATAAGCCGGTGCACATTAATAAACTTGCTTCTCCTCATGGACTCTTGGACTGTGTGGACTCTTCCTTCGGGGATCGTTGCCGGTGTGGGAGCGGGAGGAGCCATCCTGGGCTCTAAGGGGGCTTGCCCTAAAGGAGCGATATCCCTACGCCTATTGTGGCCTGCCCCCTGGGGTCGAATACCGACCCACTGTATCAGTGGACCTTACAATCCGCTGATATGAATGGGTGGAAATTGTGCTGCTTACTTATTTTCCATTCTTTTTTCCTAAGCTTGACCTCTTCTCTTGCATTATCTCCCATGTTCCTCCTTCTTTTCTCTACCCCTCAACACAACTATCATTTTCCTGTCTTATTTTCAACACTTGATTATATAAACCTGTTTCCCACCCCTCAATTCCACTTAAATAGCCATTCCTGGTACAATGGGACAATTTCATCATTGTGCCAGTCTCAGATCTGTCCTTCTGCCTCATCTTACACCTTTTCCCCATATGTGATTGCCAACACTCTTCCTCTCCCAAGTTAACAGTCCTTGTCACCCTACTCTGTCTTCTCAAACACCTTCAGTGACCCCACAAAGTCTGCACTCACTTCTTGAACAGCTGATCCTAATCTGCAACCTCCCTGGTGTGGTAAGAAAGATATGTCTCCCTTCCTTCCCACAAAGCATTTTCCAGTCAAGCTGCAGTCCCAACCTCATCCTTCAGACATTCCAAACCCAATTTACCTCTCCCATCACAAGCCTCCCAATCATCATGTCTCCTTGCAACTCGCAAGTGTTTTCTGTTAAAATCATTCCACACACTGGCTGTTCCCTGTCTTATCCTCCGCATAAACATCTCTAGTTCTGGTCCATGTCCTGCTGGGCTTTAGGTTCAGGTGGCATCCAGAAATAAAAGAGATTTAATCAAGGTCAGACAAAGTGCAAGACAGTGGGAATCTTCTGGGAAAAATAATTCATGTAAGATTAGTTTATTATTTTCCAAAATATTTAGGACAATGGTTTAAACCCTATCATTACTGTTCAGTTTTAATGCTGCAAAACAAACACAAAGCCAGCATCAAATATACCTTATCTATCATCAGCCTACAGCTTCATCCCTATCTCTCTTTATATATTTTGGCTTTTTTTTCTTCTTTTTTTTTCATTTATGTTGCAGAAACCTTGGAAGTAGGAACAAGTTTGAAACCAGTAATTTCTTTTTCAGAGGTTACCAAACAGTGTGGCTATGAACAGTGACATAACAGCCCACTCTGGATTAGAGCATATGACTGGGCAGAAGGAGGACAAGAGGCTCCATCACATTCATATCTCCTTTTAGCATTTTAACAACTTAAGAGTTCCTCTTGCTGTCAGAGGCCCAAGTTCAAATTCCCAGTACTGCCAGTACAAATCCGTCAGTGAAAAAATGTTTTTATCTGGCAGACTGAGTGGGAAAATACAACTACAATACCGAGAAGCATGACCAACCTAAGAGTGACTAAGCCTACACTAAACATTTAATCATTTAAATGTAAGAATTCTGTATTCAGGTCTGTCTCTTACACTTGTTTTAATTTTGGATCACTTCATTAGAGGCAAGGCTCATTTAACTTGTACATATTTAGGAAATATGCCCATTTATCAAAGGTTGTCTTAATGGCATTTGCATGTGGGATGTACGCTATTAATTAAAACATTTCATCTGACCAAAGCTTGCCTCTTTATTGCAATGCTTATAGAGAATGCAGTACATCTTTTGCCCCTGAACTGGAGATTATAGGTTAAAAAACATTTATGAAGGAAAGGAATTATTTAACAGCTATGAGACTTATTGAATCTCAATTCTTTCTCCTTAGAAATTCAGCACACTCTGAGCCCTGCTTCTTGCTCTGACCTCTGACACAGAAATTCTTTAACCATGGGTATGGTGGTTAGTTGTTCATGTTCTTCATCTGCCAATGAGGTGGACACAATTTTCCAGTACTTCCATGTTGCAATGGACTTAATGAATGTTTTTTTTTTTTCTGCAGAAATTTAAAATCAGTTATTTTAACTCAAACAGCTTAAGAAAAAAGTGAATCTTCTTGGGTTTGCCATATGGGTCTCAAGGTCTTAGGGAGGGTTTAGTACAGAAGTCTATTACTGAGACAGTTATATAAGTGGGTAACAGTCTGTGCTCTTTCTGTTTTGGCATAAAAGATCAAAATGCCTTCTAACTCAAGGAAAAATTTGGTTTGAGAAAACATAGTCTGACAAAATGTTATGTGGCAAACATACACAGATATAAAACTTCTGACAGAATTACAATAAAAGAAACATTATATAACTAGATTGAAATCTATCCTGAAAATAGATTTAATTGCTCAACACCTGACATTATGATTTGCATTTAATACTAATTTTTAAAAAATATTGCTCTACAAGGGTACATCAAATTATGTGATTTTCTGAAGAAAGATATAGATTTGTTCTAACTGAACTCTGAAGCTGATGAGAAGCCAAGAACCCATTTTGATGCAGAACTGTCCCTCATCTGATCCATTATGTCTCTCTGCAGGCCTAACTGATTTGAAGCCATAAAACTTCAAATTGCAAAAGAGGCAAAATCAGCTTGTGCCTGCATGCAAAACATCAGGTAGACTTAGCAACTAAAAAACCAGTCAATTAAAATTATGGCACACATCTTGATGCTGTTTAAAGTGGTTACTTAAGGGTAGTGAAATGATGAAGACCTCTTTGGAACAGGCTGCTTGTCTTTTTAATAAAACTAGGTGATAGGCTACCTTATCACTAAAGGAGATCTCTAGGTGAATAATTTTTGCTTTCTTATAATCCTTCCCCATATCTTACCTTTCCTGGCAACACTTAAATTTCATTTCTGTGAAGAAGAAAGCGCAAGAAAAGGAAAACTTTGCATGCTGTCAAAGTAAAATCACCTAAACTTAGCAAAACTGTGATAGCACTACAGAGAAGTTGTGGAGGCCCCATCCCTGGAAGAGTTTAAGGTCAGGTGGCTGGAACTAGGTGATCGCTGAGATCCCTTCCAACCCAAACCATTCTATGGTTATCTTGATGGGCAAAAATTTGTCATAATTAGTTTTGAGCTGTTGGAAGCCAGTTTCAGAATTCAGAAAATCCTGTAGTCTGAAATAGGGACATAGAGAATAAAGTCGCCACAAAAATCTTTCTTTTTTCCTTCATGTTATTAGATTCAATTCTGCTCAAAAACCTGCTAGAGTAGAGTCTACAGAGCCTTGGGAGACCCCTTCTAGCCACCCTGACCCCACACCTATGCATGGAGATCAACAGTTGCTCCCAAGCCTTCTCCTCCTTTCACCTCTTTTGACCTCTCCTGTTTCATTTCCTTGATGCAACTCACAGGGCAGAAGACATTTAAATTTAGTGGTGACATTACCAGCTGGTCAAGCACTAGAATTTGGGGTATTAGCATAGACTCATATTGCTTTATATGAATTATAACAGAGTCAGAGCAAGGATAGTTAAGGATAAAAAAAAAAAGGTTACCAAGCTTGAAAGAAATTTCCTATCAGAGCCAAGTTTTCACTTTAAAAGTTCTGCATTTAATGAGGATTTAAATGTCATTTAAATAAGTTATATAAGGACAGAAATGAAAGCATTTATTCTGAATATTACCTAAAGCATTCATTGGCAAAAGCCAATGGGAACAGAGTGTATTTTTATTTAAAATGGTAACATTCTGCCCTCAAAAAGCATAAAACTCCATTAGCATAAAAACCACATAATATACTTAAATATAAATCTGAACTTCCGATTTCCAAAACAAAGTTTAAGGATCACATACTTATGATTTCTGCAACACACTGACTTCTTAAAGCTTCCACTTGGGAAACCATGCAATTACACATGAATCCCTTCTTTCAGTGCCTTCAAAAAATTAGTAAAATTCATTACTGTTTTGCAGTGCTTCAGGACTGTCAGCACTGTCTTTGCCACAAAAAAAAAAAAAAAGGCCTAGATGGCTAGAATTTTGGGTATGATTTTATGAGTGATAAGCTTTCCAAATATACAGCACCAACAAATTTAGCAGTTTCTACAAGGATACAGGCAAACATTTTCTGGTTCATTTTCTACTGCCTGAGATACAGTTTGGCCTTAGGATTTGAAGTAATTTCAAAGACCAAACTAAAATTCAATTAAAGCCCACTAAATACCATATGCTTTCCTGTCAAAAACATGCAAAGCCAAAGAGATTTGCCTAGACATGAGACTAAAACTCAAATGAAACAACTCCAATCACAACATAAAAACTTTTTGAGGTTCTCATAATTTTGCATGCTTTTTATCACTGACTTGATAAATACAATTACTGTGTAGAGCTCGAGCACTCTGAAGTGTGGTTGGGGCATAAATGTTACTCCTGAATAAATCTGCATCACACCACAGCAACTACATTCAATGGAATAACACCTCTTCTAGTTTACAACCAAAATAACATCTTAGTGGTGCCTCCCTCTTTGTATAATTGTGAGATGACCACAATGGCCAGTCACCTCAGCTCCTTCTGGTTTTGTTTTTCCTGTGATTATAGGTGGTCAACAACTCCTTGTTTTGTGTAACCTCATGTAGTGTACTCCAACAGAAAGCACTACAAATGTGCAAAAATAATTTTACTTCTCACTGGCCTAGTGAACACATCATATTGCAGTGGCTGATACTTTCAGGGCAAGGGTTCAAAAGCATCATCAAGTTTGTTCCTGTATGAATAGTAAAACCATAACCCTCTTCCACTAATCAGAGGTTGACTTGCTACTTAGCTTCTTATTTCTAATAAAACAGTGCTTACTTACTTCCTATTAATTATCTAGGGGATCTCATGTTGTCTGACTCTAGTGTAAGTTTGAACAAGATAAGACAAATTTTCTAGTGATTATATTTAAGTTTTCTTGTTGTCTCATGAGTTGAAATAATGTTCATCTTACCATCTCAGAGCACCCAACTTATTCAGAAAACCCAATCAGATTTCTTCCCTAATCTATTTTCTCTCCCATTAGCTCAGTTTCTTAGGTCAGGAATATAAGTTAAAACTCAGCTCGTAACAGGTGATGTTTTATGTACATATGTGTGCAAATTAAATACATGGCAATTAATAAACTGAGCTCACCCTACTGCAGACAAGCAGAAGGTGGTGCAGAAAGAAGTTGTACCAAAGTCACCATGCAGAACACAAAATGAAAAGTGGTAGCAGTTATGTATGAGGAAAAGTAATTGGGTGTTGAAAGTAATATGGAACTACTGACTTGTACATACCCTCAAAATAATTTTATTTCCCTTCCTCTTCCCATAACAGATCTAAGCTAATACTGACTTTGCAGCTTTACTTTGTCACTTAAGTCCAATTTCTTCCACAGACAAATCCTTATTTAAAGAGTTATGTACCTCAGACTGAGACATTTATTTCCAGGTAAGTCAAGAGGACACCTTCTTTAACATAGTATGTAGATGTGTGTATGTGTGTGTGTGTGTATTATGCTTCCTTAAGGCAAGTATTCCTTTCATTACTAAACAGTTGCAGCAGAGACACCAGAACATGAGCTCTTTGGAAAATTCTGACTTTATTTTATTACCTCATTGGTGGCAAAGCTTTTTAGAAAATACAATATACCCACATAAGGAGCAGCCCTTTTAAAACCTGTATTCCACAGCTGCATAAGTCACCACAAACAAACAAGTCCTAGCTGCCCTGCTTTATAATTTACATGTCTTTCCTGATTGCCTGGCAAATTACTCGTAAATTACACCGTATCTGTTTCACCACCAATTGTAACCTCGAGACTTATGAGGGCTACAGACCACAAACACAAGGTCTAAAATTTGGCTCAAAGCTTCACAGGCCCAGTACAGCCTGCACATCAGACCTGAACAGAATTCTACTTCACTTTTCACCACCCAGGGCCACATCAGGGCCTCTCCACTCTGTAAAAGCTGCTTGTCACAAAGATCTGCCTTATGAAATTTACTTAGAAAAATATATCCAGGTACAAAATAAGATAGCTTTAGAATTTTGAACTTTAAAAATTAAGCTAAAGGCATCGTGGGAAGACATTAAAATCTACTATATTTTTAAATACACAATCCATCTTAGTGAACTGCGAAGCCAAGAGAAAAGTTATGGTTTATGGATAAAACAGAAGAAAGGTTTCTATACCTTGAATTAAACAAGAATGACAGACTGAAAGATATCTACAGTTAATAGCTCCACAAATAAATATTGCACCCTAAAAGATTTCTCTTAGCAAAAATGTAAGTATGCAGAAGCATTTTTGTTGGTTCTTAACAATGTTTTGCCTAAAAAACTATTTTATCATTTACTTATTTTTATGGCCTACTATATTTGGTAAGGGGTACATTAAAAATTAATAAAACACTAATAGGGAGGGAAAGAGATGCTACTTCTAACTTAGAATATGTATTTTTCATACTCCCAGAGTGTGAAATATATTTACATTAGGTCACAATTTGAAATGTCCAAGAGCAGGGACTGTATAGGTCATTGGTACATCTAAAGTTACATGTATATATACATCTCTGCAGGTCTTATTAAGCAAATTCAATATTGCTTTGCTGCAAAATACATTTATTTTGAAATTATAACCTGTGAGTATTTTCAAATTAATACAAATGCTGTAAAAAAAAAAAAAGTTGAGACTACTTTAGATGAAATCAGAAATCTCTTATAAAGGATATTTTAAAGTCTTTCCTAGTGAAACAGTGAAACAGACAAGAAACCAAACCTCGTTTTGCTGCTTTCACTGTCAATGAAAGGTTTACTACAACTGCCGGACAAATGCTTGTTGTTGCAATTACTAAGTGAACACTGCATTCCACTCAAAAATATCCTAAGTGTTTCTGTCAGGGTAAAGACACTCAAATACAAACAAAATGAAGTGCCTAGAGGAGGAAAGGAGGAACAAGAATTTATCAAGACTGCTAGTGATTTATGAGAAGTAATGATTATGGGGCCCAGGCAGTGTGAAGAGATGATTCTATTTATCATTTCCCCCCTGATAGCTGTGTGCTAGAAAGTGGCATCAATATATCATCAAAATATTAAGCTGGTGGCCCTGCAGTCTGGAATTTATTTAGGGAGATGTCATTGTTGCAGGTGTCTGTGATGGAAAGGAGGACAAGTTAATTACCTCTTCACCAATCTGGATCTCTCGGACAGAGCGAAGTAAAAGCTGGTATCCTTCAAAAACGATCACGCAGTTTGGGTCACAGCTGTGGTTCAGTAAAGACATGCTGTGAGGGGAGGTAGAGGGGGAAGAGAGCAGAAAAAAAATCTTAACAGAGGAATCTCCACTGCCATTTCCCTTTAATAGTTTAAAAGTAGCTAACATGATTACATCTGGACTATCAGGCAATTAAGGCACAAAACAAATAAAATCCCTGGTAAATCAGCTGCGCTTGGTTAGGGCAAGAAAATGAATAAATAGAAGATTTATATTCATCGCTAATAAGAGCCATGCCTGGATCCCTTCATATGTTTCTGCCTTCTGTGCAGTCAGGTAGGAGGGAGGCAATGGGCCTCTCAGCAACTCTGAGAGACCTGACTAAGGGGACAGGGCAGGTGGGGAACAAGGTAACCTGGACAGTTCAGAGCAAAAGGTTAGTACCTTGGGGCTGAGTTATATTTCTGCTGCTTCTGCTCTGTTTCAGGATGCTAACCTGACTGTCATTGGAACCATAGCTCAAAGGGGTCAACAATCAACTCTGTATTTCACATCAGGAGAAAACGGAGTGTGTCATGTCTCAAAGCTGAAGAACTTGGTGTATAAAGTTGAAAGAAGAAACATGGCCATAGCCTTTGCTTTACACATATTTTGGTCCAGCCTCTCTTCTTGTGGCATGTGACAGTCAAAGCAGCACAGCCCATTAGGGAGTGGCTGCCACCCTCTAGAGACACACACAGTGCAAAAACAAACCCTTCCCTCTCTTTGTAAGGTGCTGTTAAGAACAACATGCACTATATACTTGTTAGTCACGTGTTTCATTAGCTGAGAAACAACTGCCTTTGCCAGACCAACATCAGTCCTGTAGAAGTGGGGCTGATTGTTCTTTACCCATGGGAATGACCCATTGAAAGAATAGTTCTGGCATCATCAGTCTGGAAGAAGAATTTTAGGCTTATCCAGCTCCTGGCTGCATTTATTTGCTTTCTTTGTCTGCCTGATTCAGCAACTCAAAATCCCACCCGTCAGCAAAACAGAGGATGTTGCCGAGGGTCAGAACCCTGCATCAAACTATGTTTATTTGGGTTTTGACTCTTAAAGTAGGTATCAACAGGACCCTCGATCTTCTGATATCTCTTCTGACCTGATAAAATACCTGTGGTTAATCTCCACAAGAAGGTGGTAACGTATGCTGGGAGAGAGTACCCATGACACTTATTGTGGGATCATTGGGCATACTCCCAAAGCTGCTGGCAAGGTGATGTAGAGCAGGGCCATAGAATTTTATGTATTTTAAAATATATTGTGATGCTGAAGCTATCAAGCCATACGACAATATACAGCCTCTCAATGAGGCTATAGAAAGCATTTTTAATTGAATTTCACCTCATGGAAACACCAGTAGGTTTGATGGCAATTTCCTCTGGAAGCATATGAATTCATCCGGAAGGACATTTGTCCAGGATTTGCGAACTACAGATTTCAGTTCACAATTTTCCCAGCTCAGAGTGGTTTGCTACAGCAAAATTCAAAATGCTCTCAAGTGACTTCGGAAAGAGTCTCCTGAATCCCTTGCCAGTGTATTATCATTGAACATACACAGATACTTTATTCAGAGTTAGAGGCTTTTTTCAACCAAATGCAAGCATTTCCCTAATAATAATGCTGCTCCAAAATAATATTTCATTTTTCTTGACTATGTGAAAGTATTTGTTTTCATTTCACTATGAAATCAAATTATTGCTTTGCACTTTTCATAACACTAATTCCCATGTCCCCTTAACCAACTTTCTTTTATATTTACTATAAGGTAGGCCTCAAGATATTAAGTGTCCTTAGTCAAATCTCACATGTGTGACATTAGTAGGAAAAGAAATAACGAGAGGCCAACTGAGGTATTGACAGCATAGTTCAGCCATGCATTAACAAAAAATTTAGATGGTAAAATGGAATGTTAAACTATACATACTAATTTTCCATATTAATAATTACAGGTAATTATGAAGATAAAACCTTAACTGTTACATACTTCTTACCTAATACTAATAAGAAATTGAAATTCATCTCTCAAGGGACTTATCTTTTCACCTTACTGGTTTCTTTGTTGTGGTAATTTACTAAAACATATTCAATCTTTCTATTTCAATTGCCAGTTCCAAAGGCTCTCAGCTGCAAAATATCTGTATTCTAAAACATTGTTGAATAGGTTTCCCTTAACTAGTCCCAGTCACACAATTTTGATGTCATCATTTATTCATACATAGAAAAGACTATCATCTCCATAACAATAAAATATTAAGATGTATCTTATTTAAACTCTTTTAATGCTGTAATCAGGACTAGTAAGAATGTTTTCAACTAGATCATATTTTTTATCCTCATTTAATTTATTTCCATTTCCCAGTTTCTTGTTTAGACATATTACCTGCTGCTTTGATGGCTCTTCCAGCTATGCTGGGAAAAAAGAGAAAAAAACTAACACTGATTTTGCCTGTGAATGAAACAGTGTCCACAGTACCTGGGATACAGGCCAACACCAACATCCTGCATCTCTCCATTACTGATGGTGAAACAGTTACAGGTCACCTGTAAAAACAAGGGGGAAAATCCAGGATTACCAGAATCATTTGGAAACCCCACACTCAAGAGAAAGAAAACTTCCAAAATAAAATGAAGGGGCAATTGGTAAATTGGATGGAAAACATTCAAGGCCAACACTGGTGCTCTTTCATTTTAGAGCAATCACATCTGGCACACACTCTCTTGTGAAACTGCTGTCAATTAAAAGCAGAAATACTAGTATCCTGCAAAAATGTGGGGTTAAACACATGCAGAGGCCTTATTTTCCTGTCCAGAGAAGAAAAAAAAAGCCACCCTATACAGAGCCTGAGAAGCTCAGCCCAGAAGCAACATAAGAGATGACAATGACTACTGACAAAAAGAGTGACTGTTCCCATGCAGGGACTCTGCCAATGCCAGGCTGTCCCAGCACCTTTTAATGAGTAGCAGTGGAGCCCAAAGGGTATCTGTGGGACAGTTTTGAAGCAAATAGCAGCCTTGGTTGTGACAACCTGACACGGGGGTAAATAAATGCAAAGACTGTGCAACAACGTATCTTTGACATTGTGGGAATTTTGGTTTGCATGCAAAAGATCCCACAACAAAGCATGCTGAATGGCCATTCAAGAGAAATATAACCTTTCCTTTAATCTCAAATATTCAGCTTGTAAGTATATTCTTCCTTCATACAATACAAAGCTGAAGTGATTTTAGAAAAGAGAGGAGAAGGATGGAAGACACCTGCAAGCACATATAGTCCTACCCCAAACTATCAGACTGAAGTTTTCTGATGTTCAAGATATATCAACACTTAGTAAATAGTTAGAAGACTATCTTCATGGGCTTAACGAAAGAAACAGAACCCAGTTGTAAATGTATTTTTTAAACACTTGATATTTTGGGAAAAAGCTGGTTTGTTTGTTTGTTTTTTAATTTATTTTTTAGATATATTGGTCAATTATCAATGACATACGAATAAAATGTTTTATTTAGAAAAACACTGCATGATACTGCATACACAACAAAAGCCCCAGGTCTCTTCTGTATAAAATGAGATTATTATCATTAATTCTTATTAGAACAGAAAATGAGTAAGAGTAGGATTTGGCAGAGATGGAAATGAGATTTGAAAGTTGCAGTTTTATCCACAGAGTAATTGTCCAGAACAGTAAATGCACACCTATGTTTTAAAGAGGTACGTAGAACAATTTAATAGTATAACTTATCCTATAAATTGACAAATTATTATTTATGAGATCATTAACCATAAGGTGAAAATGAAATCCTGTTTCAAAATTTCTCATAAATTCTGACAGCAACATTAATTTATATTAATGTACATGCAGTAGGGCATGTGTTTTTTGTAAACGCTTAGACAATACTTTGATTAGTCTATTATTTATGTAACCCATTCAAATGTTCTCAATCAATTACCAAAAGCATACATCTTAATTATTTCTTTCCTGCTGGCATTGGATATAAAGTGCCAGGCAAATTCTGAGCAAAAATTAGTCCATTTCAAGTGGCAATTATCCTGGTTCTAAAAATATTGACTTGATTTTGGTATTTATTGAAAAAATAATGCCTTCCAGTTAAAATAAAAAGTAAGTCAGCTTTTGTGACCCTTAGCTCTCTCTAATGGATCACGAAGTAGCAAGAGGTCAAACGCCTCTTAGAACTAAATTAACTTTCTTGCAAATGTCTTATTATTACCATAAAACTTTTATTTTAATAATAATATTGAATTTTGATTACCATAGAGTTACAGAGACTGTTTCATCATTTTCTATTAAAAGTATGCATTCTATGATGTGAAAAGTTTTACACACAGAAGTCGCAAGAGTTTTACTTCTTTCTTTTCAGAAACATGCATTAGTTTTTTATACCAGGACACACGTGAAGGAAAATGTGAGTGGAATGAAAAAGCTGAGATTCAGACATCAAGAATTTCTTTCAAGAGTAGTTCACTGTGAGGCACTTTTTTCACAGTATGCAGGTGCACCTCAATATCCCAGTGCGGTAGTGACATGCCATCTAGTTTCTAATCATTTACAGTTCAAATACAAGATTAGGAATCTGAAGTATACAGGGCCAGATCTAACCCCATATTTAATGCATAAACACAGGCAGAAGCCTAATTGATTCCATGAATTTTGAGCTACGTGGTTTTGTGCAAAATCCTACCAGAGGCATAAGAAGTTTCAGGTGCTCTGAGATCGGTTTAACCTCCTTGGGGACAATTTCCCCACTCTTTTTAATTCAGGTATGAAAAAAACCAACCCTGACACACATCTAGTATGTAATAATAACCTTAGTCATGGCTTCTTTTTGTGCTCAGCAAGTGGAGAAAGAGAAATTGAGATGAGGGCAATGAGAGGAGGAAGATCTCACCATTTACAGTGTGAGAAATTCTGATATAATGACAATCCTTCACAGACAGTTAGCAGCTTGCAACAGGTATAAAATATGAAATATCCATAGTCTGTCACTTGAGGATGTGGTTATTATTTTGCTTTCTTTTACATTTGTTACAAAGTCTCTAAAAATCTACTGAATCACATCTACATTTCTATTACATTTTAGGATGTTTTAAATCTCAAAGTTAAAGATCAGTCCTACCATGGGGGGTTATGAGATTTCAACCAATGGGAGTTATGAGATTTCAACACAAGAGTTGATGTTGTAGACCACAGTTCTCAAGAAAGAAAAGGGAGAAGGCTTTTTTTTTTACAGAACACTCAAAGAAAATCAGTTTTCCTACCTTCCTAGCATTCACAGAAGTAGCTCAAATAACAGCTAAATCTAGAGTACCTAATATTGCTGCAGGAAAGCATGACTAAACTGCTTGTTTACAGATCAAAAACTACTGGGACTGGAAGTTAACTGTTTCTATGGAAAAGAAAAAAAAAGAAAAACAACAAACCAAAACAAGGCAAAAAACCCAGTATTTTTCTCATGCATCATTTCTTTCAAGCTTCATGGTCACCTTGCACTACTGTTTTTCTCCCTTAACTGACCAATCGTATTCCTTATACTACAGCCAGGTTCTGATTCTGTGTGATCACAGATTTTAAAATAAGAAAAATAAACAATTCTCAGTAACTGAGTGCTTCAATAAATGTGTTCTTCGATACAAAGGCATGTCCCTTGTCATCTTAACTCCTGTGGAATCATTTATATCAGTAATTGAATTTGTCCTTGTCCTTTCTGATTCTTCTAAAAATTCCTCTCTACCCAGCCACAGAGAACTGGAATTGCATATACACACAGAGAAAAAAAAAGAGTACTCACAGTTTGTTATACCCACAAATAAAGAAAATTGCCACATATTTCAGAACTTTAAAGTGCAAAGCTAAATTCCTTGCCATTTCAAAAATGTCTGAAATAACAGATCTCCAAGCATGAGAACCAAGGGAAAATTCTCAGGGGAAAGCCACAAACTTTTCAAACCTCTACAATGTAAAACTTAGAAGTATCCTAGAGCTTTGAAGGTTTATCATCCTAGCCTGACCAGCCATAGAGCTCACTGACAGCAGAAAGAATCAATTCTCAGTGTTTGAGTTGGCTCCACTGCAATAAATCCTGCAAGTTTATTTAAAAGGAACTGCTATTTCAAACCACAAACATTATTATATAAACTGACTGAACTAAATAAAAAGATCTGTTCTTTTGAGAGGCTGCACATGTTTCAGAGAGGTATCCTGCACTTGGTAAGGTAACACAGGTAGAAGACACAATCTTTTCTAGACTGGTAAACACACAATGAGTAAACTAATTTTACTGACTGGACAGTACTCTCAGGCATACCTTATCATCAAACAAAAATTACTGCAATCTGTTAAATTTGATTTCCTCTGTGAGTGACTAATGAAAAGTCTGTAAATTTAGCCCACAAAGAGGTCACTGTTCTCAAAATGTCTGGAACTACTGTCTGAGCAATCTCTGTCTGTGCCAGACTCACAGTCTAGTGGACAGCCATGAAGATTTATTTTGGTGTTTGCATTTGACAGAGTACAAAGGCTTCAGTTTGGGGACATAATGAGTTGAATTTGCTTTCAGTTCAGACCTCATTCATATTGGTTTATACCAAGGATTTGCCTTTGGGTTAAATAAAGCAGAGTTAGACTTGATAGCAGGACATTCCAGATTTGGAATTTCGGATACTGAGACAATGAAATAAGTCAATAAGGGAGTAAGGGAAAGAAAACAAATCATTATTGGCTTACACTTGCTGCACTGATCAAATTACAAACACTAGGGCTAATAATCAATCATTTTGTCTTCACGTGTTCCTGTGTGTTACTGCAACACAGTGAGAGAGCTCCTATAACACGTATAAGAAACCTCACAAGAAGGACTACCAAAGAGTATTTTGCACTGATATGGTTAATATAATTTTCAGCTTTGATATGCAATCACTCCAGCCATCTCTGTAAATGGTGTGTTACAGCTGGTGTATTCTAACTCACCACCAGGAAGAAAGCCATAGGTAACAAATCTTTCCCCTAATTTATGAACTCAGTGTAATGTAAATTAAAGTTATATATAAAAAGCCCCTTCACGGATTATTAAGTTTCTCATTCACACCAAAGCTCGCTTAGTATTGCTGGTCATTGCCAAATATTTAACAAAAGATACAACAACCAGTTCTCATGTTAAAAAGCTTCTCAAGAGACTCACACATTTTTCCAGGAGGAAGTGGTGAGCAGTAAATGCCATGTGAGGTGCACATTAACTCAAATGACCAAGGCATACCCCAGAGACCTTCTAGCACCACTACATCTCACTATAGATCTGCACTGATAGCTCTTTCCCACTCAAGGATGAACAGATACCAGGCACAGATGGTTGATAGACCTCAGATCTGCCAATGACTTCATTTGGCACACAGAGCACTAGAGCAACAGTGCTAAACCATAAACACAGAGTATGCCATGGCAGCGACAGATCTGTCAAGCCCCTGTTTGGAGTGTATTTCACTCAACTGCTCATGCTTGCAGCCCATCACATCCAGGCTTCCCATTCAGGCAGAGCTTCTCGCTCCGAAACCTCAGCTCTGTCCATGGTGGAAAGGCATCTACTACCTGAACTCTGTGCTGAAAAGAGCCCTGTTACAAGGCACGTTTGAAAACTAGATCTTTGTGACTTACATATCCATGCTTACAAGTTTTTCTAAATCAGGAACCTTGAATCCAATTCGACATTACATTCAGCTCAAGACCTACTTACTGACCTCCATGAGAACCACAGAATCAAAAGTGATGAAAGAGACATCCAAAAGAAGAGAAGGAAAAAATAAAATCGCCACAAGATTCTGTGGTGTTTTGTTCGAGACAGAAATGAAAACATATTAGAAGATCTTGGGGAAAGTTTCCTTATTTAGATTTTCAAATTAATTAAAGGAGATGAGTAGTTAACTCTTCATGATATTTGCTCTGAAGCCAAACCAGGCTGCAATACCAAGAATTTTGGAATTTCTTTTACTCTTTGACTGAATGCAATTATCTAATTTTACATGAAAAATTTCCTATTGATCTCTTGTGCCAAAACATCAATGTTTTGGCTGGATTAGAGATTACCATGATTTCAAGAGCCAGTTGCAGTGAAGATGTGCATTTCAAACTGTTATCCTACTTCTTCATCTTACATCTTTAACGGGAGACGGGTTTAGTTCTGAAGCAGACGATTCGATACGAACTAGCAGCAACAGACAGTTTACTATTACGCGCGCAAACTTTTATACACTTTTAGAACTGTAACCTTCCACACCTGTGTCACTCTGACACTCATTATTGGCTAATGATGTTGTTTACATTACAGTGTCCTTCTGTAATTGGTATATTGTACACATCTGCTAAGAAGGTCAGCACAGCTTCTTCTGAGTTCAGTAGTTAGTTCTTTAAAGGTACATCACACTAATTACAGAGGCAGTTCAGTACACAGCTTTACCTTTTTGGTCAAATACCATATGAAATCCCTACACATCTTTGGACACCTTTTTTCATATCAACGAACAGTATTTCAGGCCTTTTTTGTTATCCTAGCACATTAAAGTTTCTGAGGAGTGTGGAGAACACAGCTGTCCCTTGCAGATAGGCTGTCACCACCACCAAGGCAGTAGACCAGCAATTTGGCCTGACATTAACAGATGATTTAATGCAACTGTGCTTCAGGCATCCCTTTATAGTAGTCAGCTAAGTGGTGCAATTTTGATTGGAATGGAATGAAAATAGGTCATGGCAAATTACCTCCTCTCTTCTTAGCCCCACACATACTCCTTCAATCTTTCAAATAAAATTGATTACTAAGAATTTCAATGACATCATTACTAGGACAAATGTTATGTTTGCTATGGGCACCTTTTTTTCCTTTATTTTAACTGTGTGAGCAACATGTAGTGACAAATCTCAGACTTGAAAAGGTGAAGCTTGAAACATGCAAAGTTATGTCACTCTTTGGGTAAAATGAAATATCTTGAAGTTTGTGCAACCTGTCTTAAGCTTTTCACATGTTTCTCCTCTGACAAGTCAGTAACTCCCATGTTCCCCTTGGTGAAATTCTAACTTTTACCCAGCTCTGTAAATCTTATTATTCTTACTTTTTGTAACAGAACTGAAATGCTTCTATTTCTGGAGCAGAACTGGAGAGTGGGAGCTGCAAAGTCACTAATGGATCATATTACAGTATGCTTGCAGGATTCGGCATTATTAATTGGAGCAGAGTAGGAGCATGATATCCTGCTCTTCATCCTCATTTTCCTACTGCTAACTCCACTCCAGTAAAATGGGGCAGAGTTATTAACTTGATTTCAACAGTCACTGCATGGCCATCTATCGAAAACACACTGCTTATTTACTGAATGAGATCAAACTTCATGGGTATCCAGGACTGACTGACTTGGTATTTGTCTTGCCCATTTGTGACAGACAGATGTTTATATGCTTTGTAGTGGTATACTGAGAAAATACATGTGGACCTAATTTTTATACCTGATTTCAACCTAATTTCGCATATTACATAGGCAAAAGCAAAACGTTAATGAATCATTCTTATATAACCTCAGCTAATAATACAGGTGAAGTACTATATGTCACCTCCTTGCATTACCCAGATGATTTCATCATACCAAAGTAATAACTGCTAGGCAGCTCAAGGTAGGTGAGAAGAAATCTAACCTAAATGTTTCAGGGTTTGACAACTTCATCATCACAGATGCAATATAATTGTTACTCATTTGGAGGTGCTTCTTGAGCCAGATCTTCAAGTATATTTATCTCTTGAGGTTTATTGACCATAAGTCTCTAAATCTGGTCTGTGCACTTAGTGAATTTTTGCCTCCCTTTTCTCTACTCTTGTTAACTTTTTAACTATTTCCAAATAACATCTTTTCTACTGGGGTGGGTGGACAGCTTTGAGAACGAGGGGGAAACCAAAAATCTGGAGATAATTTTTTCATACTACCACTTTAAAATTGTTTCCAAGAGGAAAATTCTGAAAGCACAAAAGCTGAGAATGTTTGAAGAGAAGAAAATTTTTAAAAGGGTAGAAAAAAATGGAATACCTTTTCCAAAATGTGATGGCATGAAAGGAGTACTTTTAAATCTCAAAAACTTAAACAAAAATAAATAAAAGGCTTGATTTTGAAACTTCTTCTGGAAATGGCAACAAAAAACATGAAACTTGATTTAGAAACACGGAAAGCATTTTTTTTAAAAAAAAACCACATTTTTTCTAATTGTTTGGTTTTTTCCTATTTGGCATGAGGGTTTTGAAGCAGTGCTAGTCTTACTTTGCTACTTGAGTTACAACCTAAAACAGAACTGAACCAAAAACTTATTTTTCCCTTAGTATAGTGAAAAGAAATACAGAGAAACTCCATATGGAAGCATACAACACTGTAAACCTGCATGTGTCCATAATCACTGACAAGCAATGCTAACTAAAATCTGCCTTGCTTTGTACTAACCAGACAAAATTACAGGCTCTTGAAATGTTTGCACATTGAGGCCCAAAAGAACCCTGATACCGCATCCAGTTCCTTCCATTTTTCTTAGTTTTTTTTCCTATAGATAACTACTAATATTTTTTCCTTTGACATAGATTTTTTTCAAAAGGAGAATTGTTCTTTTTATCATGTCAATAAAGCAGAAAAATAATTACAAAAAGGTTTTAAGTTATTTAGATATAACTTATTTTCCAACTTATTCTTGTAATTCAAACTGTGTGACATTACTGCTTCTAAAAAGCAGTGGTCAGACACATACATTTGTAAATCCATCAGCTTTAGTGATACAACCTCTTTCTCCCCATTGAAGGCAGTTGGAAATCAGTAAGGCAATAGGAAACATGCAGCATGTTCTTCTAGATAGCTGGCAGACCAAATATCTGCTGAGAGCTGGTCATTTAAATTATACGTAAGAAGCATCATCTGAAAATTGTATGAGCTGTTCGCAACATGCAGTGTAGAATTTCACAAATAAAATACTGTCCTTTAAATTTTTTAAGCCCTTGATTAGCACATGCCTGCAAAATGGTTTTCAGCTCAACCTCACCCCTTCCTTCCATGGGCCGTATCCGAACAGTGCTGTCAGATCCAACGACTGACTCTGCTGTGCCTCAGCAGGTGTTCTGCATGAGCCAGGTTAGAGCTGCCTGGGACAGTGAAAAGCAATGCAGTACCAGCTGATATTCATCAAATATATTAAGACCAGAAGGCAATTAGAGGTTTAATAGTACAAAATAAAACTATGAAACAAAAAGCTCCCTATGTATTCAGTTCTGAAATACTGAAATACCCAGCTGATTGCTTTAAACATCCTTGGGGACAAAAAGGGCAACTGCCTATTAAAGGCATTGAACAGATGGTTAAATCCAGAGCACAGTTCTAGACCTCTTCCTAGCTGAAAGGGAAAGCTGATTGAGCTCCAAGCGTGTGCTGACACAGAAGGGCAAATATGACCATATCAGAAAATAGCAGGAAGTGATAAGGCAGAATATATAAGTCAAACTCAATATAAATACAAAATAGAATAGTATTACATGTAACTCTAAAGATGTGATGCATCGAACAAATTAAGTTAAAGCAGTAAATTTAAGGCCTGTATAAATCAGACACGGTATTGAATAAGTTCTTGGATTTCTACAGGTTGTGTGCATTCTTAGTATCTCTGAAAAATCAACTCCTCAAGGGTTTCCAGACATCATTTACTTTATATCTCTTATTTTTGGGCTATTTCAAACATTGCTGTGATAAGAAAACAGTTGAAATAATTGAATTTTTGAAATTCCATAACACTGGACATGTTTAGTCTCAACACAGTACTCACGTTTCCAGTTACAGTGAGGTACAGCTTCTGTGCGGATGCTGCTCATTTTCTCATTCCCCCAGTGTGAGTCCAACATTCTTGGACTTATCCTATTTGATGACAACCCATAGCCACCCAATGACATCTAGCAATACCAAAGATAATTTGCTCACATTGTGTGCTATATTTGACCATACTGGGAAGTAACAGGAGTAAAGTAAGAAAAAAACCAATCCTGCTATACTCCTCTGGACCACAGGATGAACGTGGCACCCAGGATCTAAACCAGAGCATTGCAGAGCTGCATTTTCCACTTGTAGGCTTGGGGGGGGATGAGGTGTGTGTGTGTGTGTGTGTGTGTGTGAATTTTGCTTGAAAGGCTCTGGGTGCTACAACCTGCTCCAATAAGAAATTACTGGATAGCTGGCACCAAATTATAGGAAACCCCTGCCATATTTCTTTGCATTCCTTTGTGACTTTTGAAAGTACTAGTAGAAAACAACTTGGTTTTCTGCCAAGAAAAGAAATGATGGACATACATTGTGTGATTACAGAAGAACAAGACTTGCAGAACCCACAATGCTTGTACCCCAGAAACTATAGAGAGAAGGTCACCATGACATCCATCAGATTCCTTAGCAGAAGGCCATTACTTCAACAACACAGAAAAATCCCAGCATATTGTTCTACCTACAACTGAATTGAATGCATTTTCCTTAGAAATGGTATTTTTCTTTATTGTACGAGATTAGACACAACCATTATGCAGATTTTTTTGAATTGTCACTATAAACTATTAGTATTTAGGAAAAAAAACTGCAATACTTGAAGGCAGCATTAAGCAACACTTCCATTTGAGAAAGAGCCACAGAGAAGAGAAAATATAACCATTTTCTCTAAAGTAAGCTCACAAATTAAACAGAGAACTCCTAGTCAAGGAATATCTAGCAATGAGTTGACAAAAGAACTGTAAAATAGTCACATATAGAGTAACTTTTATTCACACAGCTAGAACCCTAACTTGCAGAAAAAGTCATGAAAAAGCTGAACTCCTATGTATGCTTCCTGCTTAATGAACTCTCTTAGGGTATACAGACTGTAAATTGGCAAGAAAATGGTCAAAGAATTGCATTATTTGATCTTTCACTTGTAATGGGGGGGAAAAAAAAAGTATTTAATTTTGAAAAATCTCTACTAGATATCTTGGAAATAAAGGAAGGTTACATAAACACTGCATTAAGCTCACAGTTCAAATGCTTGTGGGTAGCTAACTAAAGTTCACAGACCTGTATGTAATTGCTGTCTACAGGAAATACTTTTGTTAGCAAAAGAATTTTCTCCTCGCTCCTTCCCCTTTGCCCTTCCACAAACTCTGCATCAAAGAAACCTCCTAAGAGCATTTCTGTAATGAACAGGCCCCTCCCCACCTCTGCAAGATGAACTAAATCTAACAGTCTGGAACAGAATCGGTCAACTTCTCAGAAACATGCTCTTACTGACTATTAATTCATAAAGGTTATACTTTTATACAAAAAGACTTGAAACAAAATGATCCACTCCCTGTTCATTTGTCTTTGTCTAAACTTCATGTGGGTTTTTTGTTTTTTGGTGGTTTTTTTGAAGCTTGTAACATGAAAAAGAGAAAAAATTTGCACTTACTGTAATGCAAATTGGCAGTGATAGCACCAGATGAGTTATACGAAACAACAATTTTGTAGGAAGAAAGTTCAGAAGTTGAACTTGAATTAAAATTTCTGTGAGCACTGAAATTGGGTGATCTAATTCCATGTGGTTAAAATTCTGGACATTTCGGACAAAACAAATCCTTGCCACTAAAAGTCTGTGAACTTTTGTTTGTTTAATTCTTACCAAAGCTCATCACAAATATCCCATAACATTAAATAACGAAATAAAAAGGCAGGAGTTTGTATTTAAAAAAAAAATAAAACAAACAACCAGACGGTAGATGTGATATCATTAAATAGCCTGATTAGTGAAACTTGAAAGCTGAGCAAACATTTTTAAAAATAACATGCAATTTTGTTTCATTTATTCTCTCTAGCTTGAGATATCTTGAAAGGCATTGAAACTTAGCATTTATCAAAAATGTCTGTGTTTTCCCAGCACTCAAATGATACACTACTATTTACAGAGTGCCATTTACTGCCACGATAATGTATTTTTTCATGTGTAAGTATCATCTGCACTTAAATATGCAAGACCAGGAAAGTAATTACCAGTAGTGTGCCCTGGAAAGCTGTTGCTATAATTTAATTTTCTTCATCCCAATTTTTGAGTTAATTCAATTGTTTTCTTAACCTTGGTTCATGATTTCAGAAACTTTAAGAATATGACCTCTACATTTCAAAGTCTCAATGTACACTACAGTCACTGAGAAAATAACAATGTTCTTATGTTATTTCAAGCAAGAAAGATGGGTGAGATGGCTGTGCTGGATTTACAAACCCAATGAAATATTTACAAAATAACCCTTTGAATCACAACATTCTCATAGTGTTTCATGCCATTTTTTTATATGCAGATTCACGTTTTGCAAATCCTTATTTACAGTTGACATACTCCTTACTTTGAGCTATTTTATTCCATTTTGTGCAGACCAGATCTTTCCATATACCCAAGGCAAGCAAACCAGATAGATAAACAGTGAGTTCAGCAAGTAATAAGGAGAAGCTGGCATTTCTATTACACCTGATAACACGCAGGGTGACAGCAAAGACCATACTCATTTTTGGTTACAATGCTAGTGGATCCTAGCGAAATCCTCACCTCACCTCCAAGTGAAAACTCCAAGTTTGCACCATGAAGCTCTGTCGTAATCATCACAGAAATAAAGTACAAAACTGGATTAGAAATATGAACAACAAGGCACGAGGTTATTCAAATCTGTTGCATGTCTCGTACAGTTTATGACACTGACTCCCTTCCCTATGGTTTCACCCAAACATCGTGGCAAAAAAGTACATGCCAAAATACATTCTTCCTTGATGAATTATGACCTTTAAAACTGAATATTCTGGCTATGATTTAAGAATACATTTTCCTTTGATTTACAACTTGTCTCTAATCTGATTTGGCTGCATATGAAAATTTTACCTTTAAATTGTTGTATTTTCATTAATAGGAAGAGGTAAAACTACCAAGTAATTCCAAAACCCAAGACATTTCCCCCTAAGGAGTCTTTCATGGTAAAATAAAAATTTGAAACCAAAATTTAAAAAATCACACTATGTAGGTTTTTATTGCTAGCTTTTATTATGAGAGCCATATGAGAACAAACAACATACATTCAGACCTTTTTTCACCAATGTGGAGATAATCCTTTTTTTTACATGCTATGACAGAAAAGAGTACTTTGTTCCACTAATCACTATTTAAGTTAACATGTATTTTTAAAATATTTTACATGCTGTGCTACTTTTGGCACATCTACAATATAAATCAGATGTGTGAAACTGTACAATTGCAAGCTTTAGGTTATATAACAAGAATTTAAAATATCAAGCCTTCAAATACCAAATACTTTCGCTGGTTTGTGGATTTTTTTCAATCCTAATTAAAGTGCAAACCATTTTGAAAGTTTGAATCATGATCTAGCTTTTCTGATCAGTCTTTCCAGACTGAGTCCAGCTGTTTTCCCACAGACAGTGAGTAACATCACCTCCTTGGTGATACTGAAACAGGTGCCCCTTTTCACTGGCAAGGCTCTTACTAGCCACAAATGAAGCACTTCCTTCAACTTCACTGTTTTACTTTTTTGACATTTTATACTCACTGTGATAGCACTGGATTCAAGAATTTACGGAACTATTAGTACTTGATGGATCATTTAAATCTGATGTACAGATTGTGTAAGACACTGAAACCAAATATGTGAAAATAATCCCTTAGGATTAAATTTAGACTTCTAAATCTGTTTCTCTGAACTACATCACCAAACCTCAAATTACATGTCCATGTTTTTTTTAATAAAGAAGATGAGAAGCAGGAGAATGAAAAGGAACAAACATTATAAAATTACTGAATTAAGTAAAGAGAAATTAAATAGAATGCAAAACAGTTTGTGGATAGAGTATGGAGGAGACAATCTGACAAAATACCAGTTAAGGTCAATGGTGTTTCCAGGATCTGTGCATGAGATGGGAAGAAGACAATGACAACAGTGTGACTTCTTTACATGTTGCTTATTGATAAATGTGTCACTGAGTAATACTTGACAATATTTAATGACATGAATGCAGAAGTCTTTCACCAGAGGACACATGTGAAAGTGAGAGCCAAGTGAAGCACACTGGGTCTTGATAAGGGAAAGATGATCTATCTGTACCACAATACTTCCCTAAGACTCAAAAACAACAGCAATGGGCAGGAAAGTTAATCAGGCTTTAAGAGAACTGTGTTAGTGCCAGCATGTGGAAAGATAGAAGCAGCAATGTTTTAGTCAAAACAAAGATAATGATTGAACTTCTCTATAAAAGCCATTATTTAAAAAGCTGTGTTTATACAAATCTGTTCCAGGACACATAAAAAGACAATTGCAAAATAAAGCTCACTGATATTTACATATTCAGGCTTCTCTTTGCCAGATCTGTGTGCGTGATATGAACATACTCTCATGCCACTTCATGAGTTTGTCTAAAAAAAGATATGTTATTTACAATAAGTTCTTTGGCAGCAGTTTACCATAAAGCCACAAATTTTGCAAACCAGGTATCCACAGTAACTATCTGCACAATAATTGAACTTAGGTATTATCAGTTTAAAAATTATTTTAAACCAAAAATGCTACATATCTGAATCAATAAACATTTGAGCCTGTACATCCCTTTCATTTCCACAAGGAAAAATATTTAGCCTCATTAGAACTCAGCAAATAATTTTCAAGGAATCATATACCCTCCAAAAGTAGTTTCTGCCTTTACTTTTGGAATCCCTGAAAGCAGATTATAAATCTGTCAAAATTCAGTCAAAATCAGCTCAAATCTTTCTTTCTTGTTGTTGCTATTTTTGAACTCAATGAGCCAACCATGAGCTAGGTAGTAAAAATTCACACTCAAATACTAAAATTGTGATAGTTGTCGAGTCTGCAGACACATTGGCTGACTTAGAATTTGACATTTTTTAGCTTATTGCAGCTTATTGAAACATTGAAATATAGGTGCTAAATGTAAATCACTGGCTGGAAGAAGCCCTGCCATAGTAGAGTAGCAATTAATGGAACAATGAATCTTGGAAAATATTCTTTATGTTTTAGCCCACACAGAAATTGTCAGCTAGACCATACTGAAAATTATTATTTTGAGAATAAAATTTTCTTTCCTTCTCCCAGTGTCCTATTATTGGAATAACAACTACTTCTGTTGTTACCTTTTTGCCTAAAATTCTGGAAGCAAAATAATAGAGCTTTTCATCAGTAGTGAGAAAACAAAAAGGTAATGCTTATGGAGAGCCTTTCCTCATTGCAGCTTCTCATGTGCAAAGCTTCTTTCCTGCTTCTCACTTTGGCAACACATTTTTGTGACTACAGGCTGAAATCACAGTTGAGCAGGCCTGAAATCCCATTATTTGTCTGTATATCTGTAGCTTTATATTTCTACTTGCTCAAGGACATCAAGCAATGCACAGAAATTAGTTAAGTGTTATAACAGCCCCGTGAAGAATGGGAATGCAGAACTGAACCATAAATATGTTGAAGGTAACACCAAGGCCACAAAGCACTTCAGGAGCAGTTTGGCATACAAAGGAATTTTTTTTAGTCTTTGACTGCATCCAAAAGGTTTACAGTGAGAAAGAAAACCCCCTTAATGTTATTTAGAAAATAACAGAAGCATAAAATCCACAACTGAAATTGGATTCCTGGCTTTACACTTTCCTGTGGCACATGTTGATGGTGCAGGGCTGTGCTACAGCTCCAGGCACAGTGTTGGTCATGTTATGCCAGTTAAGGGCCATGTATTATTTTCTCTCTTCTGTTTTGGCTGTGTGATGCTGTGAAATCAGCCAGTAGTTCCAACACACTTCCCTGGTGCATGTTCTGTCTGCATTTGCCTTTTGCCACTTATGCAGATTACTGCATGACCATGAACTCCCATTACATGGCAAACTCATCTTATAGAAAATACAAAAATAGGAGACACAAAAAGGAGGGAAACAAATCTCCTCAGCAGCCCAAAACCTATTAAGCTCCAGAGCACTTTTAAAAGCTCAATCACAAACCAGGAAGGGAAGACCCTGAAGAACTGGGGACAAGAGCAACCAAACATCACAAGAAAGACAAGAAGCTACTGGAGAGGGTCCAGTGTAGAGCCACAAAGAAAATTAAGGGTCTGAAGCATCTCTCTCATGAGGAGAGACTGCAAGAGCTGGGCTTGCTTGGTCTAGAGAAGACTGAGAGGGGATCTCACCTCCCTGGGGCAGTCATAGCACAAATGTGGTAGAGTTTCTTGTCAGTGCCCGCCCTGGCTCCTGTCCCTGCCCTGAGCCCCCTGAACCCTCGTGCCAAGCCCGCACAGGGCCACTTCACAGGACTTGCTTTCTCCAGTGACCCAGCTCATGACAAAACACTGCTATGAAAAGGTTACAGCACTTAAGGTATAATCACAACAGAAACATCATTATTCCAGCCTGATAACAAATGTTATCTGTTCCTCCTCCCCACCCTCCATGATGGAGGAAGACTAAACAAAAAGCTGTGGTAAGCAGGTTTAGTAGAAAACTACTGCATAAACAGATGCTTCTAAAACAGATGACAAGAAAATCACTGAGATTCTTGAAGGATTTAAATTATTTTCTTTCATTGAAAGAAGAAAATATGACAAGATCTAAAAGGCTGTCTTCCCCCTTCCCATTTTCCCATGAGGAAACAGCCCTTAATAGTCAAAGTTTTGCTGTGACATAAGAAAAACAATTCGTCATCAACAGTGCATTTTCCATAATTATACTCTTCTCTGTATATTGAAAGCATGTGCAATTTCTGGTTCCTACACAAGTTATCTACAATGAATTTTAGAAAAAAAATTTTTTTTGTCTGAGAGAACTAAAACACATAAATGGCATATATAAATGAATGTAGAAAAATAATACATGTGGGAAAATAACACATGTATGTAGGAAAACATTCACTACTATTCATTTTCAGTGGACGAATACTACGAACTGTTTTTCTTGGAGTCATTGGATGGGCACAGTGAAATTTGTCATGTTTTCCACTTTGAGGAACAGGTTGGGATGAGTGGTAACTTATTTCTTTCTGTTTTAACAGAAGGCCCCAGCTAGAGAGTGTTCATTCAAATCCATATGGAATTTTGTTTAAAAACTCTGGGGAAAAATTGTCTTTTCAGATCATCCACGCATTTGCTCAAGTTTACATCGTATCTCAAAAATAATTTAAACAAATTTCTGGTTCTCTCTGAAATCTTTGTATATGATTTTACAGCTATGCATAGTGCTTATAGTCTTCTGTGAATAATGCCAAAAATACAAGGCTTTTTCATGAAAATAAGGCAATTATTGTCACACAAATCACAGTCTCACTGGAAATACAAGTTTTCCCTTTCTAAGCTCAGTCTTTAAGCCTCCAAATAAAAGAAAAATGCAAACTCTTGCATGATTCATGCTGCTTTCAAGAACTCTTCTTCAGTCTTCCTGCAAGACAGCTGAAAGCAACTATGCAGATGCCAAGAATTTAGGAATGCAAAAGCATTTACATCAGCATACCAGAAACTTCTTTCTCATCCAAGTAATATTTTAACAGAAGTATAGTGGTTTATGTTAGATAGCATAGGGTACCTGCCCATAGATTTTACCCAGACAATATCTCTTCTGGAGACTATAACCAAAAGCAGCTGTGGCTGACACAAATCAGAATAGAATATCCTTCACAGGTAGGAGAAAATGGGTCTGACATTGAACACCAACGATAATGTGTGAACTAGATTCAGCTAATGGTTTGTCAGTAAATGACATGTTGCAGAATCTGATTATTTTATAGAAATGCCAATCTCATACAATTCATGCTGTGATACAGGAGAGCACATTTAACTTGAGCAATAACCTTTATGATGTCTGGGGAGTTTTCTGAATTATTTGCCAGGAATTCCTTATTTGTAGGATTTTTTTTAAATCAAGTCCCCTTGAAAACTGGCACAAAAGATGGCACTTGGAGCTTAACCAGCCACATCAATACAAAGAACATCCAACATCACAAATAAAGACATTAGTCTAAAACTACAATAAATGTTTCTAACAGTGTTGCTAAACAGTCTGCATATCATATTATTGGGCTAATTTGATTTCTCAATTCAAAAAATAACTGGAAGATGCCTGTGCTAATGAGGCCATTCTTGTAATGATCAGGCCCATCCAACTTCAGAGACGCAATAGGGGCTTTCAGTACTGGACCAGTTCCTCAGGTATGCACATCAGAACAGTTCAAGCAGATTTCACATGGCACTGATACAATTTATAAAAGTGAAGAATCCATCAAACATTGATAAAAATGTAATATAATTTGGGAGGAAGTTCATTGCTTTCTTTGTAATATCAAATATTCTACCTAGACCCAATTCATTTGCTGAATTCTTTTTGTCTGAGATTCACTCTCATTTCTTTTTAAAAGGAATCTCTGTTAAGGCTAGAATGAATTAAACATTATCACAAGAAAGAAAATGGCAATAAGTACACTAATTGGTACTGACAGCAGTTTCAAAATAGCATCCTTTCTCACTGTACAGCAGTACATTGGTTAAAATGGGAATTCTCTGCTCTAAGAACATGAAAACATAAAACCACCCAACTCTTATATGGACTTTAAGAAACATCTGCAAACTGATCAAATAAAAATGCAGATTTATCACAGAAGTCCTTGACCTCCAAGACAGCTTTTCAAACCAGTTAACTTTCCTTCTTGAAGTAGAACAATTTTCTTATGCTTATCTCAGACTGTGTGGGTGGATGAATGAAATCAAGCGCCTATGAATCTCTCACAAAGATATGATGTCTCTGTTCTCAGGCTCTAACAGCATCTCTTGTTTTTTTAAACTAACATGCCTGATGAATGATACAATTTTCACCATCATTTTAAATATTCAAAAGAATGTGCATAATTATTTTCTAAAAATACGCCAGATACAATCTCTGTCTAGGTTTTTAAACTGTCTAGCTGGAGCTGATTTTGGCAGCACTCACAGTGGGATCTGAGCACTTCCCGGCTATCAGTCTGCACTCTGTATTCTGGAAGCCTGTCCCAAAAAAGCTCCCCCAACAGCACATGTCTGTTTATTGTCCTGTTCTGAAAATCTCCTTCTTCTGAGGATGACTCTGGCTATGAAGAGCTTCACTGATATCCAAGAAAACACTGTGCCTGTGTCAACCAATAATATGTAAGACTACACTGAATAAAGGAATCCCAAGTGATCATTCTGGCTCATGCCTTGCGCTTCCTTATAAAATGTGCCAAAATTATATCTATATAGAACCATTTAGTAGGGAATAGGAACCCTTACAAGACTTCCAAGAAAATTCCAGGTTAGTTACTGACTATAAAGATGTCAATATCTAACACTGTTTACTTCAGTAAACACAGCAAACTCAAAGGCAATAGAGGGGGTACAGAGGCCACACTGTACCCAAGGACAGAGTGTTCTATGCCCATGCCAGAGCAATCATGCTGGCTGGTGTGCTGCCATGCACCTGCACTGCAAACAAAATCTAAAGCCAGCAGCAGCCTCCAGTGCCATACACACATCCCTGAACATAATTCATTTTCTGAAACATCTGAATCAGGTGTGTGACCTTGTGTTCACACTGAATAATAATAACTGTTATTGAGATGAAAACATTTTAGACAGCTTGTGAGCAATTTCAGAATTCATCATGAAAAAAACCCAAAACACCTAAGTACTTAAAAGTATTGATTATGAGGTATGGTCAGAGAATCAGACACTGCATAGTGACTTAAACTAGCATTAAAATAGCTGGAGTTTACCTGACATGAATGAGAGGCACCCAACAATCAGTTACTGCATCTCAGCTCAAGGGTGGCAACTTCTTAAGACATGCTAACTTAATAACTTACAATCATCTTCTCACAATTCTAATTTACATGACATTGTTTCAGCAAATAGATTATACAGGTTGCAAATGATCTGCAGGGATATTAGTGTATTAGTTAAAACTGTAACAATGCAAATTAGGACAGGCCCTTGGCTATACACTTAGTCACAAATCATTATTCTAGTGGTGCCAAATGTAGAATACATAACATACTAATAGGGCTTTCAGAAACTGTGGCACATCAGTGAAAATACACCAGCTATTGCCTCCTTGATTTTTTTCTTCAGTGTCACATAAGAAGATAAACAAACTGCAGTAAATATAGGAAGACAGTAATAAAGATAGCAAGTGAGAAATTGTCTTACAACATGGTGTTGTTTGGCTGCAATGCCTACTAATTCTTGCAGTAAAATAACTGAGAATCTGAGCACTATTTTTCAAACCTTTGACTTACAACATACTTCCTATGCGGCTTTGCTCACATCACTTATTCTCTCTATGACCTAGGGCTCTGCAGTGACTAGAAATTGTTTGATCCAACTACACACCTCTGTATCCCAGTTTTCTTTGTTTTCTCCCTGTCCTTTGAGGCTCATAATACCATTTCATAAGAACGTGATGCAGCAAAAACAAAAAGCTCACACCCTTTGTTCTTGTTTCCTACAGCTTTCTGTAATCTCACACCCTGTTTTCTGCAGTGAATAAGCCCAGAGTCAATTAACAGCCAAACTTCTTGGAATGTAAAACCTGTTTAACTCAAAGGAACTACACATCAGTGTTTCAAACATATCTGAACTGTTAACCAGAATTAACTGCCTGATCAGACTGTCTCATATGGCTGACAGATAGATTCCAATTTCTCAAACACTGTTATGCAAAAAAAAAATGCTCCTACATGAATAATATATCCAGAGATCTTTTGTCAACAATTTTAGATAATTCTAGCTTCTATTTTTTTATTTGTAAGAACATGACCTTCTGTAATGTTGCTTAACCAACTATGATTTCCAATTATTCTAGGGAAGAAAACATCAAGTTTTCTTCAATGTAGCTTTAAGGTAGCAGCATCTTGAGTGACAGTTAAAATTAATACAGTTATGCCTATTTTAAATTAAATACTTCTTAGTGAAAGATTGTTTTAACTCAATTATACTTCCATCCACGAGGAAAATAAAAAGTATAAGGAATTACACGCTTAAAGAAGCTCTTAGTGGTTCCACGGAAGAATGGTAGGCGAGAAAGTTCTCTCAAAAGAGGCCATGAATACTTCCTACCATTTTATTTACTTGAAACCAATGGAAATGAAAAATTCCCTTGCCCTTAATAGCATCATAGAAATTTAGTCATAAAACATTGCCATCACTGAGCAAACAGATCTAATTTTTTTTTACTGCATATGGTAATGCATGGGTAAGAAATGACATTCTTTCAAGAAATTGCTTATTAATGTGTCTCAAACATCCCTCAAAAAACTATGTCATGTTTGAGAAGTAAAATCTGTCTTTGAGGATCATTTTGGTTTTGGTCTTTAATGCCACCAGAAGAAGTTAGAAAGAGGATAGTAACATCTGTTATCATAGACAAATGCCCAGTACACTGCCATGACTAAGGTTGTTTCGTCTTTAGTGCCTGTCCTAATAACACTCACGTGTTGGCATTAGAAGGACAAACACTATACTTGGTCTCTGCATAGGCTGAAAGGAATCACTAAAAAGTGTTAGTTTGCTTATCAGTACAGAACAAGGTAAAACCTATTTGCTGTCGTGCAACCTGCAATGCAGAAAAACAACACTATTTCCCCACTGGCAGCATTAGAACAGTGGAGAAACAGATTCCCCATGTCCAGCATGTTAGCGCGAGTTATAAGACACAAGCATTGGCACAGAGCTCATGACACTCAATGGAAAAACTCCCACTGACTACAAAGTGTTTTGATCCAGTGTTTTTCTACACAGGCCTGACCGTAATTGATTTGCAGAAAATGAAGAAATAGAATATATTTTGATATTATTTATTTGGTTCTTTGGCAGAACAACATCTGTTCTCAAAAAAAAAAAAAGGAATTTTTTGCTTTCCATTCCTAAGGACTTTTCCTCTTAAGTTTTGTTTATGATCATTATATTTAAATAGTCACCACTTTCATAAAAAACAGATTATAATCTGTAAAATACTGGCTCTGTTACCAAACGCCATTTCCACTACTGCTGGTAGAACAAACATATATACGCAAAAAAATCACTGTGAAAAAAGAATTCTGGATTAAAATCATCTTCAGCAGTATTTTAGGGCAGCATTAAAATTTCCTGCTGAACTAAGTAAAAAAAAATATTCCGTTGTCTGCATATTCCTCATTATCATTCTTATTTCAGATAATTTTGTGCTAGTCCAGTAAGTCATTCAAAGGCATTTAAAAAAAAATAAAAAAAAGAATAGTAGGATGATCACAAGTGTTTCCAAGATAACTACCTATGTTTTGATAGGAGTGATATAAGACCCTGTAGGTATTTATAATACTGAATTGTTTATAATCAGAAATCAAGTCTTGCCATACCCAATCCCTCTGATCTCTGAGGACCAGCTGGAATGCACGGGGGTTTATTGCCTGCTAAACTTCTACAGTCTTAATCCAACCTCTGCCATCACTTTCTACTCACTACTGTATCAACTACTGAAAATTGCATAACCACACATCATGCATTTGCACAAGTTGCAGAGTGCCAGGTGGTGCTACCTGTTCAGCATCACAGGAAAATGTTAATTTTAGAAATATTCATGATTGAGGAAGTTCAAATCTACATTTCTATATCACAGTGTTGACTCCAAGTTTTAGACTCCTTTTAATTGCCTGTACATAGCATGATAGTCACCAATGGAAGACAAGAAAACTCAATCAATAAAAATGTTTACAAATTGCAAACTGGAGATGAAATCATGTTGATCTTCTAAATGATGCTGCAATGTTTTCTTGGTCTTGCACTATTTACTTTCCATCTGAATTTTAACTGATTATGCTAGGACTTCCCAGCCTCATCCCTACACTGGGAAAAACCCTTCCAGCTTGTGGACTCTTCACCAGTCATCTCAGCTAACTGGCTGTGGCACAAAATGCCCTGGCTCTTTCTGCTCTTCCTCAAGTCACATATTTATGACTATTTCCTCCTGTGAAGAATAGATCCTCAAAGACTAAACTGCATTTTTTGAAGGCATGGATACATTGAGAGAAATAATGTGTAAGACAGGTGTTCAGTTGTGGTATCACCTTGACAGAAAATTCTCAGTGCTGCAGGCAATTAAAATGAAAGATGTACTTATTACTGAATTACTATTAATTTAATCTATCTGATAAAAGCACCTGTTCTGGAAAAACGTGTCTGCGTTTTATTCAACTCCATCAGAAGAATAAAGGATGTTAAATGGATGACTCACACAAGCAAATGTACATCCTGAAGCATTAAGCACTAACATTTAACTGCACAGCATTTTCCCCAGTGTTCTGGTTGATTGAAAATGTCCCTGAGTAACTGAGAATTTAAAGATACAGAACTTTCAAATGCCTACACACTTAATAAGAGAATCAGATTTCAGGCACCAGAGGGCACAGAACCCTGTGACCCATTCACCTGTGCAGTAATCGCCATGCAGTGTATCAACCTTGACCAGAAATGAAGCAGCCACCCCGTACCTATCCACCACCACCACCTCAGTGGGATGAGGAAGAGAGAAGGAAGAGCAAGAAAATGTGTGGGTTGAGATAAAGGCAGTTGAATAACCATACTCTCACCCCCACTCCAAACCAGGGGCTTCTTTTTTCGAGAGAGATGTTATATGATGTGAAATATCCCTTTGCCTGATGTGGGTCAAATGTCCCAGCTGTGTCCCCTCCCCAGTCTACTCACTAGAAGAGGGCAGAGTGTGAAAAAGAGATAGCCTTAGGGCTATTCCAGCACTATTCAGCAATAGCCAAAACATGGATGTGTTTCCAACAGTTTTAGTCACAATTCCAAAATGCAGGGCCATAAGGGCTGCTATGAAGAAAGTTAACTCCACCTCAGCCACACCTAGTACAGTCCAGCACATCTGTAACTACTCTGTGTGCTGACAAACTAATTAAAAATCACTGTCCTCTATGCTCCCCAGTGCTCACTACTCTTCCACAGTTACTCTTACTCAAACTAAAACGGATCACAGCTAAACTTCACAAACCTGACATCTCTGTTGGGCTCCCAAGCCATTTCTGACTGTCCAGTAAACCAAGGACATAACTGTTGCCATAATTACTTTCCTTTCCCATATAAGATGGAGCTCACACCTACACCGATATAGATGATGCTCCACATCTGTGGGACTTAATATACACTAAGGGCATATAATTGAAACAAATGATATTTTTTCATTTTGTGCCACTGTTTCCTATCTTTCCTTCTGGGAGACTGAAAACATGTCTTCAACTTCCAAAATCCAGAGCAAAACCTCTTTGCAGATTTGTTATACTTTTCTGTCATTATTGTTCTCAGTCATCAGGAACCCCATAATTTCCTACTTCAGTTGCCACATTGACACATTTCTTCCTTAAAGCTTTTAATGATGATTTAGTTACTCTTATTGCTTAGAACTCTGTTTATTAGGGTTAAGTTTAAGGTCTCAAATTAATTTTCTCCAGAATAGGAGGTCCTTCATTCTGTCCATAAAAGGCCAAAAACTCACATGACAACATCTTTCAGTTAACATTTCATGCATTAGAAAGCACCAAAATTAACAGAAGTCCAGCTAATGATCTATGTCAAGCTACAGTACGCACAGCATGTTTGAAATCCAACATCTTCAGATATTTCTGTCTCACATTTAGTTGGCAATGCATGACCTGGGCTGCTAAAGGGATGTGCAGCACAGCAAGACTAACATCTGGGGTATAGAAGTATATTAGTTAGAGTACAGAGTTGCAAATGCAGGTTGTGGCGATTGAAAAACATTGTGCTTAAAATTCTAGCCACATGAAGAACAGAAAGTTTAAATCAATTGGTCACAATCTATTTTATCAAAAATCTCAGGTGCAGAAGGATGTACCAAGTGGATTGTCATATTACCAGAGGCAGTTCTGTAAAAGTTTTGAGGGACATGGATAAATTCTCCTGTATTTGCACCCATATCTAGAGCATATATCTTTCAAAAAGATAATGTTTTAATTCAGCCTTCAATCATTGGCCTTAATGAAAAAAATGGAATTGAAATTTTGTGGTCTGTATTTCACAAATAGAAAAAACAAATCACCATAATAAGTATTCTGATTTTCAGAATGAGAAAAAGAAAACCGTAACCTCTTCTCTAGCTTTGACTATTGTCTCAAAATTAAATCTGTAAACTTCAGATTAGCCTTTTAGTATGTATCTTCATGCCACTGCCTAGCACACTTCTAGCCACTTCAATACAATCTCTACTTATCAGAGATCTGTGGTTTCTAATAAACAGCCCAGGAAGTCTGCCTGGGTTAAACTTTGCTATACATTCATCAAAGCTCTTTTCTTTATTTCCTTTACCTTTGTCACATACAATGCCTCAAGCAACCAATATTAAAAATGCACATTTGACATAAGAATGTATGTCCTTTACACTTAGAGAAATAAATATAACAGAAAAGGTTCACAGGAAAAAATAGTAGCATTTTTCATATGAGTGAATGATGTTAGAGAAAGTAACAGGTAAACTTTTGATCTTTTTTCCAAGTATATCAGATAGTATAACAAAAGCCTGTCTCAGTCTACAAGCAGTAATTCTCCCTTTTGACATTCAAGGCAGGAACACAGTTCCTAAGCCCAGGATCTCTCATAGTACTGTATGGAAATCACAGCTCAATGCCGCAGTGACAGTCTCATATTCTCCCACTGTTGCTGATATATACAACTCACATTGTGTTGTAGAAGTAACATGAGCCAAATTCTGCTCTTGCTTAGGACACACACCGAGCTTTTATTTACTGTGCTATGATCTCTGCAATAGTATTACAATGTTGAAAGGCACCCAACATTTTGAATGCATTTCTTGACATTTGATGTAAGAAATGAATTTATCAACTTACATAATCAGAGATCAAATTTACTTTAAAAAAGGCTCTGCCATTCTGAAGCATAGTTTAGTTTTCTGATTTGCTAGCTAATACATAAAGGCTCTACAGCCTTTACTAAGAGCTTTTCAAAATCTTGATATATCATTTAAGAAGTATAAAACCATCTATCATTTGGACATAATCTTCCATCCAAAAGTATTTTAAAATTCAGTACACAAGGTATTCCACATGTCCACTGCTTGCTGCTGTAATTTGTTAAATGAGAAGATTTTGGAGCAGCACCTCAACTAATGTTGCATGGGCTCCTTTATTGCAAAGAACTGTCACACTGCACATCTGGTCTGGCAAGGTGGACACAGTGCCCTCAAGGGGAAAGCACTACCCTTATTTCTCTTCCTTCTTTCCACCTCTCCATTATGCTCTTATTTGCAGACTTCTCATGGGGTACATCATAACCCCACTCCTCTTCCTCATGAGAAATAACATGAGCCAAATTAAGCTTTTAAAAAGCTGTCTTCACTCACTCATTTTCACAAAATGATTAATTTAATTTTCAATATTTATCTCAATATTAAATTTGTATGTCTTTTTATCTGATATATTTGGGCACTACTTTTTTTTTTTTTGGAAATACTCAGGTGTGGCAGTACTCCCAAACACAGTAAAAAAGATGGCCATTTAGGAAGTCATTTTCAGTTCTAAGCGACTATTTGCATTATTAATATGTAATACAGAATTGATACTCAAAGCTCCCAGTGAACCAGAATCGGTGAGCCTAGTAACATGCATATTTACAATGAGTACTTCTCATTAAGTGTATGATTTATAGAGTTGGGTAGCAATTGTGGAGATGCTGTAAACAGGAAAAAGCCAGCCAAGCTAGAAGGAATGTGTTAATTAAAGGATACAAGTGAAAAGCAGCCAGATAAGGAGAAGGGAAAATCCTGGCCCCAAACAGGAAGAAAGGGAGGGAGGAAGGAGGGAAGGTACCCCTCGCTAGATTTGCATATCATATCCCAGGGCCCAGCAGCAGCTAGCAGGAGAGGGAAACACTGATCCTTCACATCTCTATTTAGTGCAGGTCCCCAGGCAGCTTTCCTATTGAAAAAGATCTAGGAAGGAAGTTGAAAAGAAGGACAACAAAAGGAACAAAAGAGAAAGTGAGGGAGTGGAGCTCAGGGCAGAAGCTGCTCCAAAGGAAGGGCGGTTTCTCGGCAGCTCACTCCATGGATACAATCCAAGGACAGGCAAAGTCATTCCAGTCAAAACTGAGATGGAGTGACTAAAAGGGCAAACTCGGAGGCTGAGTAGTGGCATCACTGTATTCCCAATGGGTTATGTATTTAGACAAGGCAAAGTTTGTAGTTAAAGCTAATGCCTTTCTTCAGAACAACTGATGCAGTGTGGAGGGGGGGAAAAGGGCAAGATTTTTGGCTATACAAGCCCTTCTTCAAGTTAGATACTGAGGTGCGACACTAAGGGATAGTGTGTGTGGAAGGACATTCAGTGGGATGTCCCAAAATAGACATAGAATTCAATCACAGGTATACCTGACCACATGCTTTTTTTATTCTCCTTTGCATAATATTTTTTATTATTCTGTAATGCAGTATCTAACCCACATTTGCCTCATTATTTTGCTTTGACTTTCCCTAGCAATATGAGTAATTTCCAAATAAACTTGCAGATCAAGAACCCTGTTCTTGATGAAACACTCATCCTGTTAACCCTAATTGCAAGTATAGTCTTATTTTTGACACCTGCTTTATGGTTGTGAGGATGTGAAGTGTGTCCTTCCCCCAAGTTGTGAATGGTATCAGAGGGAATGGCAGGGATATGTGGGCACAGAAGAAGGCTTTAGCAAAACTTCCATGAGCCCCAGGCACTGGGGAAATGGCCTCTCCCCATTGTAATATTCATAGATATAAGAACAGGTGTAGAATTTGATGGCATAATCCAAATTACCCCAAAGTCCATGGTGAACTTGCTGACTCAGGACAGGTCCTTAAATCAGATCTCATGTGGGAAGCCACAGACAAATCTATGAAGCAAAGCAGACTGACATTGCCGTTTAGATCTGAAATAACTCTAATAATTGCCTTGGGTTTAAGTTGCAAGTGTTCCTTGGTATTCAGATAGCTGGTTTTTCTCAAATGCAGTCTGCCAATAGTGGAAATGAAGCCTAAAGAGGAAACACTTAAAATAATTAATAATCATTATGGTCTGGATTTAATTTAACATGGTCTCAAATGTTATCCGTGGTCTTGGAATATTTTTCTGAGGTTTACTGGAAATTTATGAACTCTGGGAAAAAACTCTACTAATAATGGAAGGAACAGACAAAAGCAAGAGTGTTTTAGAACTGCAAGACCTTAAGGGCTTGTTGGTTTTGATTAATCTTAAAAAACCAAAATCATAGTATTTTTCTTATTTTGTCCAAACTCTGAAGCATAAACAGAATAACAGACAGAAAAAAAACATAAATAAATAATTCTTTGGGGTTCTTAGAACTCGGTACAGAACTAATTTGCTGGAGGTCTTAAAAGCCAGTTCTTCAGCGAAGGGAGTAAACAAATTAAACCACTATACTGCTACTCCCCTCTGATATGTGTATTGTTAAATGGTTCTAAATAACATAAAAGAGAAAATTTTTGACTGTTGAGGATCAGAAGGGTTTTTCAGAGTTAATTAGCTGAAAGCTAAGAATATGTCCCATAAACTAATACCAAGTTCATAGTCTCTCTTTTCACACTTTTGCCATTAATTATTTCTGTTATGCCAATGGGAAAACAAAGATACCGGCCCTAATCAGTGCTCCCAAGTGTTTGTTAATGAACTCTGAGGAGACCAAACAGCCATAATTGTCTTTCATAACTGGAAACCTTCCTTGTAAAGAGGTTCTTTGTCTGCATATCACATCTTTATATAGCTTAATATTGCTTTTATCACTTCATTGCTTTTGTTACTTTTTCTTGTGGGAAATGTTTTGATTAGATAGAATATACCTTCAGAGATTCTTCCTTATCTTTCACAATAGCTATTTCTGGATTTACAGCAATAATGCAACCTCCATAATCCTGAATTTGCAGAATTTTCTCATTATTTTATCATAGTACCTTCACCGGCACTTATCAGCCTCTAACACACATAGCCAGCTTAGCAATTATAATGACTGTATTATTGCCACTTAAAAGTGAGTTGTAAAGTCTGTGACTAAAATAGAAAACTGGACCAGAATTTAAATTTCAATAACAGAATGTATCATTGTGGCAATACTAAGAACATTCTTTAGTAAACCTTCAGTATTCATCTGGACCTGTGACTACCATGGTGTTTCTGGAGCAAGATTTTGATTTAAATGTTTCCCAAGAATGCTCTAAGCAGGCAAGGAATCAGACTCTTTCTAGTAGTTGCCTAACACAGTCCACTTGACATTCTTTACAGGTACCTCTAAAAAGCCACTGGATTGCAACTCACACAGGTATATCTAAGCAAGTCAAATAATTTCAACAATAATACTCAATTCGATTCAATCCAAATATCAAGCAAAACAGCTGAATTGTGATACTGCCAACTGGCTGTTTGCAGGTGAGCAGGTAGAGCCTGTACTGGGGTGTGTGCTATGACAGTTCTGCTGCTGGAGTCCACTTGGGCAAGTTTACAGGTGCAGCGCACATGTCCCGGCTAAGTGCTGAGACAGCTTTATGTTACGCATGCACAGGGAGAGTCTAGGATGCTTACTCAGCCACCTTCGGTGACTGGAAGGGGCAGGTAGGACTCTCTCAGGGCAGGAGGACTTCCTGATAGAATAGAGATGCGATCAGATAAAAAGTTTATGTTTCTCTTTCCAAAAACGAAGTACCTGTCTAGCATATATTGTAGCTGTCAGCTGGATCTAAACACCTGTGCAGACCTGTCTGTCACATCAAAACATTCTTGTGCTTACATATGAGTTCCCAAATGATATGTTATGCTCACACTTTGCCAGACTGGGTGTGAACGAATTACAATGCTTTGACTTCCCACCAACGCAGCCCTTTGCTAGGAATGCTGCAAACAGCCCTCACGCTGAATTCAGTCCCACTTGTACCTTATGTGGTGTTTTTACAAAAACAATCATTATCTGTAGATCTACTGAGAAATGACTCAGAAGAGACCTAGGTCAAAATCTGAAATAGAGTAACTGAACTCTGGTAGAGGAAATTATTTTCAGAGATCAAGCAAGTGATCCAAAATATTCCAGGCTAAAAAGCTTGGTTTCTTCCTGTTTAATTGTAATGCCAAATTGTAATCACTGATCTGCACCGCAGCATGATCTAGAAAATACTATGCAGTTCTTAAGCTTTCAATTTATGTTTAAACAAAAAGCAAATGTGCACATACATAAAAATCTGGCTCGATATCTTGATATGAAATTGTGGGTCCATTTAATTCAGTGGAAGATTTGTCATTGACTTATGTACTCAATAACGTCAGCAGGCACTTTTTCACATAAAAGACTAAATTTTCAGAATAAGCGTGAAGGGAGTGCTTTGAAACTAAATTCAGGATTTCTTATTACCTTTGTTCATCTCCCTCCAAAAGAGAAGAGAAATCAATATTGGTTAATACAATGTTTATATTTCTGTCATGCTGTTTTAAATCTAAAGTGAAAGAGGTTGTTTTAACATTGCAAATGCTTCTTTCCTCCACAGAACGGCAGATCAAGGTTTGACATAAGAAAAATATAACTCTATAGGGAAGCTGAAGAATATTTAAAGTATTTTTCCATCATCTTTGAACACATGGAGTTCATTGCATAGATTTATTACTATTAATTCATGATGTGTGCACTCACATATTTTTTTATTTTTGTGTCCTGTTCTTTATTATTGCTTCTGTGCCAGCCTCCTCCTTTTTCTTGTGAACTACACCTCACAGCAAATCCCTACTTAGTCAACACGTGCATCAGTCCAAGAGGTAGGGCAACAATGAGGGCAGCAGGAAACACAGTTTTCTAGGTGTAACTGGCTTTCACAATCAATGATATCTTTCTCTGATGGTTAACATCCTTTGTTGAGAAGAGATGTTTCTTGGGAGTGGTCAGAGTAATGAGCCCTTGGAAAGGAGGCAGGCATGACCTTCTTTTGCCTGCACACAACATTCCCTGAATACACTCTCAAGCCCCCCACCTGTTCCTGGGAGGAATGAAGATTCAATTGAGACTAATCCAAATGAGCTCATTGAAAAACATGTGAAACTGACAACAGTTTATTTTCCCTTTCTTTTGGTTTTGTGCTTTCTCCAAGGCGTTGGTTTGTTTGGGTTTTTTTTGTGCAAATGCATCCAAGTACTGAATTGATGCACTGCTTAAATAATACCAGGCAACATGACAGAAACTAGGCAATATGACCATAGAGGATTTTTGATCACATAAAGCAGGAGTATGAAAAAAAAAAAGAGGTAAAAATCTCCCTTAAATACATGAAACCCAAAATTAACACACTCTAAGGTTTGAATTAAATTATGGAATGAGTCATATATAAAACAAAATAGAAAACCAGGTTTGCACTTCCAGTGACAGCTGTGCACAGCTATGGTCTTACTTTTTTATTTTTATCTTCTTTTTTTTTTTAAATTATCAATTCCATTTTAAAATTTATGAATGTATCCCCTGGAGCCACTGAGACTATATTACTGGTAACTACCACTAATATATATAGTAAATAATGAACACAAACTTCCTTTTCCTTATGTGCACTTTCACACAGCTTGTCTGCTAGTATAAAGTAAGTGCACTGCTCTGCAGATTAAGTAAAGGAAGGCTGATTTATACCAGCTGGGGATTCAGCCTTTCTCGTTTCCATGAAGTCAAACAGTATTTCATAGTGCTGCACAGATCTCTTATACAGGTATGTAACAGAAAATGTAGAAAGCTCTAAGATGGTGGAAAATTTCCTGAGTGCGCTGATGCTTTCTTCCCACTCATTTCACTTGTAAGACAGAAAAAACTCTCTGATGATTTGACCTCTTCAAAAAGAAAAAAAATCTGTACTGGTATCTCCTAATAAGGTTGAATTGCAAAAGCAAACTTATTGCAGAAGCAAATTTATTGGTATGGTCCTCTGAAAACTGAAAATACTCAGTAATTCTTTACCCAAAGGCCTGAGGTTAAATTCTGAAACAATTACTCTCTGATTTACATCAGAAAATCACCTTACCCATTTGATTTACACATCACTGTCTAGTGAAGAACTAGCGCATGTTTTCCTTACGTTACATCTATAAATTGTACCACCATTTTTAGGATGTAAATCATCAGTCTCTGTGGTGTTTCAGCCGATGGTATGTCAAGACTCTAGGTCATCTGTGTGACCGCAAAGGTAAGTATTTTAAAACTGCCAGTGCTTAAAAAAAGTTACATAAAATCAATTTCGTGCTAAGAAAGATTAGACATTGCATGGACACACAGGTGTACAGAGCCCTGATGAGACAATGTCAATATTTGAGGCGTGTTTATTATTCAAACATTATCCCCGAAATGGATTTTCTTTTTGCAAAAGAACAATAGAATGTTTCCAGATATTAAGAAAGTGCACAATGCTGTCGGGCAGCAGGAAGAAAATATTAAACTATCTTATTTTGTCCATTTAAAAAGGAGACATATATCATAAAAGGGTACTTAACAAAATGGAGCAAATCATGTCATCTTTGAACACTGAGTCTTTCAGAGGCCTCAGCTATGACAGGTGGATATTTTTGCTTCTTGATATGTGATTTATAAGAAATGCTGGGTTTGGCAGGCTGTTATAACATGTCAAAGTGCTACTAAATGCAAGTCAGAAGTTCTGTATAGTTCGTTAGCATTCTTTCTTGATTGGAAACTATGCAGCCACCTGTCTGTGTTCTTATTCAATAAGAGAAGACAAGATAGTCATTCAAAAGGTACTGGACCAACAAGCATTTGGCAGGGATGAATATCAGGACCGAACAAGAGCAATGAATCTACAGAGGATTTACTGGTCAAACTACTGATGTAGACTGCTGAGACTTACGCAAACCTTGTTTCTGTATCAGATAACCAGTGACTCATATCAGTCTAAAGCAAAGTCCTTGTTTCTGGGACACTGAGTTGTGCAGCAATCATGCACAAGCAAAATTGTTGCTGTACCAGTTGTTACAACACTCACACAAATTACACAACTACAAGAACTGTTAGAGAAAAATCCTTAGCATTAAAAGGATATCACTATCTAGAGCAACGTATAATTTGCACATTTCACAATTCTCATCAGTGAACGCAGTACTATCTTCCAAGGATTCACCTTCTACATTTCTCATCCTTAATTCTATCAAAAGATACAAGCAGCCTGATTTTACTAATAATGCATTCTCCTTTCACCAGACATACATTTCTAATACCAAGAAACAAAGAACCAAAATTGTTCTTTTATACAGACATCTGCACAAAGTTGTTGAAGGTACAATCAAGATTTTTTTCCAGTTTCAGTTCATGCTGTAGACCGCTATGCTCTTTGGACATACGAAAAACATAGGTATCCCCCCAAAGTATAGCTAGTTTAGCTGTAATACAGTTTTCCTTCAAGTAATGTAAAACTTTTAGAGAGATACAAAATTACCATTTACTTCCAATACGCTTGGTTACTGGCCCATAAAAGAGACTCATTTTCATTGAGCTATTTATAAGCTTAAAATGTGAAGCTTTTAAAAGTGGATTTGTTGATAGAAATTCAGCCAGTAACAGTGGGCAAAGTGAAGTATTGCAAAGCTGTTTTCTAATGGAAATTATGCCACATGTGTGGCAGGCCAGTTTTCTATGTGGAATTTGTACAAGCAGTTGAAGAAAGCATGAAAGAGGACCATGCTCTGGAGTTCTTCTGTTCTGAAAACCAGTAACTAAGTTTTCAAAATCCGTACACATCCTTTTAAGCCTTAAAATGATTATACACCAAGTTCACAGCAATAGCTTCTTTTTTTTCCTGAAAGAAGAGCACAGGAAGAATAACATTTCTAGAGGACTCTTAGCTGAAACTTCAACTATGAATCACTTCTATAATATCTATACAGACTTCCCTTGAAAATCATTTCCCCATTGCTTGCATGACACTCTTATACTGTGCTTACCTGTACACATGTAATATATAAGCACATATCTTCAATAGATTATTAACTAATATTTCAAAGTTCACAGTTGTTTTTCTGTCTCTTTGTAGAGGATTGGTAAAAAAACCCCAAAAGACTGAAAATAACCCTATGTGAGGAAAGCAAAAAGGAAATACCAATGAACAGGGCCTCCTGTTATTACAGAGAAGACCAGATAAGCTGGATAGCTAGGATTGCAATTTTCTAGCCTGCAAAAAGCCCAGAATCATCACTATGTACACAACTCTTCCAGTTTTCTAGGAATATTTTAATGGCCTTCATCTGGAGGGTTAGACTGGACATTAGGAAGCAATTTTTAACTAAAAGGGTGGCCAAACACTGGAACCGGCTTCCTAGAGAGGTGGGTGAACCCCCAAGCCTGTCAGTGCTTAAGAGGCATTTGGACAATGACCACAGCAGGTCCCTTTCAACTGAAATTATCTATTCTATGCTATCCTATTCTATCACATCTCTTCTATAACAAGTAGTAAGAAAACAGAGGACCTAGCTCAGGTTCTAGCTCTTTTTTTTTAGTTTACTCAACCTAAAATCTTTTGAGGGGGTCACAGCTGAAGAAATGCTGCCAGTATCACACCAAAAACATCAAGCTTCACAACATGAAGCCTCGTACAGTGGGAATCCTCTTAAGTATTTACATCTGACAAAGGTTGTCGAAGTTTCAGTGTTCTTTCTTTCATCAGCAGTTATGCAGATCACCTTCTGCTCTAGCACAAATATTGACTTATATTAATCACTAAAACTTCATGACTTGTAGGCATGAAAGAAAATCAATACAGTAATGTGCTTGTTGGTTTTCTGCAAGCCAGCACATTTGCATGACGGAGGAGGGCACACAGTGAAGCCCTGTGGTAAGTCTGTAGGTAAACAGATGAGAAATGTGAAGGTGAAAATGCTGGTAGTAAACAGAAAGTAAATCTCTTAGCAGCTTTAAAATAAATATGCTTTGAATGCTGATTTTATTCTTTCATCTCAGAAGCTTCTATTTAGCATTCAGTGTAAGAGAACAGCTCTAGGAACCACATTTCCACTAAGCATTTGATACATCTCTGGCTTATTACTCAGATGTTACAGAGAGAGATATCTCCTCTCATACGCTCCATACATAAAAATTGTCACAGTGAAGCTTTACTTATTCAATACTAACAGTGCATTTTATTCATACATACTTCTCCCTAAAACAGACACAGTACTGTTGCGTGACTTCATGGCCAATGTAACAATGTGCTCTCTAAAATATAACTCCGTGACCGCTAACATACCTGTGTCAGAAAAGTTAGGAAACTGGATGAACTGGTACTGATGTGTCCCTGGAACTGATAAAATAGCATCTGTGGCATGAAAACCAAAGCATGGATGCAAGCTGAATCACATGGCTAATAGAATGAGACCAACAGAGACTAAAATACATTCATTTATGCTCTTAGAGGTACTGAATCCTCAGAATGCTCTGTCTTCTAAAATGCACAGGACCAGTGGAGTTAGTGGAGATATTCCCGTTTTTGTTTACCATGAATTTTCACATAGAACCTTCACTACTGAATTATGGTTCACAGTTCACAAGTTTAACCTACTTCTGCCTAAAAAAAAAAAAATATTCCATGTAATTCTATAATATAGTGTGAAATAAATAAGATTATAAAAAGCCACTGAATTCACTCTCTCAGTGTCCCAAAATTCCCTTTGCATATAAGACATTTTAGGGAAGTCACTTTTCTTTTTGTATTGCACCAGGAAGATAAAACTAGGTGTCACAAACCTAATTGCAGTTTTACATGTCAGGAAATTAACTACATGTTTGTAATTTGCAGCTGTAATAACTGAAAGCAGAATCTAATTCTTACTGCCAGAAGACAACACAACAAAAGTACTAGTATACATTAGTAGCATTTCAAGAGATCATAATATGGCTGAAGTTGTAGGAAAATGCTGGAATGAATCCCAAGGAGGACAGCACAGGAGCAACACCTTGAACAACCAGAGACTTGTTGTTGAAGTTTTAAAGTACTTTTACTTGTAATAGGGTCTTTTTTGTTGTTGTTGCAAGCCCCTGCCTGGTTCTGTTACTGTCTGTGCTGTGCTGATGATCCCCACCCCCTCGTATCCCTCGAGATTTCTTTGTTCTCTTGATGAGTCAGCCATTAAGCTGGTTTGCCTCATCCGGGGCCATGTGGTGCCTGCCCACATTCAGGAGTCCCGGGGATCAGAGGGCTCCCAGGCCCCCCTCCCCTCTCTGCCCTGCTATTCCAAGGTGGGAAGCCCCGTGTGCAAGACCCCCGTGTGCAAGACCCCCGTGCCTCAATGGCTGGGGCGGGGTGGGGTGGGGCAGGGCCAGGAGTGCAGCCAGCCCTGCCTCTGTCCTAAATCCATTGGTTAATGGACCTTAAACCCTGCCCCTTCCCAAGTTTTCACCCAATCCAGCCCCAGATCTGGTATTTTCCCCCCCTGAGATCATATAATACTGGGGGTATTGTCCCAGTAAATGCTCTCCTGCCTGGACTTCTTGTCTCTGTCTCCCTTTGATGGGGGGAGGGGAAGGGAAAGCCTTTGTTTATTTTACTTAAGGCTTATGATGCTTATTTTGTTTATGGTTATTCTACTTATGCTCATTTTGTTGATGCCTATTTTGTTCATGCTCATTTACCTAGGACTAATGATAATACTTATTTTCTTATTTTACTTACGCTTTTATACTTATCATGGAATTTGCTTAGTAATATGAAGTTCACTGTGTAACATGCAGCAAAACTCACTCACTGTCCTTGAAGGTGCGATACCAAGGGGCCCAGACCAATTAAAACAGCCAGGATACCCCATGATAAATCAGAAAACATGTCAAAAGAACAAGATAAGTCCAATTAGACCAGCTAAAGTTGCCAACAAGACTGGTTTGAACCAGTTTTGAGCAAAAGGTAAAAAGTTCACAGGAGGAAGACGTCTTACTTCATCCCTAAAGACCACCACTATGAATTACCAGGAGGAACAGTGCAGGTGCAAGAAGGAGTGACATGAGGCGGAGAAAATGGAAATCGGTTCCTGAGGTCATTATAATAACCCTGCCTTCTCTAAGAAAATAATGTTTATGCATGACAGAAAAATAAATATGTATAACTTACTTGCATATAAACCCATTGTTAGCTCAACCAGGCGTGCATGGTTTTGGAGGAGTTATCCCCCATGCATCCTGGGCCAGAATAAAAGTACCTCCCTATAACCTCACTGGATTATAGGGTTTTTATTCCGCAAAACACCTTCTCTGCACCCACTCGGACAAGGGGAAAGCAGAGACTCCTCTCCCTTCCCTCCAACACTGCACATGAAGTATTTTAAAACTAGCTCTCAATATTAATGATTGCACATGAATTTCAGCCACAACAGTCTCTATTTAGCTTTTAAGGTTGTCTGTCTTCAAACACAACAGTCTAAAAGAGGAACAAAAATTATAATCACAAAATGAATACCCACTTAAATCTTTCTCCTAGGGTTGAACCTACTCCACAAATGAACTATTTGCAGTAGTGCATTCCACTCCCAATAAAATGTTAAGATGTACAAGGAAAAGAAGAGGTACAATTTTCTAGTTACCTTCTAGAAACCCAAGAAATAACAGTGATGTTTGCCCTGTCTTAATGAAGCTGGAGGAACTTTCCAGAGTACATTAAAAAAAATTCAAATATAAAAAATAAAATAAAAAAGAAGTGTTATTCTTGACAGGTTGGTTGATATTCTTTCTATTAAGGTCTGGTTTTCTCCTGTGAAGTTATTGACCATACTGCCTGTGAACAACAGTCAATGAGAAACAGATAACTTAATTGTAGGGTTAGGGTTAGGGTTTGGGTTAGGGTTAGGGTTAGGGCTAGGGCTAGGGCTAGGGCTAGGGTTAGGGTTAGGGTTAGGGTTAGGGTTAGGGTTAGGGTTAGGGTTAGGGTTAGGGTTAGGGTTAGGGTTAGGGTTCGGGGGGGGCGGAGAAAGGGGAGGTGGGAACTAACAAGAAGGAAGATTTAACAAAGTATTTGGAAATTTAAAATGTTCTGAGGGTTTTTTTTTAATTTTGCAAATTTTAGGCTTTTTTTTCTTGTCATACTTTCAATTCAAACAAAAGTATTTTGACATTAAAGCCTCAAAACTTTTAATGTCAGTCCTGGAATTTATTTCCGAGTCCCTATGCAATGCTATTTTCCAAGAATAATAAGCAAAATGCGAGTAAAATCTCCAATCTTCAAGCACTGGAGAATATGGGAGCTGTAGTTTAGTGAATGCCACCTCACTTTCTCTCATCATCTACAAAGGCTGTGTCAGACTCTCACTCTTTTGCCACATTCAGACACATCTCTGTGCATGAGGAGACCTGAGGACCAGGCATCACAGGAGGAGTGAAGGACAAGGGAACAACACACCTGCACACAGCTCCCAAAAAGGCTCCAGGGTGGCACACATCAGCCACACAGACCTCAAACTCATATGAAACAAGACTATGCAATTCAACAAATTGAAATGTTTTCATTTTGTTCAATTCAAACCAAAGACAGAAGGTTTCCTTTAGGTTTCCATGGCAGAATATTTGCATCTGAAGGCACTGAGAAGGAGCTGAGGTTATTGTGCTTGATGACCAGAGGGGACATGAGAACAGGCTTTCCAGAGTACTGGGACTCATAGAATTTAATCAGCTGTGTGTCTCCTATCATGCAGGGGCCAAACCTGCAAGAACTTCAGCTTTACACAGCTGCAATAAATCCTCCTTCACAACTAAATTCTATGCCTATGTAATTTTATACAGTTCTACTGCAGTTAATAAAGTGGCAGAAATTTACAGCAGCAGGTAAACTGGCCCAGAAAGAATGAACTGCTAATTAGCAAGAGCAAGGGTTAGCATGACGATTTCAGTGAGCTTCAACCTTGGTATTTAGTGCAGAATAACTCTATTTATGTCATTTGTTCCTGTCATAAACTTCTTTTGAAGAATTCTACCTAATGCATATGAATTTATTTCCTCAAATTACTACATTGTGCATCAGAGTAATTTCAACACTTACTTCCTTTCAACAATTGAGATAATTATGTTTAAGAACTTAGAACAAGCTTACATAAAGTCGCTTTACTCTATTTATTATATGACAGTTACTGTACTACTTATGAGTAACCAGAGCCTGTCACATTGCAAAATTTCATGAATAATATGTCATATATTATGCATGCATGTATAGTTCGGCGTTGTCAAATATAACCAAACAATTAATAAAACAAACGAAGAATGCATAATTGAAGTGCTAAATCTGAGAACTCAAAACTGAAATGACTAGCAGAGAATTACTCATCTGCCAGGAAAATATCCATTGTAAAGTAATCCAAATGCACTCAACCAACCTACAGTCTTTTTTAAAAATTAAGTATTGCTATTAGAAATTGATTATACTTGTTAATAGCAATAAATCCCCATGAAATTAGTTATTGCTTATCATCACTGTAGCATTAACCTTTTGAAGCAAATTTAGCAAAGTGCTAGCTAATACTAATGACCAATTTTGAAAGGGATTACTCCTTAATTAAATTGTATCATATACAGTAGTAGTCATAAGATAGGATCATTTTGATGCCATCTGTATCTTAACATTAACAGTCCATTGGAATCAACCACATTAATCCAAAATCAGTAGCTCGTGTAATTAGAAGTATGAGGAATATTTAGATGTGTTATTTTTGTATGACCAGGTAAAAAATCCCACCTTTGGTTTACCTTAAAATGATTATGGTCTCTTAAAAAAACTGCTAAACCACAAACAGCTCCTCCCAAGGACTTCTGTAGTGTGTTTGCTTAGTTGTCTTCTTTATGTGACTTAACCTCCAGGACTTAAGTGAGCATTATTTTCAAAACAGATATTTATTATTTAGGAGTCCTTGAGTTACTGAGTGTTTAAAAAGGGGCACTAGCTTCTTTCCTTACAAAACCACCACCACCAAAGCGAATAATCTCTTCAAAACCTGTCCATTCTATGTAAGATGTCATGAACCACTGTAGTTGTAGTATTAAATGTAAATTTCAGTCTGATCAACACATGCAGGTTTGCTTAAACAGATTGGTGTTGCTTTTACCTGTGGTTGAAACTGAACAAAATGAAAAATTATTGACACAATTCCAGTCTCTCTTATTCCAAAGGAGCTGCTGGATGTGCTTTGAACTCTAAATCAGGCAGAACTCCAGTATGCAGAGGAACTGGCTTTTAGTATTTCAGACAGTGAAACTCTAGCAAAAGTGGGGGTCTCATAAGAAGCAGGGATTCTCTAGCACCTCGAAGAACTAAGGAGCTCCTGCCACAACAGAAGTGCAAGAGAAAAACAAGAAGGTGGTAGGCCACTGTCACACCAAGACCAGCAAGCAAAGCCATTTTCTAAAGTTCAAATAAATTAAGCAGTCTTCAGCATTTTCTGTATACTCTATACCATGCAATTAGTTTTGGAAGATGAGCACAGGATGTCCATGTTTATGTTTGTAGCCGCAGAGTTCCTAGAAATGGGGTAGAAATCAGATCTCCCAAGAAGCAAATGGGGCTGATTAGCAAAATGCAGTGATGTCCTGCAACAAGTGCACATCACTGCGGCCATTTCAGCCCACAGTTTTGGGACAGTGGGCGCCACTTCACTGCCAGCACACTCATTTCCAGCTAGTCTCTTCTGCCTTAGTAAGGTTGAAGAGCAGGTTTGAAGGAGGGAAGGAGCTCACTCTCTCGTGCAGATAACCAGGTGCTCCCTAAAGCACAGGATCTAATTAGGAGGCACAAGTGGCATTTACTCCAAACCTGATTTCAAGCTCATTTAAGACTGAACTGCAGTACAAATGACAAAGTATTTGTCATATATAAGTTTGTTAAAATAAAACAAAGCAAATGGCACAGAAAAGCTCATGTAATCCCCTGGTTAATGAAAAGTGCTAAAGGGCTTAAATACTTAAAGTATTACAGCTGCAACTTGAAAATCATCTTTTTTCATGTTTTTTACTTATTTCTGTGCATGGTTAAGATGAGTAGACTCTCAAACCAGAGGGCTAACTATTCCCAAACATGCAGAAGTTTGGATCCAGATCTGAACTTTGTGGTTGGCCTTGCCTCCCTGCTGGCTGAAGCCCAAGGCTCCATTACCAAGCACCCCAAACTGCGATACGGATGAGAACACGTGTGGGAAACTTTGCTCTTACGCACATGTAACTCCACAGTTGTCATCACTTCCCTCTTCACAGTCTTGGCTGCTAATTTGAATGAAGCCCAGTGGTGCCGCAGTCCTTTCCTCCCCCTCTTTATAGTCATCTTTTTCTCCCCACTTTGAAATATATTTTCATACAATACCAACTGAAAGCCCTCAAAGCTGGAATGCTTAATGTCACTTAGACTATGCAAGGGAGGCAAACTTTTATTGGAAACATTCCTTCTCTTCCTTTTAATTTTTTGCTGCTCCCACGCTGTTGTTGGCAGCTTTAGATCCATATCAGAAGGAAAGCATGTAAAATGTATGCAGTTAGGCAGTGGTCCTGTAAGGCCCTTCATGTGCACAAATATCTGCAGCTGTGCACTGCTTCTGATCTGTAGGAGACTACATGTGGGCACTGAGATCAGAACACATCAAATCCCCGTTATTAAATGCATGTGTCTTTAAAGCAATGAGTCTTAACTCCTGTTAAGAGAGTCCAATAATAATAATAAAACTAGAATGTATTCACCTCCAGCAGAAGAGAAATTACAATCTCATTCTCTAAGTTCAGGTCATACCAGCTCAGAAATGCAAGAACATAAAAGACTAACAAGGCCTATAGCGAGATATCTTAAAAATCCTGAAGTACAATTAGCATTCAAATCATATTAAGAGTTTTTTCCTCCCTCTAGCCAAAGCTCTTGTATGGCTTCACACTCTTGGTAGGCAGCAGGAACTGTCAGCTAGAAGGCAAAACCAGGTGCATTCAGATTCCTATGTAGTGTACATTTTTAACAGTAAAATGAGGAGCTGGGAACAAATTAACATGCAGGTTTTTCATCACCAAGCACATTCATACTGAATTTAGCTGTCTTACTGAAAGCAATCCTTATAAACTAAGGAGCATAGAGCACAATAAAGGAGAAGCTAAGTGATAATTAAGGAGTTGCTATATGCACTGAGACTATCTGATGCAAAGGTCCACTTTGGCTTCATGCCCTGAAATCTTACGCTGCAAATGAAGTAAAAATAAGTAGATTTATAGAAAAGCCAATGAACAGCAACACTTTCTTGCAATTATTATTTTTCTTTCTTATATATGCATTGAGACATAGCTCCACACCAATCTTTGAAATACATGCCTAAGTACACATTTCTGCCATGAATTTAGGAAATGTAATGTAAGACAAGGGACTTGGGAAGGCTTACAGTAATAAATCACAGGAAATACTGCATTTCAGTCAAGAAATTTTACAACCAACATAAATTGTTATGGGTACATTCTTCAGCAGGCTTCTGGAGAGCTACCATTGGTATAAATGCCCACAGAATGGACTGGTGATGCACCTCAAAAGGTACAGACATTAGTAGAACTATATCTTGCAGCCTTGTTCATGCAGAAATCCCTTCCAACAACAGGAAAAATATTACTGGTACAGACAACTTATGGCATTACAGAAAAGCTGGCAGCATGCTGCATAAAGGCCACATTCTTCTTCTGGACTCTGCTTACCCAGGTACTGATAAAATCAAGTCTTTATACATGTTTGTGTTTCTGCCCTGCTTTTACTTTCAGATTCACATTATATGTCTGAATCTACATTCAGATTTATCCACAGTCGTGCATAAGGTGTTTCAGGACATCTCTCCAGCCTGAGCACTGCCCCTAGAGGAATCAGTTGTGCTGACAGGCATTGCAACTCACAAGAGACTCACAGCTATCATCCTGAAGGAATATTCCATGCTATGCATGCAACAGGTTGGTGATCCCTACCCTAGCTGACCTCGGTATTTACAGTGAATATATAGATCCAACAGGACACACATTCTGGCACAAGTTTATATATTTGTAATTTTCCTTACAGAGGGAACAAATCTTGACTATAAAATTTAGTAGGGAAATAAAAGAATAGCTGCTTTTTAATTGTTTTTAATACTTAATTCTACACATATAATATGTAATTGAATTAGCTTAGGCAACAGTTAGTTTGAGAAGGCTGGAGATTTTTCAGGGGTATTTTTATTTCCCAATGTAGTGAAATCTTAAATTACAGATATGAGTATCTGACATGACACCTTGCCAAGTCAAACTCTTCACACTTTCATTTATTTTTTCTAGTCAGCAGATGGTCACTTTGTGGGTGTAAACTCAAGCTTCTGTACTGGAGTATATAAGGGCTGCCCTTAGAACTTTTACCTTTGGAATGAGGTGGGCTTGGTACCCTTTAGTTACTTTCCTTCAATATGAGTCTGACACTGAGATTTCCATTTTCTTGTCCATGCTGTGAAATGATGAGTCTTCATGAGTTTCTTTCAACAACACTGCAACTCCCCAAGGAAGTGGTCACAGCACCAAGCCTGTCTGGGTTCAGGAATGATTTGGACAGTGCTCTCAGGCACACGGTGTGATTCTCGGGGTGTCCTGTGCTGGACCAAGAATTGGACTCAATGATCCTGATGGGTTCCTTCCAACTCAGCACATTCTATGATTCCACAAATTCTCCTATGAATCTGATGAGAATTCCAGCTAATAATATATCAAAAGGTTTTCCTCACAAGGCAGTCTCCAAACAACTTACAGGTGATATAATACAAATGTTTTTCGTAAGGCTGATTTCAGGAATATTTTGTTGTCACCTGAAATGAGGCAGAGACAGCCTTCAAATTCTCATTGATCACTGCCACTCCAAACAGTGAGAATTCAATTCCTGTATCCCTCTGGTGCGCAACTGACAGGACTGGGCAATTCATCTGTGCTTTCCTATATTCCTCATCTGCTCTTACCAGCTGTTCTTACACTGAAAACCAACTCTTGTTTGCATCTAGTCTTGTAAAATACAACTTTAAATAACATATCAGTAACAGTGAAGATGGTAATATGAAAATGTTAAATGCCAGATTCCTGTTGATTTTTGTATTTCATGTTTGATGAACAAGGTAGAATGCCCAAACTGAGAACTGGCAATTAGCATGCTGGCTGTCTCAAATACACATCCATCCCTGTTAACAGGAAGGTCTCGCTGTCTGTTCAGAGGTAGTAATAAACTACAGTCTTTAGCCTTATAACATGTAAAGCTGTATTGTGAAGATAAAATGTGCAACTTGTGACAAACCTGTAAACCACAAAGTTCCCTTGGTAGGAAGAGCCCTGTATACAACAAATAAGCATTTAACTTTCTTACTTTCAGACATCAGATAATGACTCACCAAGTATTGTCAAAGCTCTCTGCAGGCAGTAAGAGAGTGGTTAGTGGAACAGACACATAGGGGATTGTCTTTAAAATCCCTCAGTGAACAATGTGGAACCATTTTAATTTGGCGTATTTGCTCAGATTTTCTAATACAAAGTGTTAGCAGCTGTCTGTCAAGGAATAAAAATATGACATAATATTTATTACCACTTGCATTGCTCCTCAACCTTCTCATAAAGCATGAATACTTCACTTTTACTTCCATGTTTAACATCAGTGATGCTACACCAATATTTAGTCCATTTTCACCTTACAGCAGTAAAAATAACTTCACTGAGGAATTATGAAGTCAAATTTAGTGGCCAAATTGAGGATTTAGTTTCAATTCAATCTTTTCTTGGGACCTGTTTGTTCAGTCATTACATTTACAAAACAAACCAAACCCCCTCAAAACCTCTTAGTCTTACTGGACATATACAGTTCTTGCCAGTCTTTAATAAGAGTTTTTTGATCAGTAGAGTCAGTAGACTGAAGGAATTCCACATTTGAATGTCATGACAATTTTTCCTGAGCAGTAAAGAACAAATTGTGCTCACATATATCTTCTAATATCATTTTTCCAGTCTTCAGACAAGAGTTAGGGAAAAGGAAATAGAAGTTATATATGAGAGAAAAGCATGAAAAATTACAAAACAAAGGATTAAGTCTTAATTCTGATTATTTTCTGATGTACCTTTGTACACAAAATTTATCACCATACACTCCTTTTCCTCACTTTTGCTGAAACATATGAAATAAAATAAAAATTGTTCCTGCCTTGTCTGAGAGACCTGGTGCATATTAAAAGAAAATCTATGGGCCACTGAAAATGGAGTTTTATAATAGAACATATTACTATAGGGAGTTGAGTAAAATAAGAGGAAGTAAGACTTGCTACAAGCAAATTTCGTCATTTCATACTGTGGTACGTCTGTATAAAACAGCAGCAGGAACAACTCATCAGGCTTTATAACCTTCTATTAACGGATCTCAACACACCAAGTTAGCAGCAGTATACAAGCACAAACAGAAACTGGCACATCAGACAGGCAAGTGAATGCATTTCTCCCTTTTCTCCTATCCCTAGCTAATGTCTCATCATAACAACCTCATCAGCTATCACTGATAATGTACCCTATCTCTTGTCTTCATCTCAAATGCAACCTCAAAATTACTATGAGGAAATAACCACGGCCAGCTTGGCTGGGAGCTGAAGGCAGACAGGCAAACTGGCAAAAGCAGTATGTGCACACAGCTGACCTTCAAAACAGCAGTTAGCAAAACATATGTGCTGCCACAAAATAATACTAAGCAACCTTTCCAGGGCTGCTACTCTTAGATTCACACTGAGGCTAATCAATATTGCCCTGCAGCACCAGAGAGGCATTCCCATACCCTCATGAAGGTTCCCGGTTTAATGTAATTCAGCATAATAATATTACAAGCTTCTAAACAGATCAGTGTACCCCATGCAGGTGGCAAGAAAGTTAAAGCCAAGACCAGTCAGAAACCCCAAAGTGCCACCACCAGCAGATGACCCCACTGGCTGCCTGAAACAGAGGGCATGGCCCTCTCCTGCCAAAACTCTGGAAGACAGAAGCACTTTCAGGGCCAAGGAGCTACACCCTAGGAAATGAAGTTCACAGGGCCAGTGAATTTGCTGCTTCTGTGGAAAAAGTCAGGCTTCCCCCCACTCAGCTTGTCCATAGCTTTGTGGAGAAAAGGTTTTGTTTTATAAATAAGGTTTTGTTTTATAAATAATGGTCTATGCCCATGAGGCATTGTTGGGGTCACCCTAACTGCCCGGGTGCTGAAGGATTCTTTTCCTAAAATATACCTGGAAATTAGACTGCAGAGTCCTGTACTCCCTCAAGTTGCAGAAAACCCCCTACAGTATTATCTAGACCAAAAAGGATTGGGTAACCAGCACAGCTTCAGCCACAGCCCTACTCCGTTCACCCCCAACGGGCTAATGACTGCAGCTCAGAACACGAAGCACACACAGCAAAGAAAGAGCTCGAAGACAAGTTTTTCCCTCCACGTTGCTCATTAACTCTCCCTGGTGGTTCTCAGGCCTTGCAGTTCCCCGGCTCACAGCAGGAACTTCAGTCCAGTGTCTTATGACAGCCCTTCTAATGCACCAACAGTCTCACTCACACACTCCTTTCAGTGTTTTAAAAATTAAAAAATAAGCTGATTTGTCATGCATCTGATATACTTCATTCATACAAAAGCCCATGTGCAAACATGGAAAGGAACATTTTGAATGTTTCTTTCTCCATTATTTAATCCCTCCATAGTTTCTGCTTATACTTTGTGAAGTACAGAATGATCTGTTGTTCATTTGAGAGCTTAAAATCTGTAACAGTTTGTTGTAACTAAAACCAACACACTGCTGTACTACTGCACAAAACACAATTACCCATCAGTTGAGCACACATCAATGGGACAGCACATGATTAGACAACAGTGGGGAATCCTAATGATTCCCTGTGAGAATTGGGGTAGTGCAAGCTTCTCATTTTCTGCTCCATGATGTGTAGATGAAAAGTACACTGAAAAGAATACAAAATGAACCGCAGTATTTCTGTGCACATCCTAACTTCATTTCCATGGGAATATGGAAGTCAAACAAAAAAGCAAGACCATGATTATCAGAGGGAAGACAAAAAAAACCTACCAACTGTAATGTCTGACTTAAGAGCACAATGACTCATCCACATCTTTAGCCCAGATATTTTCAAAGGACTGATATTTGAAAAGCAGCTGTTAGGCACACACACTCAGCACCCAAGAAACTGGGGGTTCACCAACATCCACTGGCAGGTGGCAGAAATACTGTGCCACAGCTCTGGGCATCCTTCACCAGATCTGCGTGGGGCCTTGACTCTGCAGTGATGCTGCTCTCACAGGGCACTGCAGTCAAATCAAAACGGCCCTCCCAGGACCAGACATAGTGCAACTGCACACTGCAAGGATGATGACCAATCTTTAGTTGTGTTTATTCCATTCCCTATCACCCAGTTAGGGGAGAGCTCCAACCATACACAGGGGTTTCTTTAATCTTCTGAAGAAGAGAATAGTTTTAAAATTAGCTATAAAACATGATTACACATTCAATTCATCTCATCCTAGGACATACTGACATCCCAAGAGAGATCTGAATGTTACTAAAGGCCGTCAAGTTAACAGAAATACACTGACAAAGACAGTTATGCTATGTTAGTGCAGCAATAATGGTGCTAAGTGATGGCAACGCATTGTTTAGCTTACTGAAAAATTTCATTTTTGCCTGTTAGCAAAAATAGATGCTATTTCTGCCACCTGATTTTTGCCCTTGCTTAATTTGTTTGACATATTTTAATGGGATTCAGTGGCTTTCTCTTCCATGGTTCTTTAACAATCAGTACTTTACATGCTGTGACACATAGAAACTCCTCAATAGCTGATCAGACTGCTTTGCAATTTTAGGAAATTTAGTGATGCATACACCACAGCAAAAATGCAGCCATTACACTGGGAACAATATAATGGGAAATTAGAGAAATCCTATATCAAGCACATGCAATTTTAGAAATACCTCCTATCTGGTGTGTACTATCAGTAACTGGACTTTTTGACTGCTCTGGGTCTCTTGTGTCACACATTAAAATAAACAACTATGCTTTCCGTGATCCCTGGGCAGCCAATTTTGTGGAGCACATGCCAACATTATGAATGAGATTTTCCATAGTGGATTAACCTCTTAGTTCACCTTGTTCAGTACCAAGTGACTAATGTTAGCCATATGGTGTTTTCAAATATTACTTATTTTGCTTAGGAAGTAATAAAGCCTTTCAGTCACAGACATTAAAATTATTCATATATTGAGACAGTTAGAAGATGAAATACAAAGGCCATATCCCATATTTTGAATGACCTCCTCCATCCTTAAGTGCCCATGACTACCTGATTTTATTTGCTCTGTCCCAAGTCATTCCCTGTATATTCAATTAGCAAAAATTGCTTCATCACAAACTAAGAGACCTATTTAGAGACAACAGCAATCATTAAACAAAACCCATTTGCAGGAGAGGTGAAGGCATTTCCAATACTCATATGAGATTTACAAACAGAAGAACACTTTAGAGTGCTTAAACTGCAGAAAAAATCCTGCTTAATTTCAAAGGTGGCAGGGTTACTAATGCATCAGCTACTTCAAAGATGACAAAATAAATTGCTTTTTTAAAACATTTGAGTTTCATCCAATATGACGGGAAATACGTAAGATTTACCAAATATGAAATGTAATATGCCCTGATTGTTCAAAAGATGCCTTAATTTGCATGACTGAGCACTGCAAAAGGCATAACTTATGTCACAGGCTCAGCTTTGGAAATTGCTGTTCAGTCAAGAACCTCAAATAGTCAACCCACAAGGCCATCTCTCCAGTTTATTCTACAATGCTGGAAAAATAAAGTGTTGTTTATATAGCTGGAAGGTTTTGCTCTATTATAAAACACAACAGGAGAGTAACTTATTTAATATCATTATTTAGCATGTGCATGACCATAGATAAATAGTAATCCACTCAAGAATTTAAGGCCTCCCCTGAAATATTTTTACAATCCTCTCAAAACCAATGAACTCGACTCAAGACTAGGTTTTCTTTTCAAAAATTATTTTTCCTAAATCTATCAGCAAGCTTTTATTACCTTTACACTAAATGCAATTAAAAAGCCAATACCATGCACAAAGGAAGGGCATATGCCTGGTTTCTGGGATCCTCATTTTCAGGCTAAGCCAGCAAGAGCTGTTCTTCCACATTAAGTTTTACTGGTTCCATATAGCAATTCAATGAAGATCCCAAATAAAATATTAAAAATTATTTTTGGTTTATATTTGAAAAGTTTCCCTTGCATTTAGAAGCTCATTTAAACACAACAGTGCATGGTTAACATAGAATCATAGAATCGATCGGGTTGGAAGAGACCTCCGAGATCATCAAGTCCAACCCTTGGTCCAACTCCAGTCCATTAACTAGACCATGGCACCCAGTGCCACAGCCAATCTCAGTTTAAAAATCTCCAGGCATAGTGAATCCACCACCTCTCTGGGCAGCCCATTCCAATGCCTGATGACTCTCTCTGGAAAGAATTTTTTTCTGATATCCAACTTAAATTTCCCCTGGCAGAGCTTGAGCCCGTGCCCTCTTGTCCTATTGCTGAGTGCCTGGGAGAAGAGACCAACCCCTGCCTGGCTAGAACTTCCCTTCAGGTAGTTCTAGACAGTGACGAGGTCACCTCTGAGCCTCCTCTTCTCCAGGCTAAACAACCCCAACTCCCTCAGCCTCTCCCCACAGGACTTGTGCTCCAGTCCCTTCACCAGCCTTGTTGCTCTTCTCTGGGGACCCGCTCCAGCACCTCAATATCCTTCCTGAACTGAGGGGCCCAGAACTGAACACAATACTCAAGGTGTGGCCTCACCAACGCAGAGTACAGGGGAAGGATCACTGCCCTGGTCCTGCTGGCCACGCTATTTTTGATACAGGCCAGGATCCCACTGGCCTTCTTGGCCACCTGGGCACACTGTTGGCTCATGTTGAGCTTCCTGACTGAGTCCCTAAACATCTAAGGGGTGCTATGCTGGGCCCTTTGGACCATATTGTCTTGATGAGAAAATGGTGACCTAGAGAGATTCAAGTCCACCCATTTTTATGTAACTGCAGTTTATGGATGTAAAGGTGAGGCTTTAAGATGCTTTCAGAAGAGAAGTATAAGGAAATATATAATGAAAACATTCAAGTTTACCAACAGAAAACTTGAAGCGAAAGGAAAGGAAAGGAAAGGAAAGGAAAGGAAAGGAAAGGAAAGGAAAGGAAAGGAAAGGAAAGGAAAGGAAAGAAGGAAGAAAGAAAGAAAGAAAGAAAGAAAGAAAGAAAGAAAGAAAGAAAGAAAGAAAGAAAGAAAGAAAGAAAGAAAGAAAGAAAGAAAGAAAGAAAGAAAGAAAGAAAGAAAGAAAAAGACAGAAAGAAAGACAGAAAGAAAGACAGAAAGAAAGAAAGAAAGAAAGAAAGAAAGAAAGAAAGAAAGAAAGAAGAACTCCAGCGTTCTTTGCAAATAGTGGTTGTGTAAATAAACTCAGGCACAGCAGTAGGTACACAGTGTGTGACAAGGAAACTCATTCCCTGCTGAGTCCAAATTTTCGTCAGGACATGCAGATCTCCATCTGATGCAGAGAGCCAAAACAAGAGCTCAGACTCCACAGCTGCTTTGAAATTGAGATGAACTGCTGCCAGGACACTGAGTGATAACGCAAACCTTGTAAAAGAATGATTCTTAATGATTCATGTTTAAATATATGATGGCTATTGATCCGGTTATGGAATGTGTTTTACAGGAAATTGAAGTATTCCTGAAAAAAAAAAAAGACTACCTTGAGAAATAAATGGAATTTTCTAGCCTTTTTCTTCCACTTTCACATATGTATGTGTTTATATAAAGTTATAATACTTAGATCAGTGTCTCCAGTTTTTGCCAAACAAAAGAAATGTCAAAGTAGTAATATCATGTTTTTCCTATTAATAAAACAAGAGGATGCTATCAACTTTCAGGAGAGGGAAGGCTTCATCATGATCCCCCTTCCTCTCAAAACTCACTGAACAGTAAATATTTCAAAGGGTTCAAGCTTGCTCATTCACTCTTTTTTCCCAGCTTTGCATAGCTTCTTTGAAGCAGCTGTCCTCAAAGGATCAGATACTGAGTTTCCTAATCCTGTTTCAACTTCTCAGCGAGACTTCTGAGTTCTGTTAAAGATTAGGAAAAATTTTTTCTGCGCTTAGGCCTTCTAGGCATCTTAACAAAGAATGAGCCCCCAAATATACTAAACAAACATGACATTGCTGTTGGCCATGAAACTCCTTAAAGGAGATAATGTCTTTAACAAGAAAATTACAAAAAAAATTACAATATTTAAACCAGCCCTTATCATTGCATTTGAATCAAAAAACATATGTACATGACAAACTTCTCCAACAAAGTAAATAGGAAACAACTGGGATTTTAGGAATTGTGCTATAAATGAAAAATGTTCAGAAGAGGATCAAAGTATATTGTGTAATGGAAATACATATGTTCCTGCACATTTCTTCCTTTAAATACTGTTATGTTTAGGCAAAGGTTTCAAACAGCCCAATCCCAGGCAGAAGGCATGGGGAGTAAATCCTACCATAATAGTCCTGTAGGCAAGTATTTTCTGTAAATATGTGTTATTCCAGACAATTTCAACTACATGTGTGTGTCCAAATGCAAAGGCATAGGCACATTTATGAGTGTTATAACCACAACGTTACGAACATCTCACAAGTTCAGTGTTTCAGATTTCAGCTGGGCTGACTGTGCTTCTTAGTTAAATTACTCTTCATCCATTTCTGTGAAATATTTTGTGGCACACAGGATCAAGATTATATTTTCTGAAATTAAGTAGAATGAATCCTAGGTAGCTGTTCGGTTTACTAGTAACATGACAAATTTCTGCTCTAAAGCCACTCCCCTGACCCCTCCAGAAGTTAAGGAATTTTACAAGGGAACTGGCAACTCAGGCTGCTGAGTTCATACCCATACAAAGGCTCCTGCCCAGAAGGTGTCAGGATGGGGCTGTAACAGTAAGGATAAGTTCCAAGGTAAAAAGACATCCTGCTGACCTTTAACTGTTTTTCTGAGAAGTGATGCCATATGGAACTCACAGGCGGGGTGTGTGCTGGCACCTGGGGAGTTTTTAACCTAGCAGTAGATGCAGAGGGCATGCTGCCAGCTGCCCTCCTTTCATGCAGGGAGAAAAGGGGAAGAGAGGGGTCCTTTCTCTCAGTCAAAGAGTTCACAGATGAGATCAAACCCTTCAACAGGGGAACTGTACTTTGAGGAAAGGTTGCAGAAGTACACGCTCATGGCATATTTCAGAGTTGAAGAGATAAAAGTGAGCATCCTGCCCTTCTCCTTTGAATGCTGGTACGTACAGTCATTCTCTGAATAGATTGAGCCAGGACCCTGTGGCTACAGACAGGAGAGGTACAGTAGTTTACAAAGCCATGACATGAACAGAAACCTAAGCACAGCCACTGCCAAGTGCAACATTGATCCTAAAACAGCAAGGGTGACACACATGGCACAACTGCAGTTGGTGCTCTGGGCAGCTTCTCTGCCCACTACTCAGATTTGGAGCAATGAAGAAACCTTAAACCTGGCTGGCTGGCTGGCTGGCTGGCCTTCAGGGAAGCGAGGAATCCCAATCTCTTGAGAATGTTCCTTACACTGTAAGAATTTCACTGTGATGGATTTTTTTTTAAAGCACAATAGGCCTCTGTTTGACATTTCTGTTATAGATACACAAAGATGAGTGGTACTCTAAAGGACTGTGTTCCACCAACACAGAAAAGGAGAAACTGTCAGTAGTTCTGGTGCTGACAAGTTTCTCTTGAAGACCCATTTTGTCTGGTTTTGCAGCCTAGCTGATGAGAGCATAAGTTCCTGCATCCCAAAGAACCTGTGCCAAAAACCAGCCCCAGAACCAAGGGTGGTTTTAATCAGGTTTTTTTTCTTTATAGTTGATTCTAGGATTGCTAAAGAGGGAAAATGTGCAGTCCTTTGTATGCAAATGTGTCAAGCAGCTGGGGATACCCCTCTTTATTTCTTTGTAGCTCTGCAGGTAAGTGCCATGCAGGGTATTTAATTGTGGTGCTTTCTTCTTCTAGACAGGAAAGTCAACTAGGTAGGCCCACTAAAGACCAAAAATTCTCAACCATAGCCCTTGTTGCCAGGGGTGATCATAACCCCACACTTTTTGGACCAAAGTCAGAAGCTACAACACAAGCTTAAAGAATGAGATAGGGAAACCCAGGACCAATATTATAAAGTAAAAGAATAAAATAGTACAAGTTCTCAAAAGCATTACAAGAGAAGGAAAAGCATATGAAAATTAAAAATTGAAAGGGTTGTGATGCATTTACACAGTGGGGAGAAAACAGAAAGTGTAACACCCACAACAAACAGAGGAAAGTGAGGTAGGATGAACTCCAGCGTTCTTACTCTCATGTGAACCACACAGTGTGGAGAACTCAGATTATGTGCTACCAGTACCACAGAGCTAAAAAATAATTACCTGAACAGCAACCCTTGAATGCATATGCCCAAGATATTGAACACAAGAACATATATGAACCACCTGGATGAGTGACTCAGTCACTGGTAGGAAACCCAGGACTTCTGAATACTTGATAGGGTAATATTGTCTTATTTCTTAACTCTCATTGTCTATTTGCAAGCTATAATGGAACTGAAAAAACATGAAATGTAAGAAGTTTCATAGATAATGAGATGGTTTTATAGCCTTTATTGTCTAGCTATGAAACACAGGGAGATCAAAGTTAGAGTTACATGTCAAAGACACAAGAGAGCCCCTAATCGGGGCTTTTTTCATGAGAAAGTCACACACTTACACAGAATTAGCATGAGTAATTAATAATCCAGGCTAGGAATAGTCAAATTCTAGAAAGCTGTTCAATCTCCCTTTAGCATCACTAGAGAGAGATTTTTCTAGATCATGAGTCATCTAATTTTAAAGCTGCTGTCTGGTTTAGATTTGATCATCCCAGCTTACTTTTGAATTTCTGACTGCAAAGAGAGTCCAAACTGCTTTGAAATAGATACCTATATTAAAAATACTGAAAATTTTACAGGATAAATTCCACCTCTAAGGCATGGCCCATTATGATGAGCAGAAGTTTACTCTAAATATTGAGCAGCTCCAGCAGTGCCACCACCACATCTGACAGCTTTAGCTGTCTCCCTAGAATTGGTTCCTAACAGCAGTAGTAGGGTCTCATGAAAGCTCAGAGCTCATCCAAGCCTTTGGTAGACTTTAATGTAGTTTCTTTTAACCTAGAAAAGGTCAGTTCTGGAAACAAGCTCTATAACAGCTATATAACAGTGCCTCTGACTTTAGTCCTTGAAAAATAAGGACTGTGACAATCATAAACATGTGATGACCTTCTCTTAGTCTTTTTCTCTAATATGGTTTGGGCATGGTACATCACAAGCAAGTCCAGGCAAGTCCATCACAACTTAGGACAAACGCAGTGACTTGAGGTGGTAGAATTTATGATGTGCATTGTGGGTAAAATTTTTCCCCCTAATTTCTCATTAATTATTCTACTTTAGCAGAGATGAGTATCCCAGTATGTCCTCACTTTGGAAGTTTATCTTTCTAAAAACTCCAGTGGTATACTTCTCATCCTGCATAGTAGCCACACAGGTCTGACTGCAAAAGCTGAAATGTGAAAGAAACATTTGACTACATATCTAAACAATATATTTGGACCCTAGGTTTATTAAATTAATCATTCTAAACTCAAATGAAGAGTTTTGAGGTATGCCTAGAGATACAATTAGCAATGCCAATAACAGGAAAGCTCAAGTTCAGAACATCAAAATAAGGCCTATCCAAATTTTGCACCAAATTCTTCCCCTTTTCCTCCTTCAAAAGTCACTTTTAGTGCAGGGGACTGTACTTTCTACATATGTGGTATGCCCAGCATCCTCAAAATCTTTTAAGTTTAGAGCTCTTTGGGGTGAACAAATGGGATTAACTTCAAACTGATAGGAGAGCAGATCTGCTATGACTTCAGTGTGAATGTGCAACTGTAATTCGCAGAATCACAGAATATTCTGAGTTGGAAGGGATCCACAAGGATCATCAAGTCCAATTCATAAGTTTGATCCCTAGGAGGATCAAACCCACAAACTTGGCATTTTTGGCACCATGTTCCAACCAACTGAGCTAAAGAGCAGTCTCAGACAATGTACCCTAATTAAGATGAGGTTTCAGAAAGGAAAAATTGGAGGAAGATATGCCATGAAATACTGCTCAAACAGCATTGATGACATACTTCATCTTGTAACTAATGAAGATTTACTGATCGTGGAAGAGAACAACACTTTCTGACCAGGTGGTGTTCAAGACTCTGCCTAACTCTTAGAGAAGCTCAAGGAGGAGCTCAGTTCTGAAACTGCTAATTCCTGATCTATCCAGCATGCTTTTTTTTCCCCGTTGAAGCTAAGAGAAGATAAAATTTATATGAAGCAAAACCAACAGATCCATTTTACAGAGCAATAACATATTGTGGTATGTTATAGTTTGAGCTGGCAAAATGCTAACTGCCTGGTACCCAGTCAAAAAGTCCACTCCCAGAGAAGGAGAGTGAGGGGAAAAAAGCAGAAACGAGGCTTTGAACACGGTGAGGTTTTTATATTTATACAGAGAAGAGGAAAACTTAACATAGAATATGAAATAACACATAGTGAAAGGAAACAACACCTTCACCAAGGTCGCCCCAGCTAATAAGCGAAATTCCTAACCAACCAAAACTCCTCCCCAAAGGAAACCTCCCAGCAAGAGGGAAAGAGAAATTAACAGGAAAACGTTCACTTCCCTGGGGAAACAACCGCGTGGATCGGCAGCAGGGCCTAATTTCAGGAGTCAGGGAGCAGGGACCCTCCTGGTCAAAAGCATGGACTGAAAAAGAGCAAGAAACTCCTCCCCCCTGGCATGTTATACTCCCCGACACTTCCTGGTGATGTCAGATGATATGAAATACCTCTTTGGCTGCTTAAGTCAGATGATACCTGTCCCCTCTAATCTGCATCACATCCTTTGAGGCCTGCTAAAAAACTGAGGCCTGAATGGGGACCTATGCTGACTAAAGCCAAAACTGCCACACATATGCCAAATGATCACGATAATATGAGATCCTAGTTAAAAGAACAAGTGTTATTAAAAATAGCACAACATATTCTTCCATACTCTAAGATGCCAGAGAAAAACATAGTATTTCACCTTCAGAGAGGCTAGACAAGTATCTCAAATAAACATGAATAACATATCAGTTGAGCTTGGGTAAACACAGTGCCAGGTACCTGAAGACAGTCTGGCACTTGATATGTTATAAGCCTCCCTTTCCCAGTACTAAAGATCAGGATTTAGAAGCCTTTATCTAACTTAAGTAGTGAAAATTATTGAATTATTGTGGGATGAGGAAGCAGAAGTGAGGAACAAGGGAGGGACCAGCAGGGGAATTCTACACCCATTATTTATTGTGAAAAAAAAATACTGAAAAGGTCCGGTCCTAATGCAACTTTGGTTGCCAGATAACCTAGCAGCTGGCTTTATCTGTTTAAATAAAAAGTTTAACTAATGTTGCATCTGATCTAGAATTTAAAGAGGCTAAAGATTTTCCAGTGCTATGCTTTTATTCTGCTGAATGTTTTGATACACAAGAAGAGGAACTACTTCAAATATTTATTCACTGTCCACTCAATTTTTAAGAAAAGGAAGATCTAAAAGCATATCTGGCACCCTGATTCTGTGCAGAAACACTCAATACTTGTCATCTGGCATCAGCAAACCAAATAATGCTGAGTCCCTTCCACATTTTATTCCTTCAAAGGATTAAGTACAGAGATTAACCATAACATCTTTAAAAAACAGGCTCACATATTCATGAATAACAACAAGAAAATCTAAATCAGTACTTAACATGTCATTTTATGCTGCCTTTTCAAGAGTAGTGTGCTAAAAACTATAATAGTACAGAGACAGGAGTCATTCTATAAGCTGATTCTGAAATACTGCATACATAGTTTTGGGGGGGTTTAGGAGTAATAATATTTAGGTTTGGGAAAATAAGGTCAGATGGGTTTCTATGTTATTATTTCAAAAGATAATTAAGATTGCAGGCAACTTCAATCTTTTTCACAGTACTACAGACTACAAAGTTATGGTAAGAAAAATATTTCAAATATTTGTCAGAGCAAGAAGCAATATAAAATCACTTTAGAATAAGGTATTAAACAAAGCTAATTTAGCTTTAGTGCTATTATAGATATGTTCTGGAACCCTACATTTGATCAGCTTTGCTTGGTAGACAAAACTGATGAAGACTTGCGAGCACCCAGGAATAGGCTTTGATTGGATGATGTAGTACAGTAGAAGAGAGAAGGAGCCTTGCTATGGTGCTGCCTTTTCAGAGCCAGACTCACTCTCTGCGAGTCCACCACCATCTATAGCCCAGTTCTTTGCTGCTGTGTCCTGGAAAGGTTTTACAATGTGCAAGTCACTTTACATCCCCTTCCCATTGGCTACAACAACATGTTCTGTGATACAGTGTACAGTTATCTTGGTTTGGCAAAGTGGGCACAGATTCAGGTCATGATTCATTTCTTAACCTTTTCTTGCACATGAGGCATGGAACTGATAAACAATTCACAAGCCTCATGACTGTCAGCAGCCACCCAGTAATCTGACTTCAGTAGGGGCCATAGCACTGGGTATTCAGTGGCCTCTGATGATGATAAGCAGAACTGTCTAAATGTCTAAGAAATACAGAATTAAGGGGTGATTTTAGCAATTATTAAAGAAGCCAAATACCAAAAATATGAAACTCTAAGGAAAACAGCCTAATTATTCACATTCTACATGAACCTTACTGAAAAAAATATTAAAGGCTTGCAACCTTTTTTTTTGAAAATTCAGAAGAGTAAATAAATAATAAAATTGGTGATAAATATGCAGTTACATTTTAAGCTTTATTCATATACATCCTAAGTGCAAATATTATATATACATATCTGCAAATATTCTAAGAAATGCAATTTGCATTTTTAAGATGTTATCTACTGTGGACAAAATCTAAATTCATCACTCCAAGCACTAGTGTGTAAAAATGAAACTATTCTAAACACTTAGAATACTGTGAAATATTTATTTTTTAATAATTTCTTTTTGTTCTTTCTCAAGCAATTAAGACAGGTTGGAGACCTCAGCATTGTTTTTCATATATTAATTTTTAGCAATATCAACATGCTAATTTCAACTTTTAATTGGTCTATCTATTATGCTATAAAAACAGAATAGTTTTATTTTTACATTATGTAAATTGCAATACAAAATTCAGAAAGAAATGCTGTCAATAGTAGAAAAAATGAAATACACACATTCCTATTAACATTCTGATTTTGAAGAATTTGCATATCTCAATGTAATGTGTGATGATGGAAAGAAACCCAGACCAGATTTTGAATGAGAACTATTGGAAGCAGAGCATGGGCAATGTGAATGCTTTCAAATAATTCATCCAATTATATCAAATCAAAGTGAGGTAAATGAAAACCAGAAACTTTGCAGATATTATTCACACAGAACATAAAAGGAATAAATGCACTTACTCCTTTTGTGATGCACTGGACGTGGGTGAAAAAAAGTTGATTTTTAGATTAATAAGAACTTACATACACTCACCAAAATAATACAAACAGTATGTATTGGCTTCAAACATTATGCAGCTGTCTCTGGAAGATCCTAATATATATTGAGGTAATACATGTTTATGAAAATTATCATGGGCTAAACTCAAATGTCAGCACCTCAGATAAACTGCTGTACCTGCCTTAAGTTTTGAACTTTACACAGTGAAGCTAACAAATTATTTTAAAGCATTTCTTCAATTAGACCCCAAGTTCTTCACTTTATTTTGAGCTAAAAATTCTTGTAATTCAAATTTCTTGTAAGTCAAAATTCTTATAATAAACACTGAACTGACATGAGAAATAGCAGGAATCAGAGCAGCTGCATATGGTAGTGGATGGAGCACTGAATCTGTGTTATAAATCCTGGATTCACTTCCCAGCATTACCTCTATGCTTGGATTACCTTCAGCAAGTTTCTTCACCTTCCTGCACCTTGCTTTGCTTTTGTCACAGTTGCCTTGGTTGTTTCCATTGTATATTCCATGTAGAGACCATTTCATATAATGTGTTTGGGCAGTTCAAGCATAGAGTGGCATTACTCCAAATTCAAGCCCTTAGATGCTACTGTAGAATTAATTAGAATGTAAAAATAAAAGATTAAGATGTTTCCTGAATGTCACTATTTCCATTCAGAAGAGTCTGGTACTTTGACTACTACTATCCCATAAATCACTGTGGCAAAGACTAAATACTGTTAATCCCTTAATCAAAATATTTTTTCAATTTATTAACATGAAATTTACACAAGAAGCAATTTTAATATCTCTAAACACTTGTTTACTTACCATGATCTTATGAACTATTATGTGAAATTTATGGTGTGAGCTGAACTGATACTAAAAAAAAATTCAGACATTACTGCTGTCTTTAAGCTTTCTTTTTAAAAATATCTTCATCATCATCAGTGACTATTTTTGAAGGAAGCTGGGAGAGAATTACATTTGCTTATGCCTATCTGCTCATACAGTTACCCTGTCTGAATCACTTGTCTTGGCTGAATATTTTAAACCAGAAAGCAGTTCTTTCTTAAACAAGAAACATTCTCCTCAAAGTGAGAGCTGAGATCTGTCTCTCTCATCTCATTTCCTGTCTTTCTGGTTTTTAATCAAAATATATGAAGTCATTGCTTAAAATGGGTATTCAGTCACATGAATATTGTGGATCTGGGAGAATATAGATGTTAAGCAGTGGAAGAGATGCATGTCAGAGTTTAAATCCCGCTGATCTCATTCCTTATTAGAGCCAATGGATCATAGTCACATGATCTTCAGGGGATCTCATCTAAAGATGATGAACTACCTCTAGCCCCCTATACCCTCCCAGCAGTATGAATTGGCTATCCTATTACATACACATCTAAAAAAATAAATCTTTATTCTGTAAAGTGTTGAATGGTTCTACTACAATCTCAGCAAAAATACTTCACTTAGTTCAGGGCTCAGCTGAAACAGCATTAAATTTCTCTGCACATGTCTCACTAAATCTTAAGGGCAGTGAATTGCAAACATCTTCCTATGCATACACGCACACACTCACACGTACAAAGAGCAGGAAAAAGATTTCCCTCTTTTGATTAAATGTATTTCTTATATTTCTGTATTATACAAACTCCAAAGCATTTTAAATGTAAAAACTCCTAATTGATACTGAGTAATTGCAACTCCCAAAATGACAAGAGTTAATATTTACTTCTTTAACCAATCTAAACATTTTAGCTCACGCCAATTTTAATGTTCCCTGTTATCCTTTCTCTGAAAGAAATCCTCAGGAGGCAAACACACTTTTACTTGTTGTAGTAGACAACCTTGCATAAGAACTCCCAGAGAAGACTGGCACTGCTCTTCCTTTCACAAGATCTCAAGTTGCTAGTTGTGGTGGGTTGATGTTGGCTGGATGCCTGGTGCCCACCACTCTATCTCCCCTCCTCAGCTGGAGAGGGGAAAGAAAATATAATGAAAAGCTCACAGATCAAGGTAAAGACAGGGAGAGATCACTCACTAGCTACCATCATGGGCAAAACAGATGACACTGAGGGAAATCAGTTTAATTCATCACCAATCACATCAGACTTAGGAAAATGAGAAACAGTGCTACATCACTAGTGGGTCACTAGTGGGGTTCCCTGGGGCTCAGTACTGGGGCCAGTCCTCTTTAATGTCTTTACTGATGATCTGGACAAGGGGATCAAGTGCACCCTCAGTATGTTGACACACAACACTAAGTTGGTCAGGAGCGTTGATCTGTTGGAGGGCAGGAGGGCTCTGCAGTGGGATCTGGACTGGCTGAATTGATGGGTTGAGGCCAATGATATGAGGTTCAATAAGGCAAAGTTTTAGGTCTCACTTGGGTCACAACAACCCCAGGCTGGGGGCAGAGTGGCTGGAAATCTGCCCAGCAGAAAAGGACCTGGGGGTGCTGTTTGACAGCAGCCAGAATGAGCCAGCAGTGTGTACAGGTGGCCAAGGCCAATGGCACTGTGGCTTCTATCAAATATTGTGTGGCCAGCAGGACTAGGGAAATGATTGTCCCCCTGTACTCAGCACTGGTGAGGCTGCATCTTGAGTATTCTGTGTCCAGTTCTGGGGCCCTCTATTCAAGGACACTGATGTGCTGGAGCACATCCAGAGAAGAGCAATGGAGCTGGTGGAGGTCTAGGGAGTAAGTCCTATGAGGAACAGCAGACCTGGGGTTGTTTTGCCTGGAAAAAAGCAGGCTCAGGGGGGACCTTACCTCTCTCTACGACTACCTTGCAGCAGGGTGGGGGTTGGTTTCCTCTCCCAGGCAACTAGTGACAGGACAAGAGGACATAGCCCCAAGCTGTGCCAGGACAAGAGGACACAGCCCCAAGCTGTGCCAGGGGAGGTTCAGGCTGGACATCGGGAAGAATTGTTTCATTGAAAGGGTAGTTAAGCACTGGGACAGGCTGTCCGGAGAGGTGGTGGAGTCACTATCCCAGGAAGTATTCAAGAAATGACTGAACGTGGCACTTAGTGCTATGGTTTAGTTGGCATAGTGGTGCTCAGTCAAAGGTTGGACTTTGTGATCTTGGAGGTCTTTTCCAACTTTAATGACTCTATGATTCTAAATAAAATCAAATCTTTAAAATGGCTTTCCCCCAAACTCCACCTCACCCCCCTCTTCTTTCCTGGCTCAAATTCACTCTTGATTTTCTCCACCTCCTCACCCCCATTAATGCAGGGGGACAGGGAATGGGAGCTATGCTCAGTTCATCACACATTGTCTCTGCCACTGCCTTCTCCTCAGGAGGAGGACTCCTTACATTCTTTCTCTGCTCCAGCATTAGATTCCTCCCAGGGGTGACAATCCTCCACAAACTGCTCTAGTGTGGGCTTCCCACAGGGTCACAGCCTCCTTGGGGATCCACCAGGTTCAGCACAGGGTCCTTCATGGGCTGCAGGTGGATATCCAATCCACCATGGACCTCCATGGGCTGCAGGGGAACAGCCCATGAGCACCATGGGCTTGCAGGGGAATCTCTGCTCCGGTGCCTGGAGCACTTCTTCCTCCTCCTCCTCCTTCACTGACCTTGGTGTCTGCAGGGCTGTTTGTCTCAGATATTCTCAGTCCTCTCTCTGGCTGGAGTCACACAGCTTTTTTTCCCCTCTCCCCCGCTTCTTAACTCTGTTATGCCAGAGGTATTACCACACTCACTGATGGGCTCAGCCCTTGCCAGCAGTGGGTCTGTCTTGGAGTCAGCTGACTGTGAGACATGGGGGAAGCTCTTAGCAGCTTCTCACCTGCCACCCCTGCAGCCCATTCAATACCACAGCCTTGTCACACAAACTAAATACACTAATTTACATGTTATATTACAACAGCTGACACAAATTTTGTTACTGCAGAAGTATCAAACTGCTTTTTTCCATTGTGATGCACCAGCTTTACAGCAGTGGCAGTCTGAGAACACCGTGCTTTCATTTTTCTAAAAGAGCTGGGCCTCCCAATTTTCTACATTAGAGGACCTCTAGGGAATAGTATAGAGCTATGGTTCTTATAACACCCTCAGAAGGGTATGCCACCTTGCATTATAGAAGTTGTCCTCTACCACAAAGAATGTCATAACACCATATCAAACAAAAGAACACACTTTCACTTTCTTTAAGGCAACATGAAAGAGATTGAGTCAGTCACATTCTCATTTTCTGCAATGCTTCATGTAACTGATAAATCTTCACAAGAAGGAAAAATAGATATAAGTATTTCCTCTGCATGGAAACCCCAACTCAAATGCTAAGAAAAAAACATTCCTTTCTTTAGTAATATAATATGTTAACATAAATATCACCAGCAGTACTCAATGAGATAATTAATGTATAATATGTGTAACATATATCATGTATAATATGAATGGGATTGTATTGCATTTTCCTATTTGTTTTTCTACTTATAACATTGCACGAGTCTAGCTTTTTTCAATGTAACGTTCCCTTAGCACCCAGCACTCTAGCTTAGGTTATTTCCTAAAATCTCTCTTGCAATCTGCAAGGCCACACAAGGTCAGTAGTTCCAGCTATTGAACCAATGTCATCTCAAGATTTTCCAGCTGTGAGGGTTAGCCAGTTTTTCCACCATGGATACCTCCTTCAGTTATCAGATTGCTTTTGCCACCTTTCCCTTTCCACTCAGTAAATGAAAATTACATGCATCTCATTTTAATGAGGAGGAAAAAAATACAAATTGAAGATCTCATGTCAGAAACCCAGTGATTCAAGTAAGACTGTTTTCTTCCCTCTTCCTGCTCTCAATACTTCTCTTTTCCCCATGTTCATTAAACATTCCTGTCTATGGCAATATAGATCAAAGTCCACTCAGAATTACACAACTCTAATGCAAAATTATCTACAAAGAACTTCATAATGCTGCTTAATTTGCCCATCTTTAAAAGTTGCTCAAGATACAGAGATACCATTCACATATCAGCTTTCTTAATGACTCAAAGTCAATTCTTAGATTAGCCCATCAGAAAGAATACTCATCAAGGTTAATTTAATCACGTGTGGCTAAAGTGTCTAAACAGCCTCCAGTCAGTGGAGGAAAAACATTCGCCAGCAAAGCCTAACCTGATTGTTCTGAGTCCCCCTGTGGAGGAGAAATGCCCTCCCCTCCACTGAGTATAGACAGAGCTGATGGAGATCATCCTTACTGACCTAATGTCAGCGTTTAGAAAGACCTCCTTCAAGTTTATCTGCTCATCTCTACTTTTTTCAGACTTTACTGTCAGAGGACAAAACTGATGCCAAAGCTCAAGATTCCAGAGGTCTTAAGGAATTCTTAAGTAGTCTCCATATCTCTAGAATGCATACATTTAGCCAGTTCTACCTGAAACTGAGAATCATTCATGGAAATGTCACATTCCAGACATCAAAATCTCACTGCAGTGGAGCGGCCCAGGAGATCAAAATAAAACTGTAACTAAAAGCTTAGATATAAACAGAGAACTTGCAAAGTAAACTAAAATATGAGCACCCAGGAAAAAAAATCATATGCTCATATTTTGCTGTGCAGGTGACAGCCACAGAACTTTATGGGATATAAACAGAGATCTATGCTAATGGACATTTATGTGTATTGTATGACAATAAAAATTAAGATATGTGTGTGTGTGTATTGATCACATTCAGCCATGCAAGTGAGTTCAAAAACACATTTGATGACATTAAACCAGTATCAGTGCATATGGATTTATGACTTTATGGTGGATTTCTGCACTTTATAAATACCTGAAGCAACCAAAGAGCCAAGAAAGGAAGCTGGTGCTGTGACATTGCAGCACCCTCCTGGGCATCTGCACTGTCATGCAGGAAGAGTCAGGACCCTGACAACAAGCAGCAGTGTCACCTCTTTCCAGCACACAGTTTTTGGTAACAGGTATGGGAAGCATATCAAGAATACAGGCAAGATGTGTAGAGAGAAAAAAAATAAAATACTTACAGGGAATCAGGAGGAATAGACATTAACATTTATATAATAAAAGATTATTGTTTACTCTTCACAACATCCGTGTTTTGTGATACTCTTGATATTTGAGAGCACCACAGTCTCATAAAGCATTGACCTTCACAGCAACTCCTTGTGGGTGAAAAGTACACAGGGGAGATGTGAGCTATGAGTGGACAAGAATAAAGGAGGAGGGAGTTTGATGCAGCCTGGAAGATGACACTGAGAGGTTTGGCCACCTGACTGACCTGAGACAAGAACTGAGGAGCCAGAACATGTCTCTTCGTTCAGCTCCTGAAGAGAGATCCAGGGACTCAGTCAAATAAGGCTTCCAAGTTAAGGCCTGGGAGAAGAGAGGGAAAGGACTGCAGACCAGTCCAAATCCTAAGTGAAGCGCAGCCTGATTTTATGAGTATTTCTTTCCACAGCGATAATTATCAACTGAACTAGATTTTCCAATGACACCTGGAGAGCAAATTCTCCACAATTAGGAAGAATACATAAAATTAGTTTCCTTGTTTCAAAGTATGTAACATTTAATTTCCTTATTGTAATATATCATACAACTATGTTTACAAACACCAAAACAGAAAAACATTATTGGCCATAAACTGTTCTTTTCAAAACATACCACCAGCTAAAGCATGGTATATTAAAGTTAATTCTAACATAATCTGAAATAGGATCAGAATAAGGATCCCATTTCCCATGTTGTGTCTATTTTCAGGTTTAAAATTTTCAAAACAAAAATGTTTACTTTTCTTAAATTTAAAAGCAGCATGCAGGGCAAATTACATTCTGGTCAAAACTGTTCATCAGTCAAACATTTCAGGGTTTTCTGGGACATACAGAGTACTCACTGCAATGACTCAAGCAGAGCTGAATATAAATTTTTACCTTGAACAAAACAATACTTCCTAGTGAAGGATTGCTTTCAAATTCTTCTTTTTTACTCATTTCTCCTTTTCAGTCATGTTTTCTCTGAGCTTTAAGAATGAATGTAGGTTATTCAGTTTAAGCAAAACTGGATGGATAAATTAACAGCATCACACATTTTGTATCAGACCAAATATTGATCCATGAAGAGTTATTTCTGAAGTTTATCAGAAATGGAAAACTTCCATGTGCTTTTTTTTTCCTAGCTCATTCTCTTATTCATCTATGAATTGAAGTTTCATTTATGATTTTTAAAGTTTGGTCAATATTTAATCTGTAAAAATACTCCGAAGAAGAACACAAAATTACCATGCATTTAGAAATTTTAAAGTATAAAACTGCACTTTTAAAGTACAAATATCCACTTCAATATTTACAGATAAAATTGTAGGTTATTTTATGATTTATATTTAAGTTGGTTTTCAGATAATTCAAGGTTAAAAATTCAAAAATTTGGGAATAATTCCACCACAAATTTAAGGATTTGATCTTCCAAAAAAACCCAGACTCAGCTGAAAACTTGACCATTAATGCCCATTCCTGATTTCAAGGAGAATTGAAAACACAGCAAACTTCTTACAGGATTCATAATTACATTGTGTATTCTGTTGTGCTTTGTGACAACTCAGTAAAATTAACAATTTTCAGCTTAGAAAGACATGACATTATGTACCTGAGCTGGAAGCCATCTTCTTTATATATTATCTAAACACATTTGAAAGGACATAACAGAGTTTAGATTCTGGCCTGGCAACATTTCTCAGCTGCTTTACATGAAGTTTGCTGCTAATAACTAGATAGGATGGAAAGCACTAAGGAACATCAAAAGGTGGTTCTAGAATAAATACGTTTCCCTGCCAACACAGGAACTGAGAGTTTGTGCAAATCTAAGACAGAGTTTGATTTTGTTTAAGAACTGATTCTTTGTTGATTCTTTTAAACATGAGCAGTTTCCATAATGCAGAATGTATATTAAATTACCAGTTTATCTTTGTAGCAGAGTCTACTGTCACAAGTCTGTTCTACTGCCCATATGTTCCAAACTTCAAAGATTTTTCAAGTATCTGTTTTGGTCCCAATGCTATTCTACTGAGAACAGGCACAAACAAAATTTGTGGAAGACAAAGGTAATGAAATTACACGATATGTCACTTTGATCCATTTTCTTCAGTGTACCACACAAACCAGACCCAGAAATGCACATCTAAAGGTAAACAACTCATACACTGTCGAAGCACTGTGTATTTTCAGCAGTTGCTGTACTGAAACTCAGCCTTCAGTGGGCTATGTAGATAAATGAACATCACACAAAACCCATAGATGGATCTGCTTGCAAGATACTTAACACTGCCTGTGGGATAAACATTCATACAAGTCAAGACTCCACTGAGTATATATAAATTAAATACATCATTTGGAAATACAGTAAACAAAAATGTTTCAAAAACTTAGAACAAATCAAGAAGAGTACAATATTATAAAGTTATAGAACCTACTGACACTGCAGCAGAATCTGCAGACACCCAGATTTCACCAGATGTGCCCCAGCTTCCATGACACATCCATTATCCTACATGTTGTATGCTGAACTTGGTGAAAACATAGATGAAGGCAGAGGTAGATGATGCTGACTTTTGCTGAAGTGATGTGTACTGACAGTCCACCTGGGTGAAATAACACTGGAGAGCCACTTCTTCCCTTCCATGCAACTGGAAGCAGGGAAGTGATACAGCCCTACAGTACAGGTACACTAACCCATGCAGGGAGAGGTTAGAATTTTAATCACTGCAACACCACACTGAGATGCAGAGGTTTAACCATTGCCTGATGCCTTGAAATCAAAGCTAGTTATCTGTTAAAGATGTGTCATTTTAAGAGTTTTTTGCCAGGATAGTGTTAAGTCTCTTTTTACAGTGTGGGTGGGTTGTTTTTTTTCGTTGGTTTTTTAAGAGGAGAATGACGCACTTGTTACAATCCAATTGTATTATTAATAAGGAAATAATTCAAATAAAAGAAGTTACTGGAGCGAAAATCACTACAAGAGAGAGGTTGTCTTGCCTGTTTACGGCAAGCTGAGAAAAATCTGGCTTGTTTGGGAAGGAAGGGTGGGATACAATCACCAAAATGCTTTCAAAATTATTCCAGCTATGTCATAGAGGCTGTGTCCTCTTGGATAACTCAGTTCACAAAACGTGAATAGAATGCAAAAAGACTTTCCTCCTCAAAAACGCTTGATATAAACTAATAAGCATAGGTGAAACTGATGGAAAAGATTGATAAATTAAATAAAAATAATTACAATAAGCTCCAAAAAGAATTGAAGAATGAGAAAAAATAGTTACCTGGACACAAGTGGTAAAAATTTCTCTTTTTTTTTCTGCAACTATTTTTGACAAAATTCTATGATAATATAGGCTGAAATTAAAGCCTATTTTGAAAATACTTGGAATATTTCAAAAAGGCTTTCTAATTTGACTATCATTTGTCAATTCTCATTGGTTTTATACTGAGGGCAAGACTGTGACAAGAGTAAAAGCAAAAATTGCATAAGAGCATTTAAGAAAGGAAGGAATGTCTAGAGAGAACCCTTGAATCTTCAGTGTCCCAGCTTTCCTCTTCCAGCTAGTACCTGAAAAAAATATTGGTGCTTTTATGTTCTCCTAATATTATTTTTCTTGTATAGAACATTTGCTAATAGCATCCTAAACTCCTTAGTCCCTCCAACAGTTTTTCTGGAAATGACTTTCTGAAATTACCTTGTGTAAACAAATGAAAACCAGCCATCTGCTCAGGACTAAAAATCATTGGATACACAGACACATGACACTGTAAACAAAGACCTACAGAAAAAAAGATTGTGAACAATCCAGCAGGCAAGGCACTCACATAGCCACAAGAACAGAGCCATGGGGAATGTGCCTGTGCTGGTTTTGGCTCGAGTGGAGATATTTCGCAGTGGCTAGTATGGGGTGATGTTTTGGATTTATGCTGAACACAGGGTTGATAATACAGAGCTGCTTTTGTTATTGCTGAGCAAGGTTTGCACAGGGCCAAGGCCGTTTCTGCCTTGCATACTGCCAGCTGACAAGGAAGTTGGGGGTACATGGGAGGTTGGGAAGAGACACAGCCGGGACTGGTGTCCCCAGCTGATCAAAGGGATATGGCATCATGCTCAGTATAAACAGTGAGGAGAAGAAGGAAGAGGAATGTTTGGAGTGGTGGCATTTTTCTTCCCCAGTAACCATTAGATGTGATGGGGCCCAGCTTTTCTGGAGATGACTGAATACCTGTCTGCCCATGGGAACTTGTTTCACTTTGCTTGAGTGTTCAGCTTTTGCTTTTCCTGTTAAACTGTCTTTATCTCCTCCCATGAGTTTTCTCCCTTTTAAATTTCCTATTCTCTCCCTGATCCTGTTGGTGGGGCAGTGAGTGAGCGGCTGTGTGGGGCTTGGTTGCTGGCTGGGGTTAAACCATGACAGCAAGGTGGCCCAGTGAAAGCATCAGGAACAAGCATATGAGAAGGACAAACTGCACTTCCTCCAAATATTCTGCTATACTGCAAACAGTTACAGACACATCTTTTCTTAAGCCAACCATGCTTTCATTCATTTATTAATTCTCAAGAGAACACTCTCAAGAAATCGTGTGATGTTTTAATACACACAAGGTCCTGCAGCAAAGATTTCCACTGGTTAACAACATACCACATAGAGAACTGGCTTCTGTTTTGCTTTGAATTTACCACCTACAAATCTAAGCACGAGTCCTTTTCCAACCTTCAATAGCTGTAACACCCTTAGGAAGGATGAATACCACTGAACTCTAACTTCCTCCTCTTCCTCAGCTAGTTTTGGCTGAATTAAACTAATAGCAAAACAATCCAAATCAAGCACTCATCCCAAATTTGCTTCCTGCAGGATCCCTGAAGCATCATCCCCTTGCCCAGGGTTTCCTACCTTCACCCAGAACAGGTATCATGTACTCCACAAGCCAAAGCGAGTCCAGCAGGACTCAGACAGCTCTTTCTGGGACACTTCTGGCACCTATCAAGGCAGTCACAATCACAGTCACAATCACAGTCTATCCTGAAGACAAATTCAGTGTTAGGAGTAGTTTGTCTTGCTCTAATAAAACAACTGTACCTTAAGGAGTGGTGGCCACCTTTACTTTTACTCCATTGTCACATGGATCAGGAAGGCAAAATCTGCTTCGACTGACAGACCCTGCTTTGTCTTTTGTCAAGTTTGAATGCTGTGCTGTTATTTATTTAACTTTGGTACTTGCAGTGTAAACAGACAGACAATTCTGGTTACACATGTCTTTTACCAGGTTTGAGAAAATGAGAAGCAGATGGTAGCAATACTAAGTGTAAAAAACAAGCACACTCTGTTCTAAGGGTCTGGTTCAGAGCTATCTGAAAGGGAGGGAGGAGCTTTCACCAGTCTGAAGGGGTTCCACACCATGCTGTGAGGTCTTGGTGGTGATGTTCAAAGTGGCAAGGCATGGGTGAATGGCCTGGTCCTCCCCTCAGCACATACAGCAAGGACACTCCTGGGAGATGCGCCTTGTGCACACCTTTGGTATCTGAGGTGGTTGTGTACCTTAGGAGGGAATGTGCTGATGAGTTGTGCCAGTGTAAAATACAGACAGGATGCTTCACCCTTCACAGAAATCAGCATCACTACAGGTGTGGAGCTGGAAGACAATTTCACGAATACAGTGAGCAGAAAACATAAGAAAAGGCTCCCCAACCTCTGAGTGCTACTGACAAACTTCCACATCCACACAGCCCAAAATAAACAGCCATCAGTAACTATCCTGCTAGCACTTCAGAAGAAGTCTCTCTAAGGTTTGTAATGATCCCACTACAAAAATCACTTTGGCAGCCAACTCCTCTTTCTCTCAGAAGCGTCTCAAGAAAGTGAGACTGTCTCAACAAGTGAGACAGACCTTAACAGAATAAGGATGTACACCAAGTGCTACATTTCCATCCATCAGAAAGCAAAAGCACAGATAAGATGTGAGCCCCAGTAAATCAAAACCTACAATTAAAGAAACTGTTGTCTGCACTCTACAGTCAAGTTGTGTTTACACAGCAATTTTATCCAGCTTTGAGAACTTCATATATTTCAGAGAATTCATTGCATAATTACATCATGCTGCCTCCACAATTATTTCCATTAGATACCATTAATAGGCCATGTTTTCAATAATATTAGAATTGTTTTTCTGGCTAATGACTAAGTAAAAATCCTTTATGTAACCCAACATCTTAATATTTAAAAGTGTTTTGATTGCTTCTAGAAAGATTCCAGAAATTAATATGAAAATAATTCTCTGAGTTGCATATTGCCTTTATAATTTTGCTGGAATTTACAATCAATTTTAATTAGCATTTACACTTAAAATGAAATGTGTCATAATACAGTCTCATTCTCTTAAAAACTATTACAACTATTGAGGGAAGCCAAGTTACTATTTTTTTTCACTTAATCTAGAAAGGTTTATTTCAGTTCAGTAATAGTATAGATACATATTTTACCCATTCAAAGATGGGAAAATTGATGATAAGTAATTAACAGCACAAATTAAGTTTTGCTATCACCCTGAAGTGAAATTACTATCACAAGATGCTAATTAGCTGACAAAGTAAGAGGATAGTGTGCCTGACAAGGGCATTCAGAGAAAAAAAGAAAAGAACCAAGTTCTATGTAGCACAATCATCCAATTTTTATGTGCTGCATGCCTCTGGCTCCCCTACTCTCTGCTTAAGGTTGGGGTGGCTGTTTCTTTCCGCCTCAGCAGAAGATAAAGAAGGACCAAAGAGTATATGCAATGTCAATCTCATTTCTAAGTCAAATCCAGCCAGCTATGTGCATAATTCACAATATAAAGCAGTGATGATGCAAAACATAGTCTGGGCTTTATTTCTTTTTCCTCTCACAGGTATGACTTATACATCAGACTGAATTCCGGGTTTCTTCTCCATATGCCAAATTATGCAAGCCATTGCATTTTCTTTGAGCTTCCTGACACACCTCTACAGAAAAATATGCTGCTCACCCCAGCAAAAGGCAGGCTGGAAGGAGCAGAGGGTCTCATTATTTCTTATGCACAGTCTAAGGCACAGCAACCAAAGTGGCAGGTGGATGTCCTGTGCTCCCCTTACAAGGACAGAAGTAAAAGCAAGACACTGGTTGTATAGTCTTTGGGACCTTTCTAATCCTTACAGGAACTATGGGATTCAACTGTAAAAAAACCAAACCAACAACAACAAAAACAAACAAAAACCAACAACACCCCCCCAAGCAAGCAAACAAACAAAAAAACCCCACAGCCCAGTCCATGGGAAGGGGCCAGAAATTAGGTACTATGCCTTTTGTTTGAATTTGCCACAGCTGCTTTCCAGTACATATGGCTGGTCTGGGCAAATAAATATGTTAATTTCTTCAGTAATTAACTTAAATAAAATAGAGGATAAGCATAAGTGCAAAAAGAGGAAACAAAACATTTGCTATATTTCTGGCCCCTTCTTTCCCCCTATAATCCCATATTCCCAAAATTCTGAGGGGTAATGGTATCTGCTGGCCTTCAAGAGAAAAAGGCAAAAGCAAACCCAGGCAATGCAGCCTCAAAATCTCCTACTGACAGGAGGAAAAAAGCCACATTTCCTTACAGGGTCCTTCCTTGTTTATGTCTAGGAGTTTGTCTAAGACTAAAGAGCACTCTCTTCCCTGTCAGTTTTAAAATATTTTGTACCTTCCTCTTTTCCCACTCATGCTTTCTTTTTTCAATAAATTACATATGTTGGTAATAGAAAACACAAGCTACACAATGTAGATTCCCAAATTTTTGAAGTTAATTAGTACTTCACTGAAGAGCCATTTAAGAAAAATGGACTTTTATTACTATGACTAATCAGAGCAACGCTGTTTACAGTAAGGATATTCTTTGGATGCCTCTACACTGCTTTTGCAATGTACAAGAAAAATTGGCAGCAAATGGCATACATTGGCTTGCATCCATGCTCTTCCAGGTTGGTTGTATTTATGCCACTCTGTAGTAGGCAGGCCCCAGTGGATATGCGGAAAGTATGTCAATGTATCTGTGTTCAGCAGCCAGGGTTTCCTCTAAAAGGGAAAAAGTTGGGTTTGTGCCAAGAGGAGGCCAGAAGACAACTGACACTGGACAATCACAGACCTGGGGCCACAGTGCAAAACAGAGACTGAGTCAAAATGAGAGCATAAACATACCCATGAAAAGTGTGTCACACACTCACATGTGTAAATCACTTTAGAGGATTTTGGAAGGACATCAGTAACTTCAAAAATAATTTGTAATCTAATCACTGTGTGGGCATTTACAGCTACAGCACATTGTACCCAGGGTTATGGCAAGGGAATTAGAGAGAGATGAAGCTTTTCCATCTGCTTTCATTTTGCTTACTTTCTATGACAGCAATATTTTGTGCACACTGAATTTTGCTATCCTCTCTCCACATGTGCTCCTGCGTTTCTGTGGGTCTTTCATCCAAAGGTAGGAAAGAAAACCAACAGAAATCATTGACACAATAATATACAGCGGGAATATGGACACTATCACATTAAGCAAAGCTATTACTTCTTTTTTGATGGGTTTTAAATCAGCAGCATTTCACCTTGTCTCTTTTTAAATTAATATTTTTCCATGACAGGCTTTATTTGTCGTGATTTAAATACTTGACTTCTTCACAATATTTAAGATACTTTACACAACACAAATGTCTCTCTGAGTCCCTCCTATTTGTTTAAATTCAACCAAAGAATCAGTGTAGCTGCACTTATCAGGTAAAGCAGCAAGTACCCAGTTCTCCCTGGACCACTATTTAAACTGATGTTTGTTTTGGCACCGGTAGTTACAGTATGTCTCTGCTAACATAAACTACTAACCGTGATCAATAAATGGACAACAAAGTTCTTCCATGGAAACCATCCATCTGTTACTTGCTGTTAAGGTATTGATTTGTATTCTGCCCATGTAGCCACATTAACATACAATATACATAATACAACGATGCAATTATTGAAAAGAGGAGCTAAATATTCATTTGCCTCATACGTGGGACAAATAGAAATAATGGACTCATGACATTCATACACAAGCAATATTATTACTTCTATTACTTCTTCATTTTGATGCCAAGGAAAATACAACCACATAAAACATACCTAGCAGTATCGTGAGAACAACAAGAGGCTTCAAAAGTTATAGTATTGTAATAACTCCCCTTTCAGAAAGCCGATGAGACAATCTTAATAGGAAGTTCAGGATTTTAACAACAAAAAATCCTTTGCCTTGTTTAATGAGATCGTTTAATGAACAGCGCTCAATTACAGTTTTATGAAGACTTCCTCATGTCCCTTTAATTGCTATATCCCATTCTAATTAGCCTCTTGAATGCCAATCTAGCTTTCTTTGTGGCATGTCCATTACCATGCCTCTTAAGGGTGATGCAGTTGCACACAGTAACAGCAGGATGTACAGCACACATCCTCTACACCCCGCATGATCCATCCAAAGAACAACCTGCAAAAGGCACGCTCCAGACACCTGCACACTCCAGCCTGGTGTCTGCTGAGTTATCACATGCACATAATGCTTTGTGAAGAACTATATACTTTACTCTCTAGCCTTAGCAGAGTTTCTTAATTGAACTATTAAATGGAGAGAGTAAAAAACTATCATATTAATTAACATTTTATGGATCAGTTAGTAAATTATTCCAAGACAAGATGTATTTTAAAAAGAAGACAAAAATTTTATTATATTTAGGATACAATTAGTAATGTTGAGATAGATGCCAGCAAATCTAGATCACTTACAGAATAACAAAAATAAAGCCTTTGTTAATATTTTTTTCTTCTTCTTTGCAAGATAAACAACTTCAAGCTTAAACTATTACTCCACAACACTGTCTCTACAATGTAACACAGAAATATTGCAGCCAGATATGAAAATTATATGCAGTCTCTCTGTTCTTTTAGTTCCCACCTGAGGCAGGGCAAAGACTGCACAGACATAAGAAAATAATTCAGTAAGGGAAACTTGTCTCATAACGGGCAGAGTCTAAAACACTTGCACTATAAAGAGTAAGTTGCCATAAGCAATCCTGGATTAAGCTACACAAAATCAAGAAAAAGAATAAAGACTGAAGAGACTTCTGCATAGGCAGAGGAAAGTAGTAGTCAGGGAGATATAAACAATCTTGCCGCGTGTTTAGCTCTTCACATGCCTTCTCTGTTTCTTTTCAAGTGCTCCCACAGCAGGAAGATTTCTGTACTTATGAATACATCTCTGACCACAACTTATCTTCCTGTCATTCAGACTTCCTTGAACTCAGAGTTGAATTTGTCTAGAAGAAAGTTTACAGCCAACTATATCTCGTTCCCATTTTTTGTAAGAGCATATTAGTAGGTTAGAAATCCAAAGAAAGTAAAAAAGGATGGCTGAAAAGCTCATTAATTTCCTGAAATCTCATTAAAAACTCAATATGTTTTAAACAGGAGCTACAAGACAGGGTGAAATCTTAGCTGTAAATCAGTCAGGAAAAAGCATCAGACATCAACCCCATGTGTCAGTCAACCCTGGGAAGGGCAGCTTCCTCAAATATTGCTTTTGGCCCTGCACAGTTTTACTGCATGAGAGTATTAAATACCACAATTAATCAATAAACAAGTTTTCTGGAACAGCAGCCTTACTGCTTGTTTTGTTATGTTCTCGTTTACCCCTATGATGGGCATTTCTCATATGGAAAGTCTCACTGAGCTCTTTCTGACTGAGCAAGTGTATTTTCAGAATTGGCCTCCATCCAATAATGTTCTCACAACTCTTATGCTTAAATGAAGATGCCAGCAGTTTTTGTGTCCAGTGACCACCTCCATTATCTTCTTATAAATAAACCACTGTCAGATCATACCTCTGACAGTCACTGACTCTTCCAAGCACAGTTGTCAGTGAAAGTGGCATTGAGCCCAATTGACATGCAACATACCATGGACACAAACATTGGGCTGAAACCAACAGTGGCTTTTTGACATCCCCCAGGTGTCTGGATGGTTGGAGGGTCAGGGCCAGGGAAAAAGCAGTCCCTAAGAGTAGTGCCGGGTCTACAAGGAAGTGGGAGGACAAGAAAAGGATAAAGGCAGAGCAAATGAAACCACACAAACACAGTACCTACTTGAACGTATCTGCATCACTTAGACTTTAACATTTAAAGAAAGATTGTGTCTCAAACACCTGGTACTCCTAAGACCAAGAGGAACTGCACATAAGAGAGCTTGGGAGTGCTCAGCCATGTGATCAGTTTCTTCCAATTGAATTACAATTCATCAGGACACAGCTAAAGATTGGTTATGAAGAACCCTACTCCCCCTTCTGCCAACTTTTATCTTTTAGGTCATGCTGAATGCCATGGACAAAGATAATCCAATTAGAAGTCCAGAAATGCCTTCCAAGTCTCTAGGCTAGACTTTACAAAAACAGTTTTTACTTTTCTTCCCTTGAAATAGAAGCTAATAGTATATGGGCAATATGGGGAATAATGCAACAGACTTAAAAATGGACTGACTGCATAGAACCCACACAAACAAATTACAGTTGCTATCAGAAAACGAATATGTTGTGTAGGTTTAGAGAATTTTTCAACTCATAATATCTTCAGCAAAATGTGTAGTTTATGCCTTGGTTTTGGTATAAAATGGATTCATTTAAATTCAGACCAACTATTTATGAAACCAAGTCCCTCTTTCCCATGACTTCTGGCATTTCATACAGTTCCTGATTTGCATCTTTATGTATATGATATCAAGTAACTGACTTCTGTGGCATATATTTACACCTGGGTGATGAACTGACTTTCTCCCCTTTAAGAAGAGAGGGCTTAGGTCAATCAGCTTTATTGTAACAGGTTACTATTCTAATGCTATTATACCCTGAGATTTGAAATATTAGATGCAACTCACAGCAGATTTTTGCTTTTTTCTTCTACCATCATTTAAGAATCTTATATAGAAACATAATTTATTTTGTGACAATAAAAACCAGGCTGATCATGATACACTGAAAATTCATCTCCAATTAGTGCTGTGATTAAGGAGTCCATATGTCATGACTACCTTTTAAGAAACTGTCTCTTTAGTGAGATACAAACCATGATAATTCTAAACATGCAAAAGAAATAGGGGGATGTTTGAAACTGTTTTTAAACTGTATCATCATCATGGCTAGACTTCGCGAACGAAGATTTGGGAAGGGCACTACCCACGCTTGCTGCAAGCACGTTGGTGGCTAAAAAGGCCAATACGGGATAGGCAGGTCCGGTCACAAAAGGCACAGCGGAACATTTCTTTAGGTGATACTGGTGAGGAACGGTTCTTCCTGCGTTGTCTTTTTTCCTCGAGACTGACTGTGCGTGCATTCTCAAAGGAAGCAGCAGCATTTTGAATGGTGTGTCTCCATGAATCCCTGTTGGAGGCCAGAGTGGACCATTGATGGCAGTCAATATGGCCAAGGCTGAGGTGTTGTTTCAGAGAGTCCTTGAATCTCTTCATCGGGGCTCCTCTCTTGCGGCAGCCGGTGGCGAGTTCACCATAGAGCACAATCTTCGGTAGGCGGTGATCCTCCATCCTGGAGACATGCCCTGCCCAGCGTAGCTGTGTTCTCATCAGCATGGCCTCGATACTGGTGACCCCTGCCTGTTCAAGAACTGACACATTGGTCACATAATCAGACCAGTGGATGTTGAGGATTGAACGGAGGCAGCGCTGATGGAAGCGTTCGAGAAGCCGCAGGTGGTGGCGATAGATGACCCATGACTCAGACCCATATAAAAGAGTAGACAGTACAATGGCTCTGTAGACAGTGATCTTTGTACTTTTCTTCAGGTGTTTATTGGACCAGACTCTTTTATGGAGTTTTCTGAAGGCTAAACTGTATAATCTATCTATATATACACACATATATTAATGAATACAAAGTCAAATATTTTCAGAGACTTAAGAGAAAGTTTCTACTTCATTGTGCAAAGCTAAGATAGTAAGATCTGATTTTTCTCCATGCAAAGTTAGGATAGAAAAATCTGAAATGTGGGCAATTTTTCCTACTGAATATGTTTAACTTCACATAAATACAGTATTTAATTTTCAGTGTGCAGTTTTACAGCTCAGCAAGACTGCTTTGCTCTTAGTGGTAGTGGAAAAAAATGGATAAGCTGTCACACTCTTACCAAAACTTGCAGATTTCAGTTTTGAGATAGTGCTCTGACAAGTTCTAAATTATACTGGAACAATCCACAGAGGGATTTGAAGAAGGAAATAAGGAAAACCAGAATCAAACTGAGCAAATAGTACATAGAACCAAAAATGGTCATGCCAAACTAATAAGTTAATGAATTTCTGTATCTCTTCTGTACTGCAGAGGTAAACTGGGATAAAAAAAAATTACCAAATTCTATGAAGTTGCAAGTATGGTTCTTAAAACCCAGTCAATGAGAAAGATCAAAAATTACACATATATTTCTTTCTGAGGGAATTATTGCTATTAGTAGAAAAACACACAAAAAGCAGAGGAAGTCTTGTGGTAACAAAGTTTCTTTCTGCGTTTCATAAATTTTAAGGACTATCCACAAAACCTGAAATCTAAGGAAATTAAGAGTTGAGCACCAATGAATGCTCCTCTGTATTATGTTTCACAATCATGAGCTTGGGTACTGGACATGCGAAAAATTAAGAAAGTTTCAGTAAACCTTATAAAATGTCCTTTAAGACTTTTTATAAACCCTCCCAGCACAAACCCAGATGCCTTTCACCAGCTGTCCCGGTGTAAAAGATTCACTGGAAGACATGCAAACCTCACAAGAAAGTCTGGGCACTTGGTCCAGTGTCACTCTAAGACCAGAAGGAAGTCTCACTGAAAGCTATTTCTCTTCCCTTTTTTAATCCAGTCTTAAAAATATCAGCAGAATTTATGAAGGAAACATTACTTAATAGATGGAGACTTGTTTCTTTTCAAATTCTTATGGAAATGAGATTGCAAAACATATTTAGCATTCAACCATGGACAATGAGTTCAAAGTCAAACAGAAGTGCATGGCACAATTAACACAAAGCCTTCAAGTTCTTCCAAGACCAGCAGCATTGCAGGAAAGATCCTAATCTAATTTCAGAAACTAATCCAGGTTCTGGAACTATTTCACTTGCATTTGGGTACTATCTGAGTTACTTTGGTGTGAGCTTCTACTAGCCCAGCAAACCCCCGGTGAAAGGTCTTGCAGCGGGACAGCGGTTTCCTCAGGGCACACTGGGAGCTTTGCTCTCTGTGGAAAAGGCACTACCAGACACCGCTACCACCATCTCCAATAACCTCCTGTTGCCCTTAGGACTCTCTCAAAATCACAGGGCTTCAATGACAGACACAGCAGAGACTCAAGCAAGGATGAATCTGCTTTTCTGCCCTCAAGACTCTGCTCTGTTCCCAGAAAAGGTAGTTTACATTTTGCCCAGTTCCTGTTTCCAGACAGATCAGCATTCTCTAAGTACATCTGTCACAGCTTGGGAATGTATCAAACCTACAACACTCACACCCTCAAAATATGCTCTTAAAAAAACTCAGATGTTTGGTTTTGAAGTGAGATAACTGAAATTGAAGTGTTTTGTTTTATCCCAGAGTAAATAAAAATTCAGAAAAAGTGGATAGGCCCCCATGCAAAAATTTGATTTTAATAGAATTTCCCTTTTTATTGTAGATACATTGGCAGAAGGTTCCAAATAAAATATTAAATTCACAATCACCAGAAGTGAAAAAGCTCTCTGGATAATCCACTCTGTTAATCTTATTTTAAGAAATAATATCAAGAAATGGGAACTCAAGACTAAAAATTAATAATACATGCAAGAAAAATACTGCTATTTTCAATAATGCAAACAAGAAATAATGAATACATACAACTGAAAGGAATAGCAACTGCTACCTCAGTAACACATGCTGCATATGAGAGGGAAGGCACAGCTTAAACTTGGTTCCAAAACTTTTGTCGATCCTGAGTCTACATAAGGGACCTAAGGTAAGATATCAATAATCAACATCATGTCTCGTAACTCACCCACAAAAAAAAGGTAAGGGGGGTGGCAAACCTGATTGTGATCTTCCCAAGATATACGCAAAGGGTTTCCCTGCTCCTCCCAAGCTAAAAAAAAAGAAAAACAAAACAAAAACCAAACAAACAAACAAAAAAAGACAAACCCACAACACACCAAAAGACCTCCCACCAACCACACAAATAAGTGGTGGCCTGGGTGACAGCTATTCAAAACTTAGTAATATTCAAGCCTTCAACAGAGGCACTGATATTTTGTGTAAAGCTCATATTTTAGTACTTCGGGCATCCTCCGGCATATCCTCTTTTTCATTAATGTTTTCTCTGAAGTAAATCCTACTTAATCTCATCACAGAAATAACAGCAATTTTAAGCATAATGTCTATTGGTGAGCACTTTTGATAGCTCTAGTTTCCAGAGGCTTTTCTTTGGGACATGACTTTTCTCCATGGCACCTGTTGGCAAAAGGGAAAGCAAATGGCAAGCCCAGTGCAAGCATTTCCTGCAGGGTGCTAGCACGAATTCTGCTACCAATCCAGCCACCTCAAATACTGCCCAAGACTAGATGCATCTTCTTCTGCAATACTTGCTTGTAATTTTGTTCCCCTGCCAACTTGTTAACAACCATTCAAAGCTAATCAAACTTTTTTGTTTGTTTTTGGCTGCTTCCTTATCAAAACTTTACAAAACTTCAATTTCAGCCTCATGAGCCCTGCAGCTGTAAATTAATTGAATAAAATTTACAAACATTATGCACCGATAAAGCACTTCCAAGGCTTTTCCCTATTCAGTTGACTTAGCTGCTTGGCATGACAGTTTTGCATGACATGAGTTCAGAGCCTCTGGAAACCTTCCTAATCCCACTCTGCAGGCCTTGTGCCTATTCAGGGAACCATGTTAACCCAACTCCAGAAAATTAATAAATCTCAAATGGTTTTAAGCCCTCAAAAACATCCCTTGGTACACATTCTACCTTCCTCATATTGCAGGCATCCTTTTGCACAGAGTAACTCGTACTTGAAAGACCTAAACAGAAACCAATACAGTCCCCAAAGTTATTAACATTTAATAAAATATCTCATTTAAGATAATTGAGGGTTGAAGCATAATTGCATTTACTACGTCATTCTGAAGTCATCTGCTTATGTTTTAGTGCAATATTTCCACATCAGTGTTCAAACTAAATCTGTTCAACAAAATCGCTGGATGACTTCTTTCGTACTAAAGAGCAAAAGATTTTTTCTGTACATATAGCGATCCATGAAAACCCTCATCCTCAGCATTTCTGCTTGTATTTTTGACTAGACCACAAAGCATGACGTCTCTCAGATTCATCATACTGGTAGCAATCTAAAGATAATTTCTTACATTCTCTGCTGAAATGGGAGTACAGACTACATCTATATTTCATGAAATATTTGACTGCATGGTAAAGGAATTTTCTTAAATCTTTATCTGTTTAGTGTTTTGAAAACAACTGTTATGAAATAATCTGTAGGGACTACAGTCCTTAGGGGACGGGGCTTAAAATTAAATCCAAGCAACATCTCTGAGTCATATTTATTAGAGCTCACAAGCAAAGCACATGGAAGTAAATATCCAGGCTTTAAATAAATTGCTACGTATAGGCATGAAAAAAATGGAGGGCAATGCTTACCCTATATATATATATAAGTCAATTAAGTTTTGACAGGTTATAATTAATCCCAGTAACTTTATCACACCCCAGACTTTCTTTCATTTCTGTGTATGTGGTCAATTAACTACAAATGACATGATGCTAAACCTATCCCAAACCCCTGAAATACTACTCTTTTAAATGGTCAAAAAGTTTTTGAAAAGTATCAGGTGCTTAAGGAAGGGAGAACCAACTGTTCCCAGCAGTGATACACCAGAAGAAAGTTTCATAAACCCTTCATGCATGCAACAAAGGAATGTAATTCAAAACAAATTCCAGTACATAAATAAAATATTGGAATCTATCCAGCCACATAACAGATGTAGAGAATACAAAATGTTGTTCATGTTTTGGCAGACTCATCATTTTAATAGAATCAGATCATGATTTGCATCAGACCTCTAAATCTACAGATGTGATGATATAATGAAACTTCGGGAAAAAATTGTAAATATAGTTCAGAAGTCAGATCAGAACTATTGAATGACACAAAGAGACATGGAAGAGCAATGGTTTTTTAGCTCATCCTCTTCATAATTCAGTCAAGTTCTATAACTGTCTAATATTTATTGGGCAACATTTAAACCATAAAAAACCAAAATAAATTGGGTAACAAAAGAAAAAGAATTTTCAAAGGCTTGGAGTTCTTTCAGTGTCCTTTTCACTCAGTGGGAAAACAGAATTTGGGCACATTACTAGCAGTTTTGTTTTGAAAAGCTCCCACATGAATGAGCTGTGCCCTTAAGACCAAGTATTGGAAAAGCCTAGACTAATTTTAGGGAAGAAAAAAAGAATTATATACACTTAAAGTAATTGGTACAATAACACCCTTGGTGGGACTGACCACATGGGACACAAAGTGTCACTGAACAAGAGACACCAGTGCCAGACCTTCTATGGGGAATATTGCACCAACATCACTCAGCTTATCCCTGGAAAAAATAAAGCAAGCCTCACCAAACAAGGAGAAAAGAACACAAAAAATACAATTGAGGCAATTTTGGAAATCCAATGTTACTTAAGTCAATTTAATGTACAAATCCCAACTGTTTAGCTATTCCTTCCAGTTAGTGTAAACTGCCTCCCTGATTCCTGGAAAAATATTAATCATGTGCCCAGTATTTAATTTATACAGTTGTAATCTTTATCTATCATGACACAGCCAGGTAGCTAAATTCACCTCAGCTAACACTTACTGTACTAAGGAAGCTGAAATACAAGTTTCTTCCAGTGATAGCCATAGGGGAAAATATTAGGTAATCTCAAGTACTTTTGCCTTTAATATTACGTATTTAACATTATTGCCATTTCTAGAAGTTGAGGTGATGTAGGCATTTTATACAAAGACTATCTCTATTGTAGGCACAGCACTGATGGATGCCAGGCTAGCCTAGGTAATGATAAATCCTAAAACCTCTGTATGAAATATGTCTGAAGCACAGTGAGGAGGCATGAGGTTAAAAAAACCTTCATGAATGCAGCAAAACAGCTTTTTAAAAGGTTATGGTTTTGAGCTTGTGTTTTGCTTTGTGCCAATCATTTACCAAGGGTTATGTTCCACTGCATATCATCTCAGCATCATTTGAAGAGCAATTATTTTCATTCTCTCATCACCCAGGCACCCAATCTTAATTTCTCACACCAATATTTCGATAGCAAGAAGGTAACCAAGTTTATAAAACACCTGAACTGAGGAGCAGAAACTCTACTGTCACTCCCATGTGAGTGCTGAGGAAAATACTGAGGCAGGTTTTGCATTTTGTGCATCACTTCCTTGCAAGTCACTTCATTTATACTCAAAGACCCTGTCAGACCATCTCTTTACACCTAATATCACAGTCTGTATACCATGTTATATTAGCTGGTTGGCAGGTTCTGTTGCTCATTTATCAGTATGTGTAGGAAATAAGGGCTGAATTTCTTTCTGCTTTTTTAACTAGTGAGACTGATAAGCTCTGAGAATCCTGGAAGAAAAGAGCAACAAAGCAGATAAATTATAGGGTCGCTTCAATACACATAAAAGTAAAAAGCAGTGCAAGCCTAAGAATTCTTAAAGTCTGTGAGAGATGAAAAAGACCTCTAGTAAGTACTGCTAGCTTTGTTTTTTAATGGACCCTGTTTTTAAAATATAATTATAATCCTGAATAACAATCTGACATGAAACTCAGGACAACACTAAAGCTCACCAAACAGATACCTGAAATAACCCACAGACATATCCCTTCATCAGAAGAAAGTAACTTTTAATGAAATGTGATTAAAAAAGCAGAATACTAGAAATTATAAAGCAAATGGGTTTGCACACTGTAAGAACTTTCAGACTCCAATGATTGTATTTTTCCATACATGGTTCTTATATAAGTTTTCTCAGGTGTTTTATCATTATTATTTGTTATTTACAAGTTACCCCTTTGCAAAAGAGTAATGATTTGGAGGAATTGACCATAGGTTACAATCTCTTCTGGAAGAGAAGATACTCCTTATTTTTGTCTGGTTTCTTTTTACTCACAACATGTGCACAAACTGAAATAATTTCAAGAGGATACTGCAAACAGTTGCCAAACCACACAGGGACAATTCCAACAGCAGCCAGATGAAATCACTTTGCCCAGGCAGGTGGTCAGAAACCACTCTTTCAGCTTTGTGATATCTCATCCTGACCTCAGTAAAGTGCCTTCCTGAACCATTTGCACATCACCCGGTGTCAAAGACCTGTCCCAGCAGTTACAAACTCGAAACACGGCAGTCATTTTCCTTTCTCCCTGTTCCAGTTTAGCTCCCTTGTTCTGAGGGGGAGATTTATAATATAGTGCTAAAATGGCACATTTTAAAAATATTTCAGGATAATGATGCAGTTATAAAGCTGAGACCTTGCTGTCCAAGTCATAAATGTGATAAGCCAAATGAGTTAGAAAGATAATCACCCTCTGTTGCTCTGAGGGAAGACTACGAGGGGAACTGGTGAGCAAGAAGCAGGCAGCATGCACAGACCCAGCGATGCTGCTAGAAAATGAGCAGTGATGATTGCATAACTCATGGGTGAGAGCCTGAAAGCCTTTCAGATGATCAGAAAGTGAGCCACTGCACTGATAAGAGTGCAAAATTTCATCTAATGATGGGCAGTTTTTCTCTAAATTATTCAGAGAGCGAGGCACTGAAATTTTTATATTTAAATGAATGCCTTTGGAGACATTACCCACATGAAATAGAGATACAAAGCATTTAATGCACATAAGTATGAAAAAAGAGGTAAAATGATACTGAAGTTGAAAAGAGGTTAAAAAATGAAAGAAAATAAATTAGGATGGTTTAATTTTTTTACTTGTCTGAAGAAAAGAACAAGTAAAAGACAAAACAGATAAATGTACTTAAAGCAGCACTGTAAGCCCTGAGCAGTTCCAGTCATGCAACTCAGTCTGTCCTCTGATCTTCAGCTTCTCCTATGCACCTTCAGAAATTATGCTTCAGGTACCTAATACATGTTTTATTCACCATCTTTTGGCCATCCAAGCATCACAAAGAGATCTGACCTTCATACAGTGAAAAATAACATTTATTTTAAATTTTAAAATTACTTTTTAGTGAAATAAAAACCTGGATAGTTTCAAATAACTAAACCAGAAATGGGATCTGTCTTTGGAATGACTAGGGAGCAAGAGGACAGATTGCCTACATCCACCCCAATGCAACTTCATCAGTTCCACAATATCCTATTTATGAAGATAATATGATCAATAGCATCTCATATTCAGTTAAAAATCAAGAAAGGCAACATACTATTATATAACTGTAAACACTGCCTGAGGGTTTGCATTTGTAAGGATCAAGGTCTTTTGCAATTCTGCTGACAGATTATCACCCATTTAATTATTGAGGTCTGTACAAATTATGGAAAGACATGCAAATGTAATTAGGAAGGCTAGTCTTTTAATGAACTAACAAGAAGTGCTGTAGGTAGTTAGATACTCAGTCATTGCTACCAGCAACACTAGAAGTGTTCTCATTAAAAAGTTAGTTTGCGAAAATTTTTTTTCAGGTGATGAAAAATGCATGTAGAAACCTAATACAAGTTAAATTATGATTTCTGCTCATTTTAAGCTCTTTATGCCAGAGAAATTGTAAGCAGTGTTCTACTTCATTAGTCCTTTGCATGTGAAGGTAGCACAAATTCACGGCTTCAGACCTATGTACAGGAACAGAGAGAACTGAGTACACAAAGGGCCAGACAAAACTGCATGCTAAGGTCCATTAAAAAAAAAAAAACAAACCCAACAAAAGCCCACATGTGACAAGACCACTGTACATCTTCCAAAGTTCAGGCTGTAGTCACACAGATGGGAATGTTACTTTTCACATAGCTCAGTCATGAACTGGAATATTTACCATGTTAAACCTCTCTTGAGTAGGTAAAGTGAAATTATTGGACTGTAGAGGTACCATCCCAATTCTTCAGGATTTTATGCACTCAGAATCTGCCCACTTGTGTTTACTTCAGTCTTTAAAAGGATGCCTCAATCCTTCTCCTGTGTTTCTGCATAACAAAAGAGTCTAGGAGAAAACTTTCTTGAACACAAAGGTTTAACAGCAGCTGCATAATAGAAACTAATCTGCTCTCATCAGACCACAGTGTCAGTTAACAGGAACCTAGAACTGTGTTTCAGGCTATATAATGACACTAGTTTTATATGACTCTGAAGAATCATTCTTGATTTTTTTTTCTTTCTCTTAAAAAAAAAAAAAGATGTTGGAGTCATCAAATCATTCTGTAACAATGCCATTGAAGGAAAATTAACATTGTCTCAGGACAATAATTGGTTTGAATAAACAAAGCTGACTGCAATTTCTAAAATATGATTAACATGACTGTGGAATCTGGGCAAGTCCCTGAGCAATCTGGTGTCCCTGGCCCTGACTTGAGAGGGGTAGAATCAGGGGCCTACTCCTGCAATCCAGAGGTCCCATTTGATCCTAAAGTACTCTATGATTCTCTGCTTTAGGTACAAATTCAATGATTTTCACAGTAACAGCAGCCCAACACACTCTGACAAGTTTCACTATGTAAATACAAAATACAGCCTGCATTGTGCTGATAGATGAACTAAAAAGAAAATGGTCAATGGATTTTTGTTATGAGGTTTAACATGGTACAACCTTATGCGAATGACATTTTCACAAAGGTTCTTGAGTTTACAAATTTTAGAATGCCTTTTCCATTACATTTTAACTTCAACATGGATGCTGAATACCAAGGTTGCATTTTGCAGGCAGGACATGTTCCATTCTCCAATCAGATCCATTTAAGAGTTACAAGCAATATTGACAACTTTTGTTTTTCAGTACCATCAGTGTCTGCTAATACCTGCATTCTCTCACAGAAGGATCAATTCTAATTCTGTTGCATCAAATTAAAAGTAAACTGATGCATAGAATGAAAAAAAATATTCAGCTATCTGAATTTGAATTAATTATAAGCCAGGAAATAAGGGATTATTGATTTGGTTCCATAATACTAAGAACTTGCCAGAGCTACCAGTGACCCACAGATATGGATATAAAGGGTCACAGCAGAAGCAAATCAATAGTCAGCCTCCTGGTTTCCTATAAAACCTTGGCTTTTATTTTGATGTTGAGAATTTTATGCTGTGAAGGTAGCTACACATTTGCATGACACATTATATCAGCATCTTTAAAATTCATTCCACTTCTCACATACCCTGGTTTTAACTATTTTTTTTTTAGCAGCCACCTGCTATTCCCTGTACAAATCCTGGACTAACAAACTAGTGAGGCAGGAAACCTTGTGCTACTGCTCTGATGTAAAGAATCTCTCAGTACACAGATGCAACCACTGCTAGACAAGTAAAGCTTTGCTACCGCAAGGAAAACTCAGAACCTGCAAACTGAGCATCTGAATAGGAAAAATGCATTAAATCTGGAATCTCTATTATCTTGTCCCTCACGGAGCCAATGTAAAACATTACCTAGTATGGGATTAAGATTGGAGGATTACATCATTTTTGCATGCCCAACCTCTCAGTCACATGGCGCAGTCTTTAGCAAACAGCCTGACCTCACACATAGTCTCCTAAAAAATCTGGAATAACCCTGTGACCTTCACCTGGCTCAAGATGATGAGGACACTTCTATGGGTGCACAGCACTCCTGGAAGAAAGGGTTTCAAGTTTGTTCCAGCTACTGGCAATTTCAATCATTTATGTGAAAATGTATAGGGTCAAATCTTAAAATTCACATTTTAATCTAAAAGAGATACTTAGAAATTCATACCCAGTATTTCTCATGAGTCTTCAACCTTCCAAACTCTACAGAACAAACACTGGCAGACCATTTCTGTGATGAACGGATTTTTGGTGGATACAGACAAAGCATTTCAATATTCATATACCCTGGCATTTGCTGATATGTTTTTCTCCTTTCTTCATCTGTGTCCTAAAATTTTCTTCTTGCAAATGATTCACAAAAATCACATACCAAACACTGCTTTTATATCAGTCAGGATGAACCACCATCAAAAATGAGACACTGCTCCTCTGTTCCTGCTCTCACCAACACGTACAGATATAATAACCAACCATGCCTTCAAGTGGGAATCAGCTCAGCAATTTAAAAACATCATCACTTAACTCCCTCCAAACTCTTGCTGATGAATGTAATGTTTCCTAATTGTTTGGAGTCACTCCATTAAGATAATCTCAATAGTAGGAATTAAATAGTAAATGTTTTGGGGATCTGCTAATTTAATTGCCATTTGTAACTCAGGCTATTGATTTGTTATTTGTACAGTTTTGCCAGGTCATGAGTGAATATAAGGCCACTGTGAATCTCATGCTGTTAACATTTAGCATATTGCACAACAAAAGGTTAGTTGAATTTAGGCATCTTATCTCCTTCTCGAGGAACTCAGTTTCATCCTCTAACTTCTGAAATGAAAAACACCACCTACATCACTCATTTAACAAATTAAGGAGTTTCTCAGTAAAATCATAATTGGAACTTAAATTTGATCCTCAGATGAAAGAAAACAGAGAAAAGACAACTCAGAACAGTTAATAGAAAAATTCTGAAATATATTTTTCTACTAATTTATATATACATTGTACCAGCTACTTGTAGGAGATAACAGTTATTAAAAACACATTTTAAACCTACCTGGTGTCTAACAGAATTTCAAATACGTAAGTTGTTAAAGGAAGTAATTTTATTTCCTAGTAATCCATAAATTGACTATGGCTTTAAAATGTCTATCTTAAATAATCACAAGTTCTAATGAAAATTGCTAAACATGACATCATTTTCAATAAAAATCCTGCATTATCATGAACTTATTAACCTAACTAAAAACAAATGAGCAGGTCTTAACATTATTAATATCAATGGCAAACTGTCTATTGAATTTAATAGCATCATGGTGTGAGCCAGTATTTCTCTACATCTAGAAATGGTAAATATGATATAAATTCTGAGACTCTGGAAATACTCTGAAACAAACTTGAAAACAGTAAAAGACAGTTTTCAGTGACAAATTCAAATGAGACTATCTTAGGAAAACTAAATTGAAAGAACAAAAGAGCATATCTTTTGTCTTTTTTATATAATTAAAATCTATAAAGTGAATACTGAATTGAAAATGGGAGCAGAAAATAAAGGCAATGATCAACTATTCACTGCATGCAGAGAGAAGTCCCTTAGATAAAGCTTTCATAGACCAACTGAGCTGATTTCCTATACTAAATTATGTTGTTATTTGTAAATGGTTCTGGCAAAATTCAAAAGATGCAAGAAAACAAAGTTGTATCATCAAATTTAAAAATAATTTAAAAACTTAATTTGGTAATTAATAAAGATCCACAAGAAGAAAACAGGAAAAAAAAGCAAATAAAAGTGCAAAGAAATCCTAGTATAGCTGTGAAGAAGTTTGAAACCACAGTGTACTGAACTTCCCACACTGACACACAGATCCCATTACTATACCAAATATATACTGTATTATTCTTTAGTCATAGCAACAGCCACCAGCTCACATCTCTGGCAAAGTTAAGCAAATGTAACCTGAGCAGGGAGATTTATAATTTGAGCCTGGGACAATGTAATTGCCCACAGAGAACCTAAAGGGTGACTATGCCTTGGAAGCAGTGTAAACAATACCAAAGACATGGGTAAACCTAAACCAAAACACAAGCTACCTTTCCACCAGGGACCCTTCACACCACAGTGAGGACATGGAAAAATTGCCTACATGCCTCTCAGAAAAATGCCCAGTTCCTAGCTTCTTGATCAACTTCAAGGCTCATTAAATATTCCCTTGAACTATTTCATCACTGAGCTGATGTTCAGCAACTACATCAGATGCCTCTAATCAACTGATACAATCGTTGTGTGTATTTTACCAACGGTGTCACAGATCAAATCCTCATAGTAGCTCAGGAAGATAAGGAAAGAAAAGAGAATTTGTTGCCAGGGAACAGAAGATTAATTCAGAGTGGCTTAAACATACAATAACACAGCAGTACTGGCTGCCTTAGTTCTCACATAAGGAAAATGATGAGGTTCATCTCAAACTATCCTTTGGAAAAGGAATTATAAGAATTCACCAATAAATATGATTTTAATATACACAGGTTAAAAAATGGATTCACTTCCCCATAATAATTACAGCAATATACACATACCCCTTACTAGCATTCTGTATAATTTAAAAAAAAATCACTTCCAAGGGGGAAATGGAAGTACCTTGGATCAGTCTTGATAAAGAGATACAGAAATACTAACTCAGAGTTAAGCAGAAAGATCTTTTCCAGCTGTAGAAAGCCACTTGAGCAACCATTATCATGAGGATTAATTTTTATTGTTCATTTCCAGGCAATGAGATCTGTGGCTAATGTGGCTGCTCCACAACAGCTGCTAATACTCAATAGACACTTTTGATACTCTGTTTTCCAGTGCTACATCACAGGAATGAGGGAAGCACAGGTACAAGCAGGACACTCCTGAGCAAACATACCTGTATAACCCCTATAAACTATCCAGTGTAGGCACACATAAAAGACATTTACTTTTGAGGTTAATAAAACTTGTCTTACTGGATACCACAGTCAGTAAAGCAAATGACCACCAATTACAATAGAAATGGACTGCCTTTAGTGCTTAGTAATACTTTTTACAGTTTATGTTATGACATAAAGCCCTAGGATTTTAACATACCTTCAAGTGCCTTTTAATAGTCTCAATAATTACTCCTGTGCCAGCAGGAAAGGTAAATTCTAAGGGGCAAATCTGAAGACTCAGAAGATCAGATATGTCTCCTTGAGGTCTTTCCTGTCTAAGACCCCTAAGCTGGATTACAACCTCATCATTCTTGGACTGCCAAAGCAAAAATATTAATGAGGCCAAATTAATACTCATGGAAGAAGGATAGCAGAATTTACATTTTAATTTCAGAAGGACTTGTTTCCATCAATGGCTCTTGAGCTATTGCCATTGACCAAGCTCACCAGTAGACAAATTTTCCAGTGTTTTTTCTAGCATTTCAACTTCAAACAATTTCAATGCCCTAAAAAGACAGTCAATGCAGAGGCAGGTGCTTCTCACTCACAGAGAGAAATGTTTGATTTATACAGGTAGAGGCTTTTAAGATAGAAGTCATCCTAGCAGAAGAAATCACTCCAAGGGAAATGGATAATTTGGTCCTGACCAGCATTGTGAAGGATGGAGCTATATGCTGCGAATCACCCACCAACCCCTGGTGAGTAAAATAACCTCTGGATACAAAAATTCACTGCAAAGGTTCAACTACTTCCTTTATACAAATATCAGGTAAATCTGCACATGTTTCTAAAACACACTTACTATCAGCTCCTGCTCAGCACTGCATCTGAAGCATTTTTCTGTAACGATGGAGAGGAGTAATGTAGCATCTCCAAGCTAACAGTGTTACTTGAAACTTAAAATTATGCTATTTATATAGTATTTATTCAAACTTATGTCCTTCTCCACATATACTTGAGAACAACATTGGCAGCCCATTATCAAATAAAATATTTTTGACAGACTAAAGGAAGACTTTTCATTTTGGGGTAATGCCCACAACTACCCAAAGGAAAAAAAAAGCCTTTTCATTCCACCCTCTAAACAATGGTCTGTGTTTTTCTAGTGTTCCCTGTGAGACTCTACAGGTGTAACCAAGAATAAAATTAGTTACTTATGCTCAGGATGTTATGAAAGGGCACTTTAAAGGGAAGCTTCATTCTGCTATGCTTGGAAACAATATTGTCAATATTGTTTGGGGTTCAGGGGGATAGAAAAATCCAAGGACAGGACTTGATCTTACAAAAGGTCATGTTTGTATTTATCCAAAAGAAATGGTTCCCTCTAAGGTATCTTGAAATTTTTCATGAGGTATCAAGCTAGTCTTTTTTAAGGCCCCATGTACACTGGTATAAGGCTTTTTATGGAAAGTCAATAACAGAGACCGCAGATCTGCTTTTTACTTAAAATGTGACTTCTGTTTAACATGTATTTCCAGAGGCTTACAATAAGTGGCTAGTGCTTGAAAATACTGATGTTTGGAGCATGAGACAGCAATATTCAGAAGAAGGTAGCTTGTTTTGAATTTTTTCATTCGTAGGCAATCAACAAACTTTTCCCTGAATGTAGTATGCCTGTGTTGAATTAGAAATGTATAAAGCGAAATAGCAGTTACCAAACTCAAATATTACCATCACATAATTAAGGTATGGTTTCAATTTAAGGCTATCAATCTAACTAGCAAATCCACAAAGTAAGCCTTTTTAGCATCCTAAAATAAAAATACATTGCTGTGCCACTGACAGCAATGTCACCAGGCTGTGAGCATGAACAGCCCATCACAGCCTGCCAGCCAGCAGCCTACGTGCTGTCATCATGGTCAGGAACATCCTTTAGCTGTCTGCACGAGCCAAGGGAAGCCACCTGTACTTTCACCTCTGCCCTCAAGGCAGCAGCTGTGACCATAAAGACTTCAGGTGAAGGAGCCCCAGCTCCAGCCATCTATCTCTTGCCCATGCAAGGTTAACAAAGCAAATGTATGTATGTATGTATGGCCAAACTTTGCGAACGCAGATTTGGGCAGGGCTCTCCCCACGTGGGTGTGCCCTTCCAGCCTGTGCAGTGGATGTTTTAGGTGAGGCACAGCGTGCACAGAACTGGCCCCACCGTTTAAGTCCTGAGGTCCATTTGCCACGGCCAAGCGAGCTTGGACAGTGACAGTGAAGTCCTCGGGACTGTCACAGCACCCGGTACTAACCGGGGCTGACCCTGCTGAGCATCCGAGATCTGACAGAACTGGATGCAGGGAAGCGTTGAACGGCCAGGGGATGGTCCCACTGAGACTTGAACTCAGGACCTTGGGATTCAGAGTCCAGAGTGCTCTCTATTACAGCACAGGACCGTCCCACAAAGCAAATATTTCCCTGTTATTACAGCTCCTCCTACTTGTTCCTTTTTTCTTTGTTTGAAGCTTGGCTATCAAGAACCTGTGTATTATCAGAGGACACTTGCCACTGTTTTCCTCAATGGATTTATGTAGCTCTAAGGAGCTGTAGGCAAAGGTATGACTGCAAGAAATTGTTTAAATTGAATGCTGCTTTCTTGAACAAATAAGGGTCCATTCTACTTCCTCCTTGAAAGCAAGGTGGGAAGTTACATTTTTTTTTTTAAAAAACCCACATCAATCAACAATCTGAACTAACACAGTAAGAGTTGTTTCTGTTGATTTCAGTAGCCAGGCAAGACCCAGTAAGTCCATTGGACTTCACAACTTTGCCATGTACAATGACACCAGGTTCTCTCAAAGATAATTACTGCGGTCTGGTTCAACTTGCAAGTCTTCCACCATAATAAAATTCTCACATAAGGTTTTTCTTTTGAAAAACACACAAACAGATTGCATAAAGTACTGGACAGCAACCACACCGAACATTCCAGTCATGTAGGTATAAATTAAAATTCAGTTTCTAACACAGTGCTGGAGGACTAGTCATGAATTTGTACTTCTGGGAGGGAACCTGGGTTGTAATTTTCTTAATTTTCTTTAACATTATTCTAGAGCCTTTTAGTGGTCTCCATTATTGTGGTTTGATATATTGCCAGCAAACAACTGCTTACACAGTATGCTATATTTCTTGGAATTATAAATGCATTCCTTGCTAAGCATTCATGTTAATTTGCACATTGAATACATGAAGAAATCTGGAGACATTTAAGGTGGAAGTAAACCAGATTTGTTCATTCTTCTGATGAAGTTAAGGAAGACCATGATCTTTAACTGAAATAAAAATAGACTCATACCAAAAAAATGCACCCCTGCATAGAAGCTTTTCTTCAGCTAAGTTTACTGGACTGAGGCAATAACCTGAGTCAAATCATGTTTTTCATATAAGACCAAAAGCTGCCTTAGACGTCCAGGCCAACCCAGTGATCACCAGGGGGAGTGAACATAGGCTCAGTTCCATGAGCTCTTTCAGAAACCCTCAAAAATCATCCCCTGAATTTCTGCAGACCTTCCTCTGCCTTCTAGTTCTATTATCATGCTCCTAATGTTCAACAACAATTTTTTCACTTTCAAAGCACACGCTCTTAACTTATAAAAAATAACACTTTATTTTGGAATAATTGCTATAATACTGCAGCATCCATCATCTAGCTCATAAACTGAGAGCTGGAGCCACTTGGTCATTTAGTTAATGGGTTCAAATAATGAGTTAAACAACAAAACCCCACACCACAACAATACATTAGATTAAAGCAACTTTTCATGTGTTGCCAGAGTTTTCTTCCCTGACTTATATTAAAATTCAAAAACAGAAAGAGTCTAGCTTGAGGCTAGTATGCAAGATAAACAGTACCAAAAAAAAAAATCAAAGGTGCATTCCTTTTCCACAGTATAAAATCCTATTTGACAATGTTTTTATCATGGTACAGCAATTCAGCCAGTGTCCATTACTCAGAGTACATTTGTCAAGTAATACCTGAAATAACAGCAAATAACACAAATATGTAGAAATAAAGTATTTAAGAAGTCTGACAAGGATTCCAGAAGACCAAATATGATGATTTCTCTCCACAGGAAAGAATTAGAGTCTAACCTGAAAATACTTTCTTCATGCACGTCCCATCGCTTTGTCACAAACCAAAAACTTCTTGTTCTAAAGCACAATAAATTATATCTAAAACTGTAGAGTGTTCATATTTGTGAAATAAAGAGCACAGAAAGTGTTGTGCTCAGAAGAAGAAAAAAGTAGTTTAAAATTTCATACATTAGCCTAAATATATCTAAATCATCTTTGCATAAGAATAAAATACCAACTTCTGCTTTACTACTGAGTCATTCCTCCTCTTTAAAAGAGTAGGAGTATAATGTTACATATAGTGGAGAATTTTTCTCCTAAAAGCATTGCTAGGTATCCAAATAAAAATGTCAGGATGGACTTCACCAGTAGGCTTTCACAGACTGACCTCTCCTCAGATAGGAAGTTACCAGACTCGGCAAACTTTCAGGCAGGACTGGGCTAGGGAGAGTGGCTGACATGATGAATGCCAGAGCCTCAGTCCAGAAGGACTTCAGTAAATTTGAGAGGTAACCAACAGAAGTGTCATGACCTTCAATAGGGGAAAAACACAGAATTCTGCAACCAGAGTGGCATAACCCCGTACACTGATGGATACCTTACCAAGCAGCAGCCCTTGAAAATGTGCCAGTGCGGTTACAGTAGACACCAAGCTGCAACAGTGAGACCTCACTGTGAACAGAACAAACTGCGCACTGAGCTTCATCAGGAGGACCATGGCAGCAAAGGGAAGCTGGTATTTAGACAGTCCTGGGAGACCTTCAGTTCAAAAAGGATGCAGAAAAAGTGGAAAAGGTCCAATAAAGGTGCCTAAAACACATATCCTATGTAGAGAGGTCAAAGGAAGTTGGACTGGTAAACTTGGTGAAAAGGAAACCACACAAGTATTTAATATCTGCTTACAACTATTTGAAGGGCAGTTATTTGGACACCACCACCCAACTCCTCTTGGTAGTATCAGACAGCATAAAAAGGAAAACAACTGTAAACAGCAGCTTCAGAGATTAAAGCTGGACAACTGGAAAAATATTTCCCCTAGCAGCACTGGAATAGATTGTCAAACAGCTTGAGAGAGTCTCTCCTTAGAAAAGTTCATCCAGACAAAGCAATGGCTGATCTGGTCATTTGTTGCAACAGGTCTCTTCCAAGCAGAACCTTGGACTATGTGGGTGCTGGAGGGCCTTAAAAATGGCATTTTTACCACTGCTCAAAATAGCAGAGTTTAAAACTATCCCTTCATTCATTCTTAATCTACTATTTTACTGATCAGGTATTGTAAATTTTGGGGTTTTTTCTTTATTTTTACTAGATATTTCAGTGCAATACATGTATTCACAGAACCCAGTGTTTCAGTACTTCTTTGAGCTATTACAAAAAAGCTGTTCTTGAGCATGACCATGTGTGCACATATCTAATCTGGAAATCATTTACAAGACATATGACACAATGTTAATTATTTTCTTGCTTGCTTGCTTAAGTGGTGTTTCTATCCCTGCACAGAGATTTTGATTATAGAGAAGTGCAATGTTGTTATACATTGACTGGCATCTGAATACAAAGCACAATTGAGGGAGATTTGCAAGAGTATTGAAAATGAAGCAGCCAGACAGCATCACCTCCTAAAATAACCACAGAATCATAGAATATGCTACAAGGATCATCAAATCCAACTCTTAGCCCCGCACAGGACCATCCCCAAGTGTCACACTATGTGCCTGAGAGAATTGTCCAAACACTTCCTGAACTCTGTCAGGCTTGGTGCTGTGACCACTGCTCTGTCACAATCCTCATCATAATCTCTGTACTTGCTTCGAATGCATGGATGAATTTGCATCAAAGTCCTACTTACAAAAAGAGGGCATATCATCTGGGAAATAGGGGTCACTGAACACCACTTTGTTCAATGAAATTCAAATGCTATAATAAATGACAAAGTTTCTTTCTTGAAAGGTAGTTTCTTCCTTAAATCTCTAACCAGGTACTGATATGTGTCAGTATTCAAAATAGAAAGAGACAGCACTGTCCATCCCTGAAACAGAGAATAATGGGCCAGTTACAGGCAGTTTTTGTATCAGCTTTGTAAAGATGAAAGGGAGAAGCTTGGGGAAAAGCAGCAGAAAGCAAAGCCAATCACTAAGTAACTTTAAGATGACTTAATGACTAAAATCCTCACTGACTCAGAACTGGCAGAAGGCTGAGGAATGAGTGCTCACCCCACACTGCTTAGTCACTGGCAACCAGCACCCCTCTGCAGTGCTCACTGCCCAGCCCTGCCCTTTCCTCCCTGCTAAACTCCTCATGCATTTCTCTGGAGGCAGGAGCCACCACTGACTTAGCCTGTTCTTGATTAACAGCCTGGTTGGATTTGCAAATAACCATAAGGTATTTTTTAAAGAAGCAGCCTTTGGTCCTTTGGACATGCCCTGCCATGTGGGCCATCAGGGTTCTTCCAGAAGGCCCTCAGTGTGACCAGCAAGCCTGCTGTCAGGTGGTACTGCCAGGCAAAGGGAGGAGAGCCTGCTTCACGTTGTCCAGGATAAAAAGCCTATATCAGTGGACCAGCAAACATCCTGACTTTGAAGTGAGAAATAACAAATGGAGAAACCAATCAGCACTTATTTAGAAATTGTTGCAGTACAGGAAATGAAGAAAAGGAGCAACAGCAACAAGAAACCCACCCCACTGAGGAAAACTGAAAGGCTGAGGATGTCCTTGGATTTTTTCCAATAACAGGCAGGCACACTTCATGCTGCTGTAACTACGTAAAGGTGCATACTTGCAAATTCAGCAAGTGTGTTGCCATCAATAAGCTGTTTTGAATAAGAAGTTTTGATGCAAATACTTTGCTCTGATTGTTAGTTAGTGAAAGAAAAAAGTGTCCAACAGCAGCAAAGAAAATCTCTCTGCAGCTGATCACAGTTATGTGTCTTAAGTAATACACAAATACATACCCTTTAACCACTTTCAGTATTTCTTTGCCATTTTGAACTCTCAGTACTTGATCCAACCCAAACAGAGATCAAAATAAACATCTGATTTCATATGCAACACACATTATAATTTAAGCATAATAGCTAATTTTTTTTCATTAATACCAAACATTAAAAAATAATTTAACATTTGTCTGTCCAAATACTTGAAATATTACTCAGGGTTGCCATTTCTTTTTTTTGTTTGTTTTGAGACAGCGAGGAGCAGTGAAAGGAAATGTCTTGATGGTAGAGAAGTTTCAAGGTGTTCATTTTAAAATAGAATTTTACTAAGTCCTAAAGCTCATTTTGAAAGTTCAGTCCAAATTCACTCCCTGTGGTAACAACAAGAGTTTCTGGGAAAAAAAAAAAAAAACAAAACAGGAACAGCTAATTAACTGAGTTTAAAAGTTTTGGGAACATTAAAGGTAGAAAGCAGTTTGAATGAAGGAAAAAGAAAACAAAAGGAAATAAGTTTTTTGCTCTTTATCCCCCTGAAACACTTTTCTTTGAAATCAATGAGCCCATTTGATGGCTGTCTTTTAAAAATGGTTCATTGAGAGTATTAGTAGAAATGGGTCCATGTAACCAACTGAGCATGTCAAAAGACATGGCTTCAGGTGTCAGCATAATTCACACCTCTTTAAAATAGACATAACAGCACTCACGAACTTCTAGCGCTCCAACTCTTGTGTTCAGACGCATCACTGAGCAAGTACTGGCCCATTGGTGCTTGTGCCAATGAAGATGCTCCCAGGAAGAGAAATTTGCATACTCTGAGGCAAAATGTCAGTGCAGAACAGAGGAAAATGGAGAGGCTCATCTCCACAGTGCTCCAGAGAGCCCCTGTGGCAGGGGGCAGAAACACATTGAAGCATTAGTTTCCCAAAATACACATTTCTCTGCTCATTAAAGTAGATATGGAAGATTGGTTAGCAGTGCAGAGGCAGCAGGTTGGATTGAGCCTTGATTCGTTTCCTAGCTGATGCAGTTGTCCTCAAAACTCATTCTGCAAGGATGGAGTCCTTTCCACCAAACAGGCAGAGAGGTGAAACAGGAACTCTATAAATGTCACCCCAAACTGTCAGCTCAGAAACAGAGAATGGAAACAGATGCATGAAACAATTATTTTCAACAGATTAAACACCCAATAGCAGCTTGTGAAGAACATGATACATTTTGTCCTCCTGCACAGTACTACAAAACTGCTGTACACATTAGTGCAGCAGTTTCCCCCACTCTTATGATCACCATGGGAATAAAAATCCATTTGGAGAGTTACGGGCAAATGTTGAGGCTCGTGCAAACAAGCAAGACCAAGCATTACCATAAATGCCGACAATATATAAACGCAATTATGGTTTGGAAGTTAAAGGACTGAATTAAGAGTGCTATCTGGCCAGAGAAAGATGATTAAAGGAAATGGGGATAGAAAGGGAGATTACATCTAATTAGTTCACCAAAAAAGAAGCAACTCCTCCAAAACAAGGCTGATTAATTAAAATTAGAAAAATATTTGCTATGTAAATGTAAACTATCATATTTAAATTAAAGGTAGCTCACTTAGAATCTAACAGTCATCTTTGAGAAAGGACCATAGATTATTAGGCACAGAAAAATACCTTATACAGCATATGCCACAGGTCTTTCCACTTCTTTTCACCGTCCTACATACCCAGTATATTTAATAAAGTAATAGTCTGGCTTCTTATGGGGTTCATTTCATATAGATGCTATATTTTTGAAGGAACAGGAAAATGTCTTAGCACCTCTAAGGCAGTTCTTAGAAAGAGACCTTTATGATTTTTTTTTTTAAAAGAGAGAAGAAAATACCCTTTCTAAAAGAAGTTTAAAAGTTGATTACCTTCCAAAATTGAATTTTTTCTTTTCCAAAAGAAACATAAGTAATGAAGTAAGTTAAAATGGGGAATATATCTCAGACATATTAAAATCTAAAGCATTTGTCAGATTGCAGCATCTTCAGGGGATAATTTTACATAGGGAGCAAATAACAATAGACGCACATTTTACAGGCATCCTAGGGTACTTCAAAGAGATCAGATGAACAAACCAGGGCCAGGTGTCCAGAACCAACATCTCCCAAGCTCCAAGTCAGAGCTGGATATGCTGAATTCATGTCTCTGAAAATCCAAAACCTTTTTTTAATGACAGAATGAGTTTGGGCAATAAATAGCTCAAAATTCTCTTGGAATTAATTATGGAATTCAGTTACTTTGCAGAGTCTGCTGGCAGATGTAGATAATGCTTCAGAATTAAAAATAGCAATCATAAATAAAACTATTCAGAAAAAATAGTATATGAGACTTGCATGCCCTGATCTCACAAACACACCATCAGACACAACTGTTCGAAACAATGTTAAAAAAGTCTATGAGATTATTTTTTTTGCTACATAGAAGAGTTGGTAGAAATATTTGGGGAGCTCCAACTTCTTCTTGGTATACATTGATAAAGAATATCTCCATACTATCACAGAAAGACCATTCAGTGCTGTTTTCCACAGGCCAGATTAGCAGTTTCAGTGGGGCTAGGAAAAAAATAATTAGGGGAGTCATTCCATTTTCAGAAGTAGAATTGCTACAATCATACCTTCCTATTTTTTCAAAAATTTCGTACTTAATGTTTTACTAAAAATTTTCATTCACCATCAAGCAAGATTTCTTACTAAGAAATATACTTTTGGCCAACAGGCGTATCTGAGACATTATTTCAAAGACATTTCTGTAAGAGATATCATGACAATTGTTATACAAAGGAGTAAAACAGGTCCATTTTAAATCCAATGAAACAACAATTTTCACATTTTAAAAAAAAATTTCATGAAAAACTGTTCTTTGGGGTTTTTTTTAACCAGTTTAAAGAACATAATTTAAAAGGAATCTTCTCAGTGACAATTAATTCATCAGAAGCTCCACCTAAACCAAAAATTACTAGCATCACACAAACCTTCACTTTTTATCTCCATTTATTTCACTGTGGCTCCTTGGCCAGGCAGTGCCCTTACCAGCTTTAAGTCACTTCTGCCATAGCTGTAGTTGTATTTGCAATGAGCCACACAAAGACCCTGCCAGTGGTGCTTTAACCCATCCCAGCTCTGCAAGCTGATGTTGGTGGGTTTTTTTTTCAAAATTGTTGTTTGAAAATAAAATTTACCCTTACTCCTTTATATTTTGATTATTAAATATTGTATAAATACACAAAAAGAATAGCAAATATTCGATTCGAAGACTCATTCAGATGCACATTCTTATACGTAGACTAGAAGGTCAGATGCATGTATATGCACATACAGAAACATCAATGCACAGTCAGATATACATACACATATAAGCCTGGGTCTGTGTCCATCATCTGCACACATACACAATGGATATTCAATGCAAATGTGAATCTGCAGACACAAATATCATTTCTTAATACTCATCCTCCCATCAATTAACTTCAACATAAATTAATACTAAGTACTTAAAATATTTGATACACACAGTGACAGTCTCTAGGATTAACAACAAATATGACCAGAGGATAACAGTCATAACTCTCACAAGCAGTAGCCTCTTTCTGCCAACATCCAAGGGGTAAAGAAAAACTATTCTGAGCCTGGGTTTCTTTCTGTGTTCTACAGATAGTCATCTCTGGAATCAGCAGACTGAGGCCAGGCTTCACATTGATTTTCTTTTTTTCTGATGTATACAGTGAAATTGAAGACCTATGCATTTCTGCTAAATAAGGTTCTGCCTTAGCTAATAGCAAACTATAACAATGGCCTGCAAAGAACTGGGGAAAGGGAAGAGGTCTTTAAAAAAAAATTGCCAACAGCAGCTGTAAATTCATAACTGTCAATAAAATTGCTGAGGTTTTTATATGCACATTAACAACATGCTTCACTGTAAAATAGGATTCTTAATTCTTTTCACAGAGCATTAAATCATATTTAAGATTAAAAATATCCTCAATCAGCTACTGACAGGTCCCCTCTGCATCAAAACCACTCTGCTCCCCTATGTTTGCACTTTGTAAACTTCAAAAGGAAGCTAATTGCAAAAAACATTTCTTAAAGTAAAATGCAAAACAATAGGGTGCAAGTATACAACATATGTTGTTCCTCATTTACTCCAAGCATGACTCCAGGAGCCTAATGTGTTTTCTTGTAATGCAAGTAAGGTGCATTTTAAAAGGAAGGTAAGTCACAAGCAGAAGATGGTGCAGAACAGGGCTTCAGTTTCCTTCAGCTGCATGGGAAAATGTTTTATATTTAATGCATACTTCATGAGAGACCATTCTACACCCTGTGAGAATGGAATGATTAACTGTGACATGGTCCCCAGCCTTCTGTTAGGACTCACTCAAGAAACCAGCAATACTTCAGTCCCCAGCGAACAAAGTTACCAAAACGTTTCTGAATTCCAAAATCCCACTGGGCACCAAGGGCATCTTCTTACCCTTGCTTATATTTCATCCTATCCCTCAGAAGTAACATGGAATGTGTTAGATAAAATCTGGCCTTCTACGTTCATCTTGTTCCTTAAGAGATTAATAAAACTAAACAACTTCTCCAACAAGTTGTCTACCCATGTTTTTCTCAAGTTCACTGACAAACTAGCTAAGGCACTAGGGCATCACAGGAGATGTGAGTATCAAACCTGTGACTGTTTCTAAAAAAATGTTAAAGCCAAAAAACCTCTGTTATCAGAGAAATATATTATTTGCATTTATTTTTATATTATAATGAATTATTTCTTCCAAACTGTGGGACTTCCTTTGGGTAGGAATTTGACTGTGAGCTGTAATCTCTTTATCAGAACTCTGTAAGAGGCAAGACCACAATAACTTTGTAACACAGCCCACACTAGTATTATATAAATTCAGTGGCCTAACAGTGATAATGGCCTAAAACCTTCATGTAACTTGGCATCTAGTTATAAAATAAAATCAAATAAACATCCCCAAACAGCTCTGACAATGGCATTTCAACATAGGCATGACCACAGGTCTGTCAGGGCATCCACTACCAGAAGAAAAACATACAGGTCATAGTGTGACACTGATGTTACTGTGCATGGGGACAGTCCTGCACCAGGCATGGGCAGATGCTCCAGCAGTGCCCACTGGGAACACTGTCCTGACACTGCCCCAGGGGAAGGCTGGGGTTCCAGCAGCAGAGCCAGGGAGCCTGGATCAGCCTGGCCAGTGGGATTGCTGGCACCCTGTCCATCTGCTGCCACGTTGAGTGTTTGCCAGCCTGCTGCCCTATGCCTATCCCTCTGTTCCCAGGGCTCAATCATCATTTTCACCCAGACCAAGGGGGTTTCTGAAATGCAACCTCAGGGTGCTCACCTTGCACCACGCACCTCAGACCCAATGCAGTGTGATGGCACAGCACATGAAATGAAGCAGCATGCATTTGGCTTCCCAACCTTCTCCAGAAAAAATGACATCTTGAGTGACCCATCATTATTGAACTGGTTTTTACTGAAGTGCGAATACTGTACACCACTACACAAAGAACATATGTGGCTGCAAGTGATTAATTACACTCTTGAAGAACCTAATAAGAGACTCTACTATTTAAAATACTTTATGGCAACTATTAATTCTTTCTCTCTAATTATCAGAGTAGTGATAGAGTAATGCACCCTCCATCTCAAATTTCCTTTTTTTTTTCCATTTCCCTCATCCTATAGCTTTGCTTATGCTAATTGTTGGTTTTATCCACCAACCAACTTTATTTCTCTTTTTAATTTATAAATATACATTGAGGATGAAATAAAACAAAAAATTGAATTTCATCAGAAATCAGAGAAGAGCACCAAGGCTGGTGAAGGGACTGGAGCACAAGTCCTATAGGGAGAGGCTGAGGGAGCTGGGGTTGTTTAGCCTGGAGAAGAGGAGGCTCAGAGGTGACCTCCTCACTACCTAGAACTACCTGAAGGGAAGTTCTAGCCAGGTGGGGGTTGGTCTCTTCTCCCAGGCAATCAGCAACAGGACAAGGGGGCACGGACTCAAGCTCTGCCAGGGGAAATTTGCGCTGGAGATCAGAAAAAAATTCTTTCCAGAGAGAGTCATCAGGCATTGGAATGGGCTGCCCAGAGAGGTGGTGGATTCACCATCCCTGGAGGTTTTTAAATTGAGATTGGCCGTGGCCCTGAGTGCCATGATCTGGTAAATGGACTGGAGTTGGCCCAAGGGTTGGACTTGATGATCTCGGAGGTCTTTTCCAACCCAATCGACTCTATGACTCTATGGTTTTTTTCCCAGAAATATCTGAAATTCACAATATTTCATTTTCACAGTTCCAAAGAGAATGAATTTTAGTATTGGGACCCTCTCAGGGGTCTGTCTTCAGATGCTGAAAATGCTAAGCAGAAACACATCACCTTTGAGAAGTGATGAGCATCTACTGCTGAGCACTGAAAATCAGTGGCAGTGTGCAAACATGGAAGAACTGACAATTCAGATCTATGTACACTAACTTCAAGAAGCTTCATTCTGATACCACTCAAAAGAGAAATATGATTTTTCACTATGACAACCTGTTTGGCAAGTATGGGCAGCCCCATGTTTTAAATGGGACTCTACAAAGAAATCAAAGGAACCAATATTTGAAAAACAGTTTTGCTTTTCTGCACTGGACCATGAGCAACTCTGAAATCAGTTATTGACCTTCTTCAATAGCCTGATCCAAAACCACTGGCCAGCAGGAGAATTTCAGTACCAGCTCCTAACTACAGAACCAACGTCATTCATGGTGATATGAAGTTTCATATTGATCAAATGTAACAAAATCCCATTTAATCTTTTACTAATTTTAAAAACACTACAAAAGACTTAAAAGCACATTGCTGCTTTCTGTTGCTGTAGAAGAGCTGACCTTTCTGAATACTCCTTTATGGTTGGTCTGAAAGCTATTTTACAATGCCAAAATAATATTAAACCTTTACTTTATACAGATGAAAACTGACCAAAGCAGGAACATAAAAAAGAAACTCTGAGCATGCTCATCCCTATGGCCCTAAATGTATTTAAACCTTTCCCAAATAGGAGAAAATGAACTACACTCTATAAGTACATACGACTAATATCCATATTATAAAATGTAACCAATTTTAGAAAAAAGCAATTATTTCATGCATTCCTAAAATTGTTTTTCAATTTTACATCAGGCCAGTGGATCTCTGCTTTTAACTGCTGGAGTCATGCCACTGGCTTGGCAGACAATTGTGCATTGCAGAGCCACAGGCACTGGCTTGGCTATTCTTTTGCACATGATGGTGCTGCTGTTTGGAAAAGCACAGGCAGCTCAAGAACAATTAGTTTGTCTTTTGCCGCTCCTGTTGCTGGTAGCTGCAGCCAAAGCCCTTAAAATGCCACCTACTTGCTGCCATCTACAAGTGTCACGATATAACTAGATAAGCACAGACACCTGTGGTAAATATTCTTGCCTTTGCAAGCCTGATGGGAGGACAAAAGTCTCATTTTTTTTGAAAATTAACATGATGATTTCTGCTGCTTTGTCCCTCGAAACACAACTCACATGTGAAATAGTGTGTCCTGAAGAATGAGGAGCATAATGATGCTTTATTGCTTGAGAAAGCCACATGCCCCCAGAGAATTTGTGTCATCACAGACCAGGAGTAAGGCTGATGGAGCTGGCTTTAGGCTCTAATAATAAAGGTGGAAAAGAGGAGATGAAAAAACACTGCGACAAAAGATGCTTTTGTTACTTGTTGAGATTAATCTGAATCAAAATGTGTTCACAGTTATAATTTCTTCTACATCTGGAAAAACTGCCAGTAGGAATAGCACGATTTTACTTTCTGGTGCCACTGTAATTCTTATTCCTATCAAAGGAGACTGAAAAAATTGCCAAGTTATTTCATTAGGAAATGCAGCTAATTTACAGGCATGGTAATTTTCCCCCTACAAAATTGTATAATGAGCTTTAAACTCACTAAATAAAGGGTCTCTTCTCTGAGTGATTATGCTTAATTTACACAGGAATTAGTGGTGACTGGACCTCCTTTCATAATAGCTTTCAAAGAGCTGCATTAGAAAAGCAACAACAGCCTTGAAAAACAGTTGATGGAGTAAAAAATACTTCCCTTTCCAGCAGTGCGTACATGTAGTTGTCTTCATAAATATCTTTTGCAAGATAAGCACATAACTTCTAAATCAGGTTTCAGAATCCCACAAATCCATAACAATGATTTTATATTAAATTACTTGCTTAGGCATTATGCTGATATGAATGTATAGAAAAGCCTATAGATGGACAGAAATGTGAGGGAGCAATACTTTCACCTTTAAAACCATTGTATTTAAAGCTAATTATTTGTAAAATAATTATCTATTAGTTATTATCTATTTTGTTGTTGGTTTTTACTGCTTAGCCTGGCTTAAGAATGGACACTTTGGTTTAAAGGCAATTTTTGCCAAATGCAGTCCAATTTTCATACAGTCAAGCAGTACCTCGAAAACTTCAGCATCTCTACAATTCGTGTATCTTTACATACTTATACAGAAACTAGACATTAGTAGCCACTTCCAATAGCAGCTTGTTTGCAATCTCACTAAGTTAGTAGATATGCCACATATAACAGATAGTGTTTGTCTCTAAAAAAGTTATTAAAAGCAATAAAAATACTTATTCCTCTTACCAAGAGTAGTTGACCCTTAGGTTGTGAAAGCAGGAGAAATGCATTTGGAAGTTTTAGTTTAAAAAAAACCCCACACCTTTTCTTCCTTTGTAGCATAGGAAATCCTAGTCATCTTTTCACTGTACAAAAGAAGGGAGATTCATAATATTTCAGGTCTGGAAGAGGCCATTAAATCATGTAGCCTGTCCTCCTTTTCATTGTATTACATAAGAAGTCTACAGATAATACAGGATTGGTGACATCTGTGAAAGTGATCCACAAAATCTAATCCATAACGTCATGAGACAGTAACACTGACCAAGACCCTGCTATCCCAGCGGCATTATTACCTTAAAAGTAGTAGTAGTAAAAATGAATTATTGAGATGCAATCCTCAGGAGCCTAACTCATCCATCGTGATTGGGGCACCAGTGTTTCCTCCGATCCAAATCGGGATGAAGCAGCGTTTTTGGCACATCATTACCATCTGCTGGACAGGACGGAGAATGCAGCTCGGAAGCGAGACGGAGCAAATAGACACCCAGGCAGCAAAAGTGACTGCCATGTCTGTCAGAAATCCTGCACAGTCTTCTTCCCTACATCCTTGCTTCACCTTCACCCTCCACACACTCACCCTACGCATGGTCTGATCTCCCTCTCAAGTTTAGAAGACAGCCAGTCTGAAGGTGTGCAAATGGACCTCCTAACTGCTGCATAACCCAGCACCATGCCATGAACAGAGCCTGAGTCTGAGGTCTGACAAAAGTACCATGAACCAGAGTATGAGGCTTCTCTGCCAAGTGATACATACGTGCTATCTAGTTTCCAGCAGCTTTGAAAGAAGGAAACCTTGAGTCATGTTCCTGATGCAAAGTTACAAGCTCTTTCCAGAGATATTTTAAGCACCCTTCCCACTGTCTGGAAATAATTTACACACTTTGGAATGAAATTCAACACTTAGGGAAGATGCAGGAGAGGAATGTGACCAAAGACTTCAAGAATGACAATGATTTTCTCTAACAGAGAAGTCTCTACTTCATCTTACAGAAATCTGTCTCTATTCATGTGATGGAAACATCTGCTTCTGAAAATGACTGCACTTCCATGTGATATATGCAAAAGGAGCATATTCCTCTTGAATACAAATGTAGTCAAGCATCCATGAAAATGCTTTTTAAATCAAAACCAGTATTTATTGAACTGACACAAACCATTTAAAATAATTTAGATAATGAACACTATCAAAGAACACAAAGTGAACTTACTAATACTTACAAAATGATGAGGGACAACTTACTGAAAGTATTGCCACAACAAAATTTGGACAACACTGTAGCTCATATAAACCATTCGACCTAGAGAGTTAGATTATGTATGAACTTTGCATAACTGCACATAGTTTTTGGCAGCAACTGGACGATGCTGGCCGCTTCTGGCAGGAATACAATCCCAGTCTTCCTCCTCCCTGTCTCAGATCCAGGTACTGTGCAGGCTGGGGAGGCCACCAGAGTGGTGGCAGCTTCCAGAGGCTGGGTGAGCATCCCCATCCTATGCCACAGAGCCACAAAATGGTGTTTGTTGTCCTATGTATACTACACACGCTGAGAACAGATCTGATGCTTTAGGGAGATTGGGAAATACTGCTTAATCTGTTTGGATCAGCTGAGCAACTTTAAACTAGTCATTTCCACACACTCCCCCACCACTCCCTCCCAGTTAGTTTTTCTCTCTCGTTCATCAGCAGCCTCCCTAACACAGGAAAGGTTTTAAATTGTCACACTAGCAGTTTCATGGCCTCTTCCCTCAACCGTAGGTAACACTGAACTTCATTCAGCAATTTCATGAGCTGAATTATTACGTTGTTACTCAGACCTGCTCAGTTGGTGTATGGAATGGTGCTGAAGCTTTTCACAATGCCTGGAACAAGATATTGTTAAAACCTATGGCAACCTTCATTCTCCAAAGTATTTGTAAGACTAAGACACAGTGACAATGTCCCAACACAACTAGCTGCTCTGATTTTTCTGGAGATTAAAGACCATCCATGAGAAAAGAAGGGAAGGTTTATTTGCCATTAACCCCCAAAAGCCTTTTGGGCTTTGGACTCATTCTTCATGGCATGTGGAAAAGACACAGCACATCGTACACAGATCTCCAGAGTGTTCAATCCATGGAACTCACCTTGAAACTGAAGGAAAAGGTTAATGCATCTCTACCATTAAAGCAAGGATCCTGTCTCTTCTTTTTACATACCATCAAGAATTGGCTTTTCATATGAAGAAATGCTAAATATGCATAAATGCATTTAAAAATTGGGCAGAAGCACTCATTTCATAATGCTCAGCTTTGCCACTCCTCACATACTAACATTCACTTTCCAGCATGCAGAATGACACACATTTCTGTTGTATTTTATCAGTATTAAGTACTGCAGAGTAAGATTTCAGGCAGAAACAATGCTAGTAGAAATTACACAAGTGGACATAATATCTTTGTCTAAAATGAAGATGCTTTGACTCCATGAGGCAGTAAGTACCCAAAAGGTTTATGCTAGCACTGGATAGGTCTGTGTCAGCAGGTTTTACAGACAAACAGGAACTGATCTATAGTCCCAAATTTAGTGCTAAGGATCCGCCATCCCTACTGTACATGTTTCAGATTTTTCTGTTTCTCTGTGTAAACTTCAGACTGGCTATGCTTCATGCCTTGTCCTGAAACCCACTTGCACCTGGTGTGCATTCAAAACTCCATGAGCACCTCTTCTAATTTAGTCTCATAAAAACCACCCATTAACTTCATGTACTTCATGTGCTGCTGTTCAAGGAAAACCAACCAAAGAGGACTGATTGGGAAATTCACTTCAGAGAAGACAGTCCTGGTCTGAATTAAAACATGAATATATATGTACTTGTTGAGACACTCATTTTTTGTGATCCATTAAGTTTTGACAAATAACCATATCTCAGTAATAACCACGTGGAATAGGATTTATATTTTTGTTATAACTACATAAGATAAATAGTAACCCCCTCCCCCTCTCAGGACTTTAAGCATATATATGCTGAATTGTTTCCTGCTTTAAAAGAGCTAAATTATTCTCAGACTGAGCTTAATCACAATTTACCCTCTCAGCAGGTGCACCTCTTTCCAAGGTTCTGTGATTTCTATTGTCAAAAAATATGCCAAATTGCCTGTGTTCATTACTCACAGGCCTGAATTACAGGGCATGGGATTTTGGACATGGCCAGCATACCAGGAACACCAACATCCCTGCTCACAACCAGACTGTGATTCTCAGTTAAGCATGAGATCCTGCTCTTGCCCACATATCAGGATGATCTGAATGTAGAGGAGAGGACCCACACAGCAGCAGTGCCAGGGCCCAGGCTGCCCCATTGCTCTAAGTGGGGCACAGACATCACATAAGTTGCTTCTAGTCTGTAACTTGACATTTGCAGCTTTAAAGTCAAATCAGCAAAATGGTTCTTGTTCTGAAAGCATTACAAAGCAAAGAGAAAATACTAAAAGCTCCAAAAAAAGAACTATAACAGGGAACAGAAATTCCTCCATAAGCTCATAGCATGAATTCATCTCGACAAACCATCAGTACTATTTAGCAGCACCTGATTTCTCAGTGACATTATCCCGGCAGTATCACCCCAGCCTGTGGACTAGCATCCAACATCATCAAAGTCATCACAGAAGTTACAATGTGCGACATTGTGGAAAAGGTCTGCAGACAACGAAAAGTGATGAAAGTCATAAAAAGAGGGACATCCTGTAACAAACCCAGATGTGGCCCCTCAAATCTTCCTTTCTAAGGCACGCTTACAAAATAGGGCAGTGAAACAGCAACTTTTGCTGTTCTGTAAATGGTGTACACTCCTCCACCCTAGAAACTGGGTAATTCAAACAATATCAGATTGAGACCCTCTCATGATCAGGAAACCAGTCAATGTATTTCTGCTTGATGTAAGTTTTAACACCGAAACAAGTTTAAAAGGTGTTTGTTTTAAAGGATGCTAAAGAAATAGTAGGAAACAACCAAAACAGTGTCAGTCACCTGTTGCATTTCAACAACTACTGAACTACAAAATCTTCAATCAAGTCTTTCAATTTTTTACAAGTGTCTTGGGTTGAGCTGGCAAAATGCCAACTGCTCAATACAGAGTCAGCCTCTTTCCCCACCCCCAAGAAAAGGGAGGGGAAAAAACCTCCAAGATTTAAACTTATATATATTTTTTTATACAGAAAGGAGAAAAATAAAATAAAACTACAATATAACACACACACACTTACACAGGTTAAATACAACAACGATCCTCTACTTCCCACCGAAAACAGATCCCATCACTCCAGATCCATAATGCACCTCAAAAGACACCCAGCAAGAAACAGAGAGAAATAACAATAAAATGTTTACTTCCCTGAACTCAAACAAAATATGAAGTAACAGCGAGCAGCAGCCAAGGCTCACCTCAGCAAGACAGAAGCTACATGTCTTGCCTCTACTTTGGTCATGATGGGAACTGAGACTAAGCCCCTCCTACACTTGCTTTTATATTTGAGATGATGTCAGAATATGGTATGGAATACCATTGGCCAGTAGAAGTTATCTGTCAACTGGCCTGAGCCAGCTCAAGTCAGCTGATTATCTTAGGCTTACTCTGAAAACCAAAGCCTAAATTTAGGCCTAGCTTAGACCATAACAACAAGTCAAACACCCAGGTAATTATCCTCTGACATGAAGGAGAGATTTAACATTTTTGGACGGAAGAAATTAGTGCCTTGTCTGCTTGCTTTATAGAAATCCCTTTTGCTATCATCCCTTCTCTCAAGCTTTTAGAAAACCTAGTGAAAGTGAGAGTACACCTTTCACACTTTCAAGATAGCACCTAAATTTTCACCTTACATATTCCAAAAAGGCAGTTAGCACAAAATTTTGAGAAGCACAACAAAACATAAATATATCAGGGTAACTCAATGAGAACAGAAAAGTCTCAGATTCATCTCTCAGACAGACACTGTTTTTATTCTTTCCTTCACTGATGGAACTATAGTAATGAAAGAGTTATAAAAATGGTGAATGTGACAGTTGCATGATAAGATGGAGTCAGAGATGAACTGATATTTTGTTATTATTTTAATAAATACATAATCTAGCTGCTTTACTGAGATAAGACATGAAATGGGATGCATCAGTTCCAATATAATTATTTCTATTGCGTATGGTTTTTGGTGCTATATGAGAGTAAATCCCCACCATCTAAAGCCAATAGAAGAGCTAATCTTGACTGCCTATAAAAGTAAATACTATACAACTATTCAGACAAAGGGAAGAGGACCATTGTTTCAACTGATGTTTGGTGGTTTACACATCTTGTTACAATGCTGTCAATACTCCTAGGAAAATGTAAGGCCTATCTTCTCATCAGAATTTGTATTGTTTCAGTATAAACAATAAAACAGCAAATCAGGTACCAAAGGAAAAACAGTAAAGATAATCAGTGCATGAAACAATAAGTGATCATGGCTGCATCTTGCTGCCAGTGGAAACAAGGACAGACTTCCCTTTCCCATCCTGTCAGAGTCAGAAAGCATGTCTGGGGAAGGTGCACAGCAGTGCCCCCCAAATCACAGTCAACAAATTAACAGAAGGTGATCTTTCTGTTAAGGCTGTCTTTAACAAACAGGCTTATCCAGAACAGGAGGCAAAACCCACTTTCAGAGACTACAAATCCTGTTTACTTTCTTTAACTAAACAATTCCTTTTCAACCGCTTCAGCATAGCAACTTCCAGGAAAAAGCAAAAAAGAAAAATTATCTCTAGAAATATTGTTATAAGCTACACAGTACTCACTAGACACCTTTCTAGGAACTTTCATGCATGTAAGGTATTGCCTTTGAGATCATTTGCAACAATAACAATCAACACAGTGGAAGATAGAAGAAATTTCACCCATACAAGAAAATTTTAAAACATTAATCTTATCTCAGTCTAAATAACAGTCTGAGGAAAAATTGCACAAAATGTATTTGGCACTTCAAGAATAAGGAATATTGTTTTGAAGAGATCATATTTTTCAGACATGATCTTGTGATACATTTCAATTCTTACTTTAACCAAAAAGCTCATTGCTTTTGCAGTATGATCTGCTTATATGATATACTCCACTTCTGCTGGAAGGTGAAAATATCCTAGCAAATATGTATGGTCTTAGGAGAACATACTGAGAGTTGTGTAAAAAGTATATTAAAAAACCCAAATAAAATATGTCGTAGTCAATTAGCACAAGGGTCAGTTTTTCTTTTTTACCTCTGTTGTCCAGAGGTAGGCTTTTCAGCCCAAAAATTCCTCGTGGTTTTAACTGGGGTAGCCAAAGCAAGGTCAGTGGGTCCTTCTAGATTTTCCAGGCCTAACATGAGGCACTACAGCTACGAAATCACCTCTTGAAGCCTTTCCCTGCAGTGGACCATGGGCTGTCTGCCAGGAAAAGCTGTAAGTGTAAGACCAGCCTCTCTACTCTGAGTGGACAGGACAAATGAAAACATGAATGAAAAGCACCCATTCATCCTTCCTATTTGATTATACCAGCACTGAAACCTGCCTTCCAAAATTAAATTGTGGAAACACAGCAATGTAACCAGTTTAGAAGAGAGGAGATAAAAGGGTGATGTGAGGTGATAATGGAGTCTCAAAGGGCAGAAGGAATTCAGAGCTGACCTCTGCAGAGAATGTGTAACTGCATGTCCAGACAGTTTTAGCAGGCGTCTCTTATTTCTCTGTCAGTCAGTGTTTAAATGTGACTTCACATCTACCTCACTTTTGCATGTGCATGTACAAATAGGCATTAAAAAAATCTCAGGGAAAAAAAGTGATAGCTGATGTAGAGCAATAATCCTCTGGCAAAACATTTTACAAAAGATGACAGAAAGCAGGCAGCACAAGTAAACCTTTGGAGAATACGACATGGGAAAATGAGAAAACATAGTCAGAGAAAATCAGATAATTAAGGCACTGATATAAAAAACAGCTGAATGACTAGAATTTAAAATAAACATAGACTAGATCATAAACTTACAGGTGCTGTCAGTGTACAGTAAGGTTGAAAGAAAAATCCTCTGTGACTCAGGATGATTACATTGTATGACCAGTTAAAAAGAACAATATGAATGCAAAACAAAAATTTCTCTGGCACAAAAAAATGGGACCTGTAAACAGAAGAAAGGAAAAAATCTTTAAAAAAAAAAGAGGCTGAAAAAACCCAAACAGTCCAAAACAAAAACAACAACAACGACCCCTTTTCCCCCTCCCCCAATGAAACATAAAACCCCAACCAACCAAAAAAAAAAAAGACCAAAAAAAACAAAGAAAAAACCAAGGTAAGAACTGTATGGAGTTGAGCAATAACAACAAAATGTTCTACAAAGTTAGAACTATGGGGAGGAAAAACACAGTCATTTTCTAATAGGATCAAATGCTCAAACAGCATCTGTGTCAGGTGCTGAGTCTGTCAGTCTCACCACAAGAAAAATGTGCCATCTACACTTATTAAATTCCAAACACTGCAGTGCAAAGATGGAACACCTGTCACACTATATTAACAGTATAACAACTGCCTCTGGAGAGGTTGCAAAGTGAAAAAAGCTAAAAATGAACAATTGAACTTTAAAGTTTACTTGGGCAGCGATAAGCAGAAGACTCTAAGCTATCCTGTAGCAAAAAAAGTTAAAGGGACACCAAGGTTTACATATTGCATTTGTGAGATTTTCATTAAGTTAAAACAACTTCCAGATTACTATACCTGAAAGGAGTTGAGAGTAAAAAAGAAAACCCCATTTGTTTATTGTGTTTAAAGTCAATATTGTTTGCTCAACTTCCTTGAAATGTTGTCTTGACTATTGATATTTAACTCTTCCTGCAACAGATGAATAATACTTTGAGGAGAAAAACATAAACCCATGGTATCTGCAAACATTCTTGGCACTGACTAGCATCTGAAACAAATGTTATTGTATGACTAACTCCCTACTTTGTATATTCCATTTAAAGAAGTAAACAGGAGTTAAATTTGGGGTTTGCTAATTACAAAATATACTTACCACAATTGGCTGACTATCAGGTGCTAAGGGTTACTTACCTAGAAAAAAAAATCAAACAAAAAGAAAGTTACTTAACAGCACAATAAACTGCACAGAAGGGTGGATATAATTTAGGTGGCTTGATCATCTTCCTATGTTGAATACCAGACTTAGGTGGAAGAATGGAGTGAAACAAGGATTTAAGGGGCAAAAATAATAAAAATTAAAAACTCCAGCTTGATTTTAGTGCAAAGCTCAGTGTCAGCAAAAGTACTTTATGGCTTGAACTTCATATCCCCAATATCATGGGAAAACTGCCAAACCCAAAAACTTGTTTGCTCTGACTCAGAATTACTTCTGTCCCACGTAAGATGAGCACCTTTATATGTAATACAAGCTCTTTATGAGGTACAGTCTCCAGCACGTTCCTTTTCCAGACTAACTTCAAGGGAACCATGAACAAATATTGTTTATATTACACAGAATTTCACAACTTAAATGAATTCATTGGCAAACTCCACTAATGCCTGCACACACTCACTGAGAGATGGGTAAGAGTACTCCTATCACTGCATCTGACATTGCAGTATCTTGGCCTCATTTTTCTTCAAAAAACTTTTTTCCTTCTGAAAATTATAAATGTAGCATCTGTTACTGTCTCTCTATCAAAGGTGCCAACTTCAAGGTTGCAAGTAATTAATAGCAGTGTCTTTAATCAGTGATGGAAATGTTGGTTGGAAGGAGCCTCTGGACGTCATCTAGTCCAACTTCCTTTATTGGCACTGCATAAAATCAGATAAATGTTTCACTGACAAAATACTATAACCAAACATTTCTCACTATGTATTACAGTCAGACGCTGCATATTTTTATAGGAGACACTCTATTACTGTGGTACTTAGTGATACAAAGGACTGAAGTTAATAGAGTTAACAGCTTGTTCATTCAAACCCGTTTTGCAGAAATGCTCTTTGGCATGTGGCACCTTTGGCACTGCTATACCAAAGATGTTTTATTTATCCCTTAAATCAGAAAATGTATATAAAGATGCCAATTTTTTTTTTACTACATAGTTCATACCCTATCAAATTCATGCTTTTATTAAATATACACAGTGTCCAAATCCTAAATTCATTAACCCATCTTGCATTTATATTGGGGTTCTGGAAGCTTCCGTAACAGAGAAGGCTAACAAGTGGACCAGAAGTTCATTTAGAAATATAATCTATTATAATCCACCATGGCAATGATGTCTTTTGCTTTAAAGAATTTAAAATAGAATACAAATTTTAACAATAAAACTCATCAGAACCAAAAGATATACTTTTGGAAGACGGATAAATAAAAATCCCTGTGATAAAGACATAAGGAACAGTATAGTTTGAAAAATGGCAAGACACTTCCTCTGATAGTTTGCAATTTCTTATACTATAATCCTTGTTAAATGCATTTCATCTCAACTCAAAATCTGAAACAGGTCTCGTGCAGTTGAAATAAATCCAGAAACGGCTCATATGTATTTTCTTCTTTTAAGCCAAGTTTTTTAATCAATCATGCTAACGACTAGAGAAGAACAACAATCTTTAGATTCCTATCAGTCCAACAGTTATTTTTCACATCTAGAATTCCCCATGTGATGTAAGGATATTAATACAATACCCTATTCACAACATTATGACATGCTATAATTATGTCTACGGATGACAGAAATGATTTTGACCATGGCAATAGACTGGGTAACTATCCAAAAGAAACAAAACCAGTGTAGATTTTAAAATATATGGGTACAAGTGCACTATACTTCGATTGCACTGACAAAAACTTGAGGAAACCCAAGGGCAGCAGGGACTGGGAAAGGATGATGCCAATTTAATCTTTAAGATTGGCAGCTCTGTTTGGGATAAGGAAAGCTAAGTGGATGTTATTCAACAGGGGAAAATCACTGTGGAGGAAGAGAAGCTGTAGAAGTAATATATTAAAAATAAATATGGAACTTGAGGGCATGTTTAATGTAAAGCAAGCCAAACGCTTTACTAAAAAATGTGGCCTTTGTGCTCTTTTGAAACTACTAACATCATTTTTTTTCTCTGCTTGAGCTAAGCCCCTAAGCAGACATTAAAACAGTTGTAAACGGTAATTAGTATTCAGAAACCCATTTTAGCATGAGAAATTAAAATGTGCCCTGAGAAGCTCAGTCTTGCTGCTCTGGAACAAATCTGCCCCCAATACCAGCCCTGGGCAAACAGCTTCCCAGTGCCTTGCACTGCCACGGCTCCAGGGGCACAACGTGACACCAGTGCCTATTCCAGCATGAGTGAACCCCTGAGAAAGCCCAAGGAAGGTGCCAACAAGTGACAATCAAGGCTCTGGGTGGCACACACAAGTCTGCCATCCTGGTGACAATGAGTGCTATGCATTGCTTGAGTCTTCAAGAATCTGGAAAAATCTGAACTCATAAACCAGTTGGAGGAATGAAAAACCCCCTAGGAAAAGCTTCTCCAACTAAAGTGAACTCTGAGAACAAATGTAATTTCCCAGGAAATGCAGTTCTAGTGTTTGCTCAAGCCTGTTACTTACACGCTACTTGTAATAATAATTCTGGCCCAAGGTGCACTGCTTTAAGGAAGAACCAAGACTCTTCAAATCTTACACATTATCTCCAACAGAAAGCTGACTGGCAGCTCTTCATCTGCTCCTACTCAACACCAGCAATCAAGAACATAGGATTTGGCTTCTCAGCCTTCCCAGACCTGCCTTTTCATGTCCTGCTCTTCTCTCTTGCACACTGGACAAGTTCTGCTTCAAGCTGGCCACAGAAACAAGGCCAGGACTTAGCCTCAAGAATTTCTCAAACCAAAAATTTCATAGACACAACAGTTGGTACCTTCATACAATGACAATAAAAAGGCACCAACAGTGCAAGCTGATGCCATGCCTCTCAGGATCACTTAAAGGACTGGCTTGAATCCTGCCATGCACATTTTCCTCTAGGAAGCAGAAATATAATACTCTCAATTATTTATAGAGAGCTGTGGAAAAGCATTTGCCAACCTCAGGAAATCAGGAGAAGTTGTGTTTTTACTAGGTTTGGAAAGAGTGGAAACAACACAGAGACCGTTGGCGATGCTCTTAGTTTGCTTTTTGAAGCCAATAATTGATCAAATGGATAATTCATCATGTAAATACCTGACATAGCTGAATGAGGCTACAAGATGCAAGGATGTGCTTTTGGTCAACAGGCTGTAACTCATTTGCCACTTGTAAGAAACTAGAGTGCTTACCCACATTTTGCTAAGGCACAGCAAACCTGCACAGCTAGAGATTTCTAAACTCACAAAGGAAGGTCTCCAGCTTCCAGGTTTTTATACACACGTTAGTCACATTAACAATGTGAATGTGTTCACTGGGGTAAAAAATAAGAGTCATTTCTATTTGCATGATAACCTATACCTGCAGAAAAACCTTCCCTATAAAGGCTAAGGAGCACCCCTATAGCTCTCCTTCAAAATTCCTACTGTCTTTTACTATAATCCCAATTGTGCTGGTTTAGAGGTAAACCAGCAGGAGAAATGAGCTCAACACGAGAGAGATTGTAAGTCAGAGCTACAATTTAATAATAATACTATGGTA